>OZ010799.1:84752768-85085268 GCA_963932465.1 Maratus speciosus | reverse complement strand
TGAACAGTTTTTTTCCCGTTTTTCAGTAAAAGCAGAATATCTTCCAAGAAATGCTCTAAAAACTGGCGTTTCGAACCGAATTCTTGATAGCAAAGCTTAGGAAATGAGGAAAAACTGCCATGACGAGGCAACAATCGTTTATAACTCAGAATGCAATTAATTTATACCAGGCAGTCTCAGAAAGGTGCTGCATTCGGTCTGTCCTTTACTTTTAGGAATAGCAAACATTTTGCCTCCCAGTGAAAAAAAATTGCCCCTTACTGTCTTTGGACTAAGAAAATTGTGTGCATAATAAAAACTGGCTCTTTGTGCTTTGAAAAGTGTCCCCTAACTTTGAAATATTAAAAGTACTTTTAAAAATCAAAAGAATGTGTTTAAAAGTCTAAAATGCCTGCAAGGATTTAAAAATTAACCGTGTGGATCAAAAAATTACCTGTAGGGATCTAAAATTGTCCTTCAGAATAGAAAAAGAGTCCTTTTATCACAAACCCTTTTTTAAACCGGTGGGAAGATCTGCTCAATATGTCTAAAATAGTAACACAGCTCATAACTTACCGTTCTACTTTACACTAACTCTTATTATAACCCTTACATCTAGCTGACATATTAAAAAACGCGATAATCCCGCACATTTTATTCTTGTTTATATATTTATGTAAACAACTTTTCATCATTCAAGATATTAAAGTTTTTTTCAATAAAATATATTTCCATATCCTCCCTTATTTTAGCAAATCTTTCCTTGAATATACGAAATATTATCGGAAATATCACCAAATATGTATGTGTTCAAATTAATGCAACACGTGCTCAATCAATGTTGGCAAACTTTCCGAAGTAATCAGCAAACAGCTCAATGTGCATATATGTGCTTGAATAAACTGCAAAATTTCTGTATGTGTTTGGCGACGTTGCGTGCTTATCTCATGCGGGTGGCAGTTTGACATTTATAGGACATATTTGTCTAGCCGATATTAATTGCTTTATTTTACATTCAGGAACAGTATGGATTAGGCTTTTTCAAATTCGTTATTTTCTTTTAGATTGTTGAAGTTTCAATTTTATAATGAAGTCTTTAATCTTGCCCCGTGAAAGTTTTATTGTTTTGTTTAGTGGATGATAGATCAATTTTTATTTGCATTCTGCTGTATTTACTACCGTAGTATTTTTCTGTATGTTGATTGATAATGTTATTAAGATTAAGTTCTCGGAAATTTGTGGTTCATTAAGTGATTGAGAACTCAGTTTTATACATACTTTTTGAATTATTTATGTTATAAGAAGAATACGTATTTTCATTTTTGTGTACTTTCATTCTAAATTATCTCGATATCGGTTTTTAATGCAATATTTTTTAAATAGTTTATAAAGCCGAAGAGGTTATTAATCCATTAAGGACGAGTTTCTTTTACACTTTTTTAATAACTAAATAGCAGTTGAAACCAGTTTTTTCATATTGTAATTGTAACTCATTAATCTCTCAAAGTTTGAGGCTAGGCAATATGAAAATTTCCTAAAATGCTGGTTTGCACATTTAAAAGTTTCGTAATACTTACAAGGCAAGTTTTCTTGCCAACCGGCATTAATGAGTTAATATTGTAAATTTCTGTATTAAAAGATTAATCTTTCAGATTCATAAAGACTATTCATTGTGTAAAAGCAACAGCAACAAAAACGGAAGTTCTATTGACAGCAAAGCTGCCGCTTATTTTCAATTTTTTTCCCGTTTCATTAACTCCCGTTTTGACGTCTCTGTTTTTCCCTACGGAATTTTTCCGTTTTTTTGAAGATGGTTATCTCAGGGTTCCCAAATGGTCCTATTTTTGAAGACTAGTATTTTTTAAGAAAAATTTTCCTTTTTAAATTTTTCACGCAAATTTTACAGAACACCTTTGGTGGTTAATTCTAACCCAAATGTCGTGAAACCCACCATAAAATTTTCTATTAAAAAATATTGGTATTCAGTTGGTGGACCATTTGGGAGTCCTGTTATTTGTCGTTATTCAATATGTCAATCCTTCTGCATCCACTGCATAAATGTTAGCGTTCATGTTATATTTACAAATAAAACAATCCAATATTTTGGATATATCTGGTTTTAATACATTAATTTTAATTGTAAAAGGTGTAAATTGAAACTTTAAAAACAGTAAAAATAGGTTTATTCGACTGTTTACATGTTTCGACTCTGCCCGAGTCATTTTCAAAACAAATAAATACAAGTAAAAATATTCTAAAATTGCACGGTCTATCAAACGCCATCATTCAATTTTTCACGTACTCTTTCATATTATGCACGTTATTATTATTTTAGAATATCATTATTTATTTGTTTTGAAAATGACTCAAGTAGAGTCGAAACATGTAAACAGTCGAGCAAACCTATTTACATTTTTACGTGTTTCGACTCTACCCGAATCATTTTCGAAACAAATACATAAAAATATTCTAAAATTGCACGGCCTATGAAACGCCATCATTCAATTTTTCACGAACTCTTTCATATGATGCATGTTTTATTATTTTAGAATATTTTTATTTATTTGTTTTGAAAATGACTCAAGTAGAGTCGAAACATGTAAACAGTCGAGCAAGCCTATTTACATTTTTACATGTTTCGACTCTACCCCAGTCATTTTCAAAACAAATACATAAAAATATTCTAAAATTGCACGACCTATGAAACGCCATCATTCAATTTTTCACGAACTCTTTCATATTATGCACTTTATTATTATTATTATTATTAGAATATATATATTTTTAATTTGTTTTGAAAATGACTCGAGTAGAGTCGAAACATGTAAACAGTCGAAATTAACATATTTTAATTGTGTTAAAATTTTTAATTTACATTTTTTTCGCAATTAAAATTAGTACAAGTATAACAAGGTGTTAATTTGGTATTTATATCAGTTTAATTTTGTAATTTTTATAGTGATTATTAATTTTTATTGAAATGTGAAATGGGTTGTAATATACGTTGCAAAACATTTCACTTTTGCTCTTTATTTACCAAATTTGGTGAAATAGAGATGATGCGCGTGAAATTGTGTTATGTGGGTTGTTTTTTATCTTGTCTTTAATATCTTATTCTTATGTAATAAGGAAAGACAACTGGGAAAAAAAAAAAAAAACTTTGAAAAGAGCCTTTTCTGAAATCTTCATATATGTACAACAATCTCAATAATTTTCTTTCATTAGACAAATTTAATTCCTTCAAGGGCGGTGGTTCATTTTTGGACAATTTAATTTAAATCTCTAAATGCCGCATTGGTACCGGAATTTTGGAATGAAACTTTTCCTTTTATTAAATACTTGAAGAAAAGCTCTCGTTTTCAAATAAATTTGTTTGTAAATTTTTGTGATATTTAATCATTTCGGCATTTTACGTATATAAATACAGGGCGTCCCAAAAGTCCATGTCATATTTTAAAATTAAATATAAAATTAAATAATGGTCGTAAAGGGTTGCAGTTTGGACTAAAATGTTTCTCGCGATTAAAAGTTTTCTTCAAGTTGAATAACAATAATAATAATAAAAAAAAATAGTTCCAAACTTTGATCATAGATGGCGCCATTTGTCCGTAAGTTTAATTTCAAATATCCGATTTTTCTGATTTGCTGATTAGTTTCGATTTGGTTTTGAAGCACCAACTTACGCAATGAATTTTTTTGCTGGGAGTCATTTGCATGTCATAGCATCAAAATTAATCCGAAAATCAGAAAAAAATGAATGTCTGAAACCAAATATACAGACAAATGGTGACATCTATAATCGAACTTTAGAACTAATTATTTTCATTCATTTGAATAAAACCTTTCATCATCAGAAATATTTTAGTCTAAATTGCACTCGTGTACGACAATTACTTGATTTCCTATTGAATTTTAAAATGCGTCAGGGGGAATTAGCACATTTAATTTGCCGCTGAAAGGGTTAATATAAAATTAATACCCCAAATAATTAGTTTGTGTTTATGATTTGCCTTTAAAAATAATGTATATCTCGCTTAGAACGTTGAAGAAGTTCACTAAACAACATTTTTCAAATAAAAAACCCCAACAAAATATAAAAATTAATTTATTAAATTACTGCTGGATAGTTTTTCATATAATACAAAATGTAACGTAAGTATTTTTATTTTAAATGATATTTTACGATCTCCAATTAATAATGTATTATTTGTTTTTAGCTATTGTTACAAAAACATTATTTTTAGTAAAAAATAACTATTATGATTAAAAAAAAAATATATAAAAGAAATTATGATTCTATAAAAAATAGTATTATAATTATAAAGTATTTGGATATAGTGCCTTGTAGAAATGAATACCGTCATTGAGGATATTTAAGATTAATGTTTGCTTTTAACTAACAAAAACATAATTGCTTTTTAATTAAGTTCACGCAAACGAAAAAGGTATGTTTGAATAAGTTGTAATTAGTATTTTTAATAGAAGGATTAATAAAGAGCTTATTGCGCATGTGGTATGAAATATTTTAAAACCCTCCAGGCTTTAGTTTTTGCTTAACGATGTAATATAAAAATTTTATGAATATATTTCCATTTCTTTTAAAAAGAAAAAGAAAAATTCTTGAATGAACTGAAGTATTGAATATTATTATTATTACAGGAGTAACTTTTATTTAAAGAAAAAAAAAACTTTATTTTTATAGAAATATTTATAAATATTTAGTGTTATCTGTGATGAAATACTAGTTATTAAGGGTGTATTCCGATCCAAACTGCTTATTTTCTGATTCATTTTAAAATTCATTTTTGCTCTCAAACGTATCAAACTGGGAAATTCTCTTATTTAGAAACTATATAATGTGCCGTGCTTCTTAATTTTTTGATAAATGCAGAAAATACTGTAAAAAACGCTGTCAAAGTTGGCGTTTTGAACCGAATTTTCCGAAGCGGGCGATCGGGGAATGAAAAAAATGGTCATACTGAGAAAATAATTGTTTAAATATCAAATTCTAATTAATTGAGCTGAAAATTAAATCACACGGCATGTTAAACATGTCTTCAGAAATCACCCCAGCAAGTTTCATGTTTTTACTTTTAGGGGGGGGGGGGGAGGGGGGGAGAACCTATAATTTTTTTGTGTTAAGTTACTGTTAATAAGTTATTTTATTTATCTCAAAGCTCATATAAAGCGGTGCTCAAGTTCCCTTCTCGACAACGCGAAACTTTCTGATTCACTTTTAAACGTAAAGGCATAAAATTCACAGATTTGACTACTTGACGCGATTTCGCCTCGAAACTAGTTTTCTATTGTAGTTATCCAAAATATTCCTCATAATAAAAGCTAAAGTTATAATTTGCTAAAAATTAAATAAACAACAGTACATAAATTAGACCTGTAAAATTATTAATTAGATATTTTATTAGATTGTTTAATTAGATTATTTATTTCAACTGACTGCAAGGTTTAGTGCAAGTATTTTTTTGATTATTTATTTATTGAATTGTATGTTTTTAAATTAAATAACATTGTGTGATTTGTGTCCGATTGCGGTTTTCTTAGAGCCGGGAAAATGTATGTTTGCCTGTCAGAGAGGGGGAAAAAAGTTACTGGTCATGCGGACCACTAGATTTTTCAAATTAGTGGCCCAATTGAATTTTTGGTGGGCTCGGACCAGTGGACCACAAAGGATTTCGAATGCTGATAATGAAATTCGGCTTTAAAAAATGTATATGCGTAGATTCGTTTTTTATTAGCAGTACATTATTGTACATTTAACTGATTTAAACATTTGATAATTTCCATTTGAATGTATGCTAAAATATGTCTTTTTATTCTTTGCAGGTAGTGTTTACATGAAAACTCCAAGAAAACTACAAGATGATGCATCAAGCCTTGACAATAAAATAAATTTGGATTACATTTAACATAAGAAAAAACAATATGAACTTAGCCAGTATGTTTTGTTATTTCAACGCTTTATGAACTGACATAATTTAATTTGACATCCGACCTGCAAAACAGTGTGACGTCCTACCGAGCTTTGTAGATGTAAATATATTCATTACGTAAGGCACTGCCTTCGCACTATGAGCTGATTGCACGTGGATAAACCATTTAGAAAAGGACTATTTCTTGTAAATTATTTCTGTAATTATATTTTAAAATTATTTTGTAAATTATTCTTCGAGGTGCCCTTTAGGGCAAGTACTTATTTTGTGTTCATTCTGTTGTACAGAGGTTTCTTTGTTTTCATATGCTGTTGTTAAACGCTGTGTAATATTTATTATTTTTTTAATTTGTGTATGTGTTTAATAATCCGACTAAAATTGAACATTTTTTAATAAATCTGATTTATTTAATGTATAATTAAAATGAATTTGGCCATTTATGTGCATAGCACCACTAAATAATGAATTTAATTAATCGAATGTTTTTTAATTGATAAATCTCATTTATTTAATGTATAATTAAAATGAATTTCGCCATTTATGTGCATAACGCCACTAAATAATTAATTTAATTAATCGAATGTTTTGTAATCGATGAATTTGGCTTATTTAATGTATAACGTTGAAACGCATTTGACTATTTAAAAATACATAACTCGACTAAATAATGCATTTAAATGAATTATTTGTTTTAATTTATGAATTTAACGTATTTAAATGTATAATTATTTGTAAAACGTTCCACTAAAATGTGAAACTGAATTAAATAATACATAAATACAGTTTTTTTTCCCTTCTTTTTCCCGTGAGGTCTGTTTTGTGAAAATAACAATTTTCGTAAAGTTTTATAGTTTTGAGATATTGTAATAAATAATATTGTAATAAAAGATATTGTTTAAGATTTTGTAATAAAAGATGAACCCAGTTACTTAAGTTCGAACCAAACATTTATTTATAACTTTAATTCCTGCTGCTAAAGTTTTCCGTTGTCATGAACTTGTTTTATTTACAAATTACATATTTTAAAACCTAATAAACTAATTAATGAGGAGAACGTTTTTATGGAAAAGAATTTTCTGAAGGGATTTACTTTATTAGGAGGATTTTTTTGAAGGTATCTATTTTATTAGATTTTTCTGAAAGGGACTTAAACAGGCCTTAAATTTTGCCTCGATCGACTCTTGAAATATGTGAAATTTCCCTAAATATTACATTTAGTTTAATCAAATGATTTTTAATTGATTAATTTTGCCTATTTAATGTATAATTGTGATGAAATTTTTCATTAAAATTTTAGATTTCACCAAATAACGCATTTAATTGTAAGATTGTTATTTTATTCAATGAATTTCATCTGCTTTAATGTACAACTCTTGATTAAACTAAAAATATTGAATTAATGATTAAATATTTTGAATGCAATGAAGGTGAGAAATTTTGCTCACCAATTTGCTGTAAAAGCTACGACGTAATAAGGGTCCCAAATCGAGCACTAAAAAATATATTTTTATACTTTTAAAATATTGCATTATTCATGAGGCAATTCTAATTGTTACATATACTATATGCTTTTGTTATATAAATGATTAATTAATTCACCAATACGATGTGAACTGTTTTTATAAATCAATCAAAATGAAAGTTATGTTTTCAAAATGTATTATAATTGGTTGATTTATTGGATCATATTCTAGTGATATACAATAAGCGTGATATTCGCTTAAAGGAACCTCTAGCGAATCAAGTTTCACCTTACAAATCACGAAATCTCCTGTTAACTATGAGAAAATTAAAAAAGAAGGGGGGGGGGGGAACTTTTCACCGAATCAAACTTTGGTTTTCATTATCAGAAAGTTGAAGTCCAATATGTGTGTACAGTCGTGGAAAAAAAAAAGTAAACACCCCCTACTAACTCCTCAACAAATTATCGTAGTAGAAAGTTACTGGTACTGAACGATTGGAAATAAAGTCTACTTTTAAATGATATAGATAAAATTAGCTTAGGGTGTCATCTACATATTAAAACGAACCATAACTTTGTTTTTTTCAATAGTAGTACACAATTCTGACGGCATAAATGAACTCTACACCCTTCAATTAGCCTAAAAACAAATTTTTATGTAATTCGTACTATAAGTTTCTGAGAAATTATTTTAAAACGAACGTATTTTAAGGGCTGTATCCAAATTGAAGTTCGGAACTCGATTGTTAACCGAGAGAGTGATTTTGATCTTGATCAAGGCACCTTAAGAAGTCAATGAAGCCTGCTAGATTACAGGACAGCAAAAGAAATTTCAAAATATCTAGTCACTTCTATTATAGACGGCCCCTTAAACCATCATTTTGCCGTTTTTTAAGCATAATTTGAAAACTATTTGGAAGAAAAATGTGAAATTTTGGATTTCCATAAAGCAGGACTTAATAAATCTAAATCCATCAAAAAAATTGTAGGTTGCAATTCATAATTTTTTCGAATATTAATTTCATAATTCATATCATGAAATTATAAAAATTGCAAATTCAGTGTATTTATGTTTGGGTATATTAGTATTATTGCTATACAAAAAATTAGCACATTAGGAGCATAATTTTTGGAGATATAAATAAAAAGTATGAAAATGTAATTTAACATTAGAAGCACTGAATTTTGAATGCTTATAATTCAAAAACTTATCATTCAAATGACTTGAAATTCGGTGTCTAGGCATAGTTTGAACCGAAGATTTGAAATATCTCGGTAAAATTGGGTATTGTCATTGAAAAAAATGAAGTTTGGATTCGTTTTAATATGTAGATGCTCCTCTAAGTAAATTTTATATACATCATTTAAAAGTAGACTTTATTTCCAATCGTTCTGTACCAGTAACTTTCTTCTATGATAATTTGTTGAGGAGTTAGTAAGGGGTGTTTACTTTTTTTCCCCACGACTGTACATTTTTAAAAATTTAATAATTTTTCAAAGGCATCAGCTCCCAAGTACCACTATTTCAGAATAGTTGTCGTATTTAATAGAAAATTAAGTAAAAATAACAATAATATTTCTATTATATTTTCTAATATTTTGAAAATTTTTCTAAAGTAAAAATGTCATAATTTATGACTTCCAATTTTTTGAGCACCACTGCTTCTGAAGAATCTCTTATATTATTCTATTCTATTTATATTTTGAAAAAATTTCTGAAGTGAAGATTTCTGAATTTATTATTTTTACATAGCTGCCAAGCCTTCCAATTTTTTTAGTACAACTGTGTCCGAATAGTCGTCTGATAAATAAAGCTAATATTTCTATTTGGAAATAATGGCACAAAAAAATTGGTAGGTTTTGTAGCTTTGTAAAGGTATTAAATTAACAAGTTTTTACTTCAGAAAAATTTCAAAATTTATTACTTTCATTGTAATACTTAAAATTTAGGAAAATATATTTTTTTAAACTGAAGTACGTAGCGCCCCCAGATGTAACGGTTATGTATTTATATAAATATATACATATAAATTTCTTTAATATGTATAGCTAAAACTGAAACCATTCAATTTTGATAAAGTAATTTTATAAACCTCTCCCAAATGTTATTTATGTTCATTGAAATGTTCAACAAGCTTTATGATTAATGTTAAAACCATAGTCTCTTCAAAATTGTCGTTTTTCAAGTCGCGATGATAAATTATTACTATTAACTTAATGAATCATTCGCTTAGTAGCTACATCAAAATTACCATTGTTTAAGAAACAATGAAAAAGAAAATGTGTGTATATCTACTAACTAATCAGCCCTTTATTTATATTTTTATTTTATACTGCGTTTGACAACAGCATGCATTGCTAATCCATTTTTTGCACAATGTGGAAAAAAACAAAATTATGCATCACTCGTTATTGTGAACAGTTACTGTTGACAGTGATATTTCAACGAGCACTTCTATTGTGAAAAACAGCTGTATGTGTTTTGTAAATATTAAGACGGATAGTCAAAAATGATTATTTGTTATTCCTAGTCTTTCATTTGATATTTTTCCTATTTTGATGCTAATATAAAGCTTGATATAAAGTCTTTATTGCTTGATCATTGTGTTCATGTCTTTTTCTTTTCTTTTTTTATTTCAACAAATTACACGCTTATGAAATTTAATCGTGAATTTTAGTTTACATTGCTAACAATGCGTTAGCGCCTTGTTAGCAATGTGAATTAAAATTCACCTTTTAAATTTCAGATTTACTATTTCCCGGGCGTAATTCTTTAAAAATTGTATGTATATAATTACACTTTTACCATAAGGGACTATATACATATAACGTTATCAACATTTTGCTAATTTTGAACCCCCTTCCCCTCTTACGATATCATACGTTATCATTCGTCGACGCCCCCCCCCCCCCAATCCGATGATGTCGTTATAAAAAAATTCTTTTATTTTTAGATTTTTTTTTCTTTCTTAGTATACGCTTGTAGTGATATACCTACACATATTATTATACATTTTTTGTCACATATTTTACGGATTCAAGAAGTTAATAAAATATCAATACATGAAATAAATTTAGATCAAATAACATCTAAAAGAGTTACTATTTAAAAGTATTTAATAATAAGCTTATTATTACATAATGCATTGAAAAGTAATATTGTCTTCTTGCACTTGCCCCCTGCATGAGGGGGGGGGGGGGGGTTAAAAGCACAACTTATCAACAAAACAGTGGACAACATTCTTTGTCTTTCTTTAGTGGTAAACGAAAGTATCATTTCCTACATATTATGCTCATGATTTCTCTAACAGCGAATATATGTGCATATGACGGAAGAACAGGAATGCCAAACGTTGAGCTTTTCCAAATTTTGGAATGAAATGATTTCATAAACATTTAATGGTTTTAATAATAGCTTTGTATTTTCATAAAAACATATAAAAAGTAACAATAAAATAGGTAACAGACTATTTGGATGTAAAGAAAAGTTACTGAAAAAAGAAAAGTTTGGTTGGATCAAAAATGATAACGATATCAAAAAGCAACCCCCCCCCCCCCCCCCAGAGATATCTAACGATATTAAGTGCCAGACCCCCTCCTCCCCCCTAAAGTGACAACGTTATATATGCACAGCTCCTAAATGAAGACCTGAGTGGAGGAATGGGTTATGTACCAAAAGTTAAATAAATTTCGAGAAAATTGAGGAGAATAATTTTTATTATAAATTTTATGGATTGATTTAATTTATAATATTTGAATTGACTAACTTTACATAATTCTTGGAAGCATATGCTTAAAATCGTCAACAAGTAGCAATAAACTCTTGAAAAACGTAACATTTCATTTTTAAATGTAAAAATTTATTCCTATAATTTGAAATATTTACTATAAAAACATTAAATGTCTTATTGTCATGACTACTACAGTGAAACCTCCCTGAACGACCATTTTTTCATGGAGCGAAATTTATTCCCATAGTCTCAATACTAATTTTACCTCCATTCAGAGACCATCCCAGAAGAACTTCCTCCATGAGCGACCAATTTCTTTGAAGAAAATTCAGTTTTTTTCTGGTCGCTTGAAGAAGATTTTATTAGGAAAATAATTCCGGAGAGCGCATTATTCATCAAACTTTTAAACTAAGTTTAGATTTTTTTTATTCCGGTAACTTTTAAGTGTTTAAACCCCTTTGTGCCTTTTTAGGCAATGAATTTAACTCTGATGACAAATTAAGAATGACGGTCAATAAACTCCCCTGCCATTTTCTGTCGGGAATCTCTCAAAGAAATAGATAAATTAATGAAATCGTCATTATTTGTTCCCGTCAAATGAAAAAAAAAATGCACTTATTTCCTGAAGTTTGACAAAACTTGGAAATAAAAGATTTCAAAGATAAAGCCGTAAAATCAAAGCAAATGTCAATGTATTCATTTTTAAAACCCTGCAGTAATTATCTAACGTATGTAATTAACTTTTGTTTTGATACTTAAATTTTTATATTTTTTCCTAATGTAAAAAATAAATTTTAGTAACATTAATTGTTACCTTTTTTCAACAATTAAAATCTAGATTTTAAACATGACCTCCATTAACAGACCACCTCTCGGAGCGACCAGTTTTTATTGGAACGGAACGTGGTTGCTTTAGGGAGGTTTTACTGTATTTCATACCTTATTTTAGCTTTCCATATCATAAAAAAAGCAAACATCTTTATCGATAAATCTTTTATAAACATTTTATTATAAATTTTGTAGATTATTTATTTTAATTAGTTTTTAATGCTTTGTAGCATATGTTTAAAATCGTTAACAAGTGGTACTAAACTGTCTGAAAACTTAAGATTTAATTTTTAAATATTTATTCAATTTATTTTAATTTATTCAGTTATTTAAATTATTTAATATAAAGCATGAAATAGCTTTAAGACTAATTGGAGTTTTAGTATTTTCGCTTTACCATATTATAAAAGACACCTTAAAATTTTCAGATAAAATGCAACAATTCTTTAGAAAACTGTGACACAGTTTTCAGATCTTCCAATGTACAATAAAGTGAGGAAAAAATACACAAACAAAACAAACTAAAAACAATGCACATGATAAATTAAACATTGCATTCAGATTCATAATAAAACTGATAAATGCAATGAACAGCGCTGTAGACTTCACAAAAACAGAATTCTGCCAAAGTCGCACCTAACGTCTTTCAATTATTATTAAGAATGCACCAATAATAATTTTGACCGAATACAGAGTATTCGGCCTACTACCGAATATTCGGCTAGCCAAATAGTGACTGTCAGCAGTGTCGAAACTAGGAGAGGGGGGGGGGGGGAAATGTGCTCCGGGCGCAAAATGAAGGATTATACCTTTGGAATGCATCATTTTCTTCTGATGGACTGATGGCTTCCATTATTATGAAACAGGCATTATAAGTAAAGTGTTAGGTGAAGATGAAAGAGCAGTCTTAAAACTTTTTACGACTGCTCTTTCATATTCACTTAACTATTCATTTATAATGGTTGTTTCATAATAATGAGAGTATCAATCCATCAGAAGAAAATAACTCGGTTAAAGCGGAAACTCGGTTAAGCGGGACTCTACTGTATATTTTATTTTATCTTTAGAATATTTTTGTTTGTGTTCAGAGGGGGGTCATGAGCCCCGTGACTTTCCCCTTTGGATCCGCCATTGTAGATTACGTTGTTCAGTATTACATATTTTAAAATAAGTCGGCTATTAGAAAATTAGTAAAATTCTCTTTTTAAATATACTTTGGAAGAGGGGGAGGGGGTCGCCAAAGGCCATGTTTGCCCTGGGTGCAAAAAAGGCTAGTTTCGGCCCTAACTGTCAGGTCGAATACCAAATATTCGACGAGCCGAATAGTAATTATTCGGCCGAATAGCAAATATTCAGCTGGACAAATTCATAGTTTTAAGATATTAAAAAATTAAATTTAAAAACAATTTTTCATAATTTTAACACAGATACTTCCATTTTGACAAAAATGACCTTTTTAATAGTAAACTTTACACACAGAAGCTAAAATTTATCATAAATTGTAACAAACTAAAATCTAAGTTTGACCTGAAGTGAGATGAGATACATTGTATTTTTAACTGAATAAGTGGATTGCGATACTGCTTTCTTGGACAAAATGGTCTGTCTTAATGTTTATTATCATCTCTGAAAGTTTTTCCATTTCCTTTAGAAACTCTTATTGCGAAAAAGCAAAAGACAGATTATTTACAAGGCATTATTCAACAACTTGCATTTGTACATAATTTATTCCTATGAAGGTCATCATTAATGGTTGATTTTATTAAGTGACACTTGTCAACAGGGGCGCGCCAGAGGTGTTCGGTGCCTGTGTGCAAAACTTCAACTTGCGCCCTATGTCCCGCCCCGAAAAACTATCGTTTTATAAAAACTTATCAGCGTGTAGAAATGAAATATTACAAAATATATTAATTATAAGCTTATATATATAAAGAAATTATTAAACGAATATCTCAAAGAAAAAATACATAAATGGAGAGTACAAAGGTTATAAAATAAAACAATTTATGCCGTTTATAAAAAAACCCAAAAAATCGAAAACCATATTTCAGATTTCATAAAGTGGCTTCAAGCTGATTTACAGCTAAATGAGAAGTTAAAATATTCCGCTGATAAACAGAAAAGAAAAAGAATATTTTGCATGCTATAGTAAAAATCAGTACAGTCATTCAGGGTAACTTTGATCCGCATTTTCTCTATTTTCATATGCCACACTCTTATTTTAAGAATATTGCTGCAACTAGGTGCATAAAAGAGAAGAAATGATCCTAAATTATTGTTTGACTATCAAAAATTAAGGAATAATAAGGATAAAAGCAATAAAAAATGAATTTTTAACCTGGTTCAAAGTTACCCAGCCATTTAGGGTAACTTTGCACCATGTGATAAATATTTTCTAAAATAATTCATTATTAAAAAAGTATTATAGTTAGGACAACTGTAAACCCCAAAAAATGCTTTCAGATATGTAAAGACTCCGAATTTACATTTCCCAACATCACAAGATTTGTATAATTTATGATATTACAACAAATATTATGCATAAGAAAATTGGAAGAAGAGAACCATGAATATTCCAAAAAAAAAAAAAACTGTTTATTGTTCATATAAAACATAAAAATGCAGTGAAAAACAATTTTCAATGTTTTAACTCAATAATATATCCATAGTTTACAGTTATACATACTAGTACTAGTATTATTCAAACAAGAAAAAAAAAAAAATGTGGAATGTATGAAATGTCAAATTTGAGTAGCTCCGCCCCGAAAAACGCCTTTAAATAAAAATTATGTATTTTACATATTTGTGAAAATATTTACATGTTATATCTAATGCATACTTTCGGCATTTATATAAATTACTAGAAAGGTAGCCCGTCAAAAATGACGGAAATTTAGATATAAATATATATACAACTCATGTGCAAGAATATGAGTTTTCTCGCTTGTTCCGCAGTGATAGATGAAAATAACACAGTTTAAGGACGAAACACATTTATGAAAAATTGTGTACAGTATAAGACCACTAATCTGCACAGTTTGGTTCCAAGTGTTATGCAGATTTGAGGCTTTTTGCGGTCATGTCAATTCAATCTTTGTTTACATTTTTTTAAATTCATATATTGGACAATTTAGATTGTTAAGCCTTAAAAATAAATAAATTACACACTTGAAGTAAGGTAAAAACTATTAAATTATCGTATACGATTTCATGAAATGATATTATATGTGTGTGTGCATCACGATCTTGGTTACGACGTTGGCAAAATTGGCTGCAACTTGTCATAATCCTAATAGTGTGGGCCGCTATAAGAAAAAAGTAACCAGTTTTTAGTAAAATTTCTGATATAAAGTAGTTTTCAAAAACTTGTGTAAAATTGCAGGCCGTTCTCATGTTATGTCAGTCCTAAGAATAATATTTCTAACACTGAAGAGTTTACATGTATATGTGGAATTTAGAAAAGCTTCTCCAAAAGAAAGGTCCTGAAATGACATTGTAATTTCTCTAATTTCAAAGTTTAATCGGGCCCTGATGTTGTTTACTGAAATCTAATAAATACAGTTATTTTGAATATTACAACAGAATTAAACATTTAAACTTATTTAGCTTAAACCCGCTGTTACTTCCCGGTGTTATTTTTTACTATTAAGAAAGAAAATTAGGTACTTCTTAGTTATCCCGTCGACCAATTTCGCCAAATTATGTAAATCGCCAAACCACTCACCAAATTATACACGTTGACATAATTTTTTATTTTAAATAACGAAAGAACAAATAAATTAGCAAAACATTAATAAAAATACAAATAAAACGTCGAATTAATGGTTTTATTGGCCATTAATGGCATTTAATTTTACAATTAATTAATTAATAGCAACCATTATTGGCAATTAATCTTGCAATTTGGCGACAGTAATTTGGTCAACGGGATAACTAAGAAGTACCGAAAATTATTTAAATTTTTCAAATCATGCATTTATAATTTTTTTCCGTCTTTAATAACTAAATAATGAAAAAAATATGCTTTTGTTCTGAGCTCATAAATATGACAATAAAATAATGTAACTAAGAGACATTGCAAAATTAAATCTTTGTGATTTCAAACCATAAACAAACGATACCGCCACCATTTTACCTACTATGACGTCATTAGAATATTGTCCATTGATTGTTGGAGAACTTACTTTGTGTATGATTACCTCAATGATTCAATATTTTTTACGTCTCACGATGAATGAATCACTTGTGTTTGTATAGGTTTATGGAATGAGATATTAAGCTGTGAACCTAATTTCAACTGAAATTACCTAAGGATATAGGTATTTTTAATTGAAATTTAAAACAATGCTTTGATCTCGAAATAAAAAGTTTTAGTTTGTAAAATTGGTTATTTCTGTTAATTATTTATTTAGGTACTTTCCCATAATAGAGCATTTAAAAAAAAAAGCTTGACGCAATTTGGGCATCAGAAAGTGAGATATGTTGCCAAAATATATAAACAGCTATGAAAACAAATCTAATGAACTTTTATTTTTGTTTATATATGCACTTATATGCATAGAAAAAATCGTTTCTAAATATATATAATATTTTTTTATGTACAAATTACGGCACAGATTTCAGATATGAACCGGGATACCTAACTGGCGCCAATATGGTGTTATTTTGCCTGCTATGGTAACCCGGCTATTGTTTTTTACTTATTAATAAATTGTTTATTTACTTTTATTTTCTGTTTTTAATTATATAAACTGTTTTGTTCTATAATTATTATTCAAACTTTTATTTATTTATAGTTATTTCCTTTTCAAAATGATAGCAAATAATTTAAAAATATATAAGTAACTGGTATTCGAAAGAGAGATTTCTGCCAAATTGGCGTCAGAGAAAAACATGCCAACTCCGATGCGTATATGACATCTGTGTAAAAATTACTTCTGTTTCTTTATAAAAATGGGTAAATAGCTTTTTTTATATTAAATAAATTGCATACATATGGAAAAAATTGCTTGTGAGTATGAAGTAGTAAATAGGTTGTCAGAAAATACGTTCGCAAACTTCTTTCTCGCCAAGAAACTTTTCTCCGAAGTATTGCACATAAGCAATGATTGCTAGAAAAGCATTTTTAATTATGATATGTGCTTTTATGTTTCACTACATTTATGCATACTATACTGTGTGTATAAATGCTACAGTTCATATGCAGGGCTACACAAAAGAATTCGTAAGGGTTACTGAGTATGAGAGTAAATTGATTAAAGGTGGTTTTTAAAGGAGTTATGCATTATTACGCTGAACTGCATTTAGTTTACTAAGAAATGTTTGTAGAATATAGATAAAATGATATACATGGTCACGCAAAGAATTGGATACATAACCGTCTATGGATGATAATATCTGGAAATGTGATTTCAGTAGTTTTAAGAGTAGTTTAAATAAAATTTTAGCTAAATAGTGGCATGTAATAACGGTACTATTGGCTATGGACGGTAACTGCTGAAATCAATTTTTAAAAAATTTTATGCTTCTTCTAAAATGTTTACTTAGTTATCTTATGTACCTTATTTCCCCAAATAACGAAGTTTTGTTAAAGCATTCAGGATGTGTTGGAAAGTGTTTCATATTCTATGCTTAACACATGATTTTTCTTTCTTCTTTAGTCTTATACTGCTTTATAGAAACTTTGGTACAGTTGTCATATACGCCAATTTGGCGAAAACATCAACAGCATAAACAACAACATCCGGGTTACCATATCAAGCAAAATAACGACACTTTGGCGCCAGTTAAGTACCCGTTGTGTATATGGCATTGGCGTCAGAAAAAAATCGCGCCAATATGGGGCGTATATGACATCTGTGCCAAAACTTTAATATTTAATGTTTAAACTCTTCGCTCCAACCCCCTTGCATATAGTACAAACTATAACACAGCTAGCGCAAAATAATAGACAGTTTGGTACTGTTCCACTGTAGGGGATTTGGCGTTTTTTATTTTTAAAGCTTGGTGTAATTAGGGCATCAGAAAGTGAGATTTGAGTACTATTCCGTTATACGGATACCATTGTCGCCAAGCGTAATAGTGGGCGCAAAATGAAAATCACGTGAATTGAAGCATTTGAAAAATAAAAGAAAAAACATATCGATACTAAAGTGAGCATTTAAAAAATATAACATTTGAAAATTCCAGACTTTTACGAACTATTTCATTAAATCACAAATATATACTTAAAATAAGTGAACAAATAAGTGTTACAAAATAAAGCAATAAAATAAAACTCATATTAAACTGCTAGCATAAAATTACAAATATCTTTTAGCATTTTGAAATAATTGGCGCATTAGCATACATGTTGGCATGGTGTACGTATAACGGGAAACCGTATCCGGGTTACCATATCAAGCAAAATAACGACACTTTGGCGCCAGTTAAGTACCCGTTGTGTATATGGCATTGGCGTCAGAAAAAAATCGCGCCAATATGGGGCGTATATGACATCTGTGCCAAAACTTTAATATTTAATGTTTAAACTCTTCGCTCCAACCCCCTTGCATATAGTACAAACTATAACACAGCTAGCGCAAAATAATAGACAGTTTGGTACTGTTCCACTGTAGGGGATTTGGCGTTTTTTATTTTTAAAGCTTGGTGTAATTAGGGCATCAGAAAGTGAGATTTGAGTACTATTCCGTTATACGGATACCATTGTCGCCAAGCGTAATAGTGGGCGCAAAATGAAAATCACGTGAATTGAATGAAGCATTTGAAAAATAAAAGAAAAAACATGTCGATACTAAAGTGAGCATTTAAAAAATATAACATTTGAAAATTCCAGACTTTTACGAACTATTTCATTAAATCACAAATATATACTTAAAATAAGTGAACAAATAAGTGCTATAAAATAAAGCAATAAAATAAAACTCATATTAAACTGCTATCATAAAATTACAAATATCTTTTAGAATTTTGAAATAATTGGCGCATTAGCATACATTTTTGCATGGTGTACGTAGAACGGGAAAATATCGAGATTTGTTGTCATATCATATAAACAGCTATGAAAACAAACTTGATGAGCGTTTTTGTTTGTTCTATATGTTTATTTTATATGTATACTATTGATGTTTTTATGTACAAATTACATCTGTTTCTGTATAAAATTAGAGAAACGGCTTTTTTATGTTAAATAAATCGCATAAATATCGAAAAAAATGCGTGTGTATATAAAATGAAACAGTGGATAGGTTCCCGGAAAATATGTTGCCAAATTTCCTTTTTCGCCAAGGCACCTATACTGGAAAAGTACCTAAAGCACATTAAAATCGCACAGTTAGGAGCTCACACAGTACACCGTCGTCTATTGGCGGTTATTTCATTAGTAGCATCGGGAGGAAGATGTAAAGATGTACTTTAAATTCTCACTCATAGATTTTGAAAAAATATCTTAAAAGAGAGGAGTTTAAATTAAATTTCGGAGACCTCCTTTATGAAAGATAAATGATTTTAAATGGGAATTTCGCCAAATTAGCCAGCTGTCACAAAGTTGGCTAATATTTGGCGCTGCTGTGGTAACCCTGCATTAGTATTTTTTAACAATTACTCATTTCAATGAGGCGGTCCTACCGGAATCGTGAGGGACACACAGAGACTTGGATTTTATATAAATAGATACGTCCAAATATGGGAAATTTTTGACAGTAGCGCCGATAATCAGTAAATTATAAACATCAGTATAACTTTGAGCCGGTTCAAAGTTACTCTGAAAATGTGCTAAAATGTTAGTACCTTCTTAATTTACATTTTATTAACTATTAATAAATAAATAATCAAAAAATATTAACACATTTACAACATTTAGGCAATAATATGTCTTATAAATGAGTATATTGTAACTTACTATGAAAATTTAATTGGATTACAAAAACTTCAAAACAGCATTCAAAATTAACTTGAAAACAGTGCTTCACAAAAATAGTTAGATGATGTAGTTAATTGCGCATAATGTTGCTAATTTATTTTCTAAATTAAAGATTAGAAATCCCAATTTAGAACCTTTCCAACAGAGCACAGTTCTGGAGTTTATTTAGTCTTTTGGAGTAAAAAATATTGAAAAATAGGAGGTGGTACAAAGTTACACTCCATGGTTCAAAGTTACCCTGAATGACTGTAGTTTCATGCTTCATGATTAACATTCATAAAGTCATTGACTATCAAGTTTAGACTACTATTTAAACATGGCCCATAAAATGCATGAAAACTTGAAACTAAAACTCTTCTTTTTCAAGTATATTTTTTGCCGCGCAATTTTTTTTTTCAATAAAACAGTTAAAAATAGATCTAAAATTGGATGGAATGCTAACAAATGCTCAAGTTTTTTGTAATGCTTCAATTTAAATTTCAAGTTAATTACGCTCTGAATTTAATTGATTAATGTATCACATCCTTTTAAAGATTAATAACATTTAAGTAATTCTAAGTAATTTATTTATATGAGATAAATCTATAAAATATAATTAAAATTTGAAGAATAATTTTAATAAAATTAAAAAATATGCATCTTTAAATATTTTTTCCTCGCTTGAATTGGCGCCTTTACTATCCTGGCGCCTGTGTGCGCCGCACACATTGCACAATAGGTCGGCGCGCCCCTGCTTGTCAAACAGCAAATAAATAATGTAACAACATTCTCTTTGTTCTGTCTTCAATTATTCTGAATATCTTTATAAATTGGCAGTTAAAAGTAGAAGTTGGGTAAGGTTTTTAAAAATATTTTTCAAAAGATATTTTTAACGATATTCGGCCAAACCGAATATTTCGCAGACCGGATGGTTTGATATTCGGTCAAGACGAATATTCCGCAGACCAGGGTTCGTGATTTTTTTTTTTTTTTTTTTTTTTTTCAAAAGAATAAAATAAATCAGATTTTTTTTTTATTTAAATCAGGTTAAAAAAAAAAAAAAAAAAAAAAAAAAAAAAAAAAAAAAAACCTCGCACAATATTATTATTTTATGACTTTTAATTTATAAAATAAAAATTATATACGCAGACACATACAGATGCATGCTATATATGTATTACCATATATATTAATATTATTACCCAATTTACATAAATGATTAAAATTGTAACATTTTAGACTAACAAAATATTTTAGGTATTATACAAAATGCATGTAAAACTACAAATCAAATGTCAAAAATTAATTCCACTTTACATATTTTAGTTAAAATAACTCCAGCACATAAAAATTTTAAATAATTTTGAAAGCAAAGTTAAGATGTTAACTTTTGTTTTTTGTTAAACTGCTGGTACAGAAAAGCGAGTTAGCAGCGTTATCAGTTCCAAATTGTTGAATGTACCAAACAGAAAGCAGAAAACAATTGTTCTGCTGAAGCAAATGAAGTTATCGCAGCAAAAAGCTGGTTGATTATGAATTCTTTAGTTTTTTTTAGTATTATCCTTTTCGATAACTGTGTCTTTCATCATTCTAAAGGACAGAGTTCTATATAAGATTGAGACAAAAATTCGTGGAATGGCTCAGATTTTACTTCAAACTTTAATATAATATAAGTAGAGAATTTCTCTTTAGCGAACAATAATGCTGATATTTTTGCATAATGGGGATTCAAAAGATAGGATGATAAATGTGTTGCGCTCAATGCTTGTTAGTAACGAGCAAAGTCATACAATTTTATTTTACTTAAACTTGCCGAAGTTTTTTCTAAATACTGTACTAATAGGCAAATAAGTATTCTTATATTTAATATATCCCTGCTTTGATTTCCTTACTGTTGCAAGTTTATTTTACAATTTGATTTAAATTAAATTTGAAACCATTTTTCTTAAATTTTACATTGTGCTTAACTTTGTTAAGCTTTATCTTTCTAAACACTGATTGATTATCTGTATTATATAAAAGTAAATTATATTAGTTTACATCTTGGATTTATTTTAAAAATTTTAAAAATCTGATTTAAATCAATGATTTTTTTTTAAAATCAATTGATTTAAACCATGATTTTAATCGTGATTAAAATAAAGCTGATTTAAAACAACGAATCTTACGCAGACCGAATAGTTTGGTATTCGGCCTAACCGAACATTCTGTAGCATGGCTAGATACCGAATATTCGGTGCATCCTTAATTATTATGAAGGTGCAGTGTAGTCTGTCAAAAAAGTAACGCAAGAAAACGTTTTCAGGTAATCTTTTACGAACAATCGTTCAAGCCTCCAGGAATCATTGAGATGGATATTCACAAGTGACTATTTGTTATTCCTAGGCCTTCATTTGATATTTTTCCTACTTTGATGCTTAATATAAAGATCGATATAAAGTCTATGGTTCGATTATTGTGTTCATGTCTTTTTTCGTTTCAAGTTACAACAAGTCAAAAATTGTACATCAAACGGGGCGAATGAGGTGCATTCAAATTATAACTAGTTTTATAAATATTCAGATCTTGGTGCAATAGCTGTTTCACTCTTATACAAAAATGCATGAATACAAAATTTAGTACGATTATGTATATTAAATTCAGTAATACTGAAATAATAGGACTCCATCTTAAATAGGAAGTAATTGCCTTGGCAACCTAGAATCATTACCTATCATGGGATATCATTGAATTAATTATGTATTATCATACATAGGATTTAATAGAATGAAGAAAACTTTTATTAATATATTTTTAAGTTTTGATTAGGTTTTCATAAAATTTGAAATGACAAAATTCTGCAACCACAATATATATTAAATTTCAAACCAGTCGGTCGGGTTTGTTTGCGCAGTTATATGTAGACAACACGGACAGACAGACGGACGGAAAAGATAACGATTACAAGTACTATGTATTTATATAATTACGAAGCGCCTAAAACAATGAAACTATAAATTAAATATTGCATTAATTGATAAAACAGACAAAAGCAATAAATAGCGGTGTAAATTTCATAAAATATGAAAGTTCTGTCCAAATTGCACCTGGCTTCTTTCAATCACTGTGAAGGTACAGACAGTCTAAGAGCACTACTTAAAGATTTTTTGTTCTCAACTGCTCTGCTCAACAAGCGCAAAACGTTTTGACACATTTACAACTTCATTTTTTAACGGAAAGGTATAAAATCGGAAAGCCTGACCATGGAAGCGATTTGGAATCGAACTGTGTTTCCCATTTTTTGATCAATAAATTATCTATTGAGTTATAAGCGATTTTGATCATGTGACAAACACGTTTTTTACCCTTTCTTGAGTGGTTATTCTTCTTTCGCGCTAAAATTCGGTTCAAAACGCCCACTTTGACGCTATTTTCTAAAAGATCTATTGCGTTTACAAAAAAAAAAAAAAAAAAAAAAAAAAAAAACCCGGAAAAAACAGCTCGATTACACAGTTTCTGAACAACAACAGAAACTAGTCAGTGTTGTTCAGAAACTATGTCATCGAGCTGTTTTTATCGTTTTTTTATTATTATTATTTTTTTTTGCAAGCGCAATAGATCTTTCAGAAAATAGTGGACTAGAAATAGTGTAATCTAGACATTTAGTTTTCTTCTGTCCGATTTTTTAATAGATCTCAATTGTACCTTCATAATAATCGAAAGAAATTAGCTGCAACGTGGGCAGAACATGAAGTCTATATTGCATTTGTCAGTTTTATTATGAATGCAATGCTTAAATTTGTCGTTTTTATTATTTTTCGTTTGCTTGTTTTGTTTGCATCTGTTTTCCCCACTTTCGTGAGCCCTGTGTGTTGTACATTGGAAGAAAATGTTTTGTCAATTTTCTCCAGGGTTGCTGTTCTTCATGAATGAAGATGTTATCATATCGTAAAGCTAAAATACTAAGATTCACAATTTAACTTAAGGCTGTTAATAACTGCTCTGCTCAACCAGCGCAAAACATTTTGATATATTTACAAATTCATTTTTTAACGGAAAGATATAAAATTGGAAAGCCTGACCGTGGAAGCGATTTGGAACTGTGTTTTCCATTTATTGATAAGTAAATTGTCTATTGACTTATGAGCGATTTTGATCACGTGACAAACACGTTTTTCACACTTTGTTGAGTGAGTATTCTTCTTTCACGCGGAAATTGGGTTTAAAACACCTGCTTTTACACTATTTTCTGAAAGATCTATTGTCTTTGCAAAAAACGAAAAAAACAGCTCTATTACATAGTTCTGAACAACACCACTTGCTAGTTCCATGCATTTTCTAACAAAAATAAATTAAAACTTATGTCATAAAGTTGCCCTTTTGGATTTGAGAACAGCCTTAAATATTCTAATATTTATGCATCTGCATATCAACATTTTTACACACATATCCCCACATATTTCCTACTGTGCACAGTTTAAAATCAAATTTTATCTGGAAATTTATTGTTCCCTTATTACAGACGTCGTCTTCAAAATTAAAAAACGAATTACCTATTAAGTCAGGAAGCAGTACACTTTTGAGGAATACAGCAAGCATCTACGCCTCATCGACATGCATCTACAAGAAACTACTAACTTTTTTCTCTTTTTCTTGTTAAAGTTTGAATATTTATGGTTCTACATATCAACACCATTACACACATATCCCCACATATTTCCTATTGAGCACAATTTAAAATCAAATTTTATCTGGAAATTTATCGTTCCCTTATTTCAGACTTTGCCTTCAAAATTTAAAAACGAATTACCTATTAAGTCACGAAGCAATACACTTCTGAGAAAATGTAGCAAACATCTACATCTCATCCATATGTATCTTAAAATGCATTCAAAATATGTACTAATATTTAAGGAGTTTTCCGTAAATGAGAAAATTTATCGTATATTTTGACTGTTTTAAAATATTAATGTACTAATTGTATCATCGTACTAATGTATAACGCGCTCTAATTTATCATTTGAAAGCATCCAGCGCAAATAATCCAATTGACAGCTAACCGAATAATTTCTTAGAAATTACGAAAACAATGTTGCAATACAATTAGACAAATCATATTAAGATGCAAGAGTGCTTACAGTGAAATATAACTTTGTTCTCTTTTTCACAATACATATTCGAATATTTATGCATTTGCATATCAACACCATTACACACATATCAACATAAATTCCTCATTGTTCACAATTTAATATTAAATTTTATCTGGAAATTTACCGTTTCCTTATTACAAACGTTACC
Source organism: Maratus speciosus (assembly GCA_963932465.1). Lineage (NCBI taxonomy): Eukaryota > Metazoa > Arthropoda > Arachnida > Araneae > Salticidae > Maratus > Maratus speciosus. The sequence continues at coordinate 85,060,140 of OZ010799.1, read as the reverse complement.
TTCAAAATTTAAAGACGAATTACCTATTAAGTCACAAAGCAATACACTTCTGAGAAAATGTAGTAAACATCTACATCTCATTTATATGCATCTTGAAATGCATTCAAAGTATCTATTAATATTTAAGTAGTTTTCCGTAAATGAGAAAATTTATCGTATATTTCGACTGTTTTAAAATATTATTGTACTAATGTATAACGCGCTCTGATTGATCAACTTAAAGCATCCAGCGCAAATTATCCTGTTGACAGCTAATCAAATCATTTCTTAGAAATCACGAAAAATATGTTGCAAGACAATTAGATAAATCATGTTAAGATGCAAGAGTACCTACCGTAAACTATAACTTTGTTTTCCTTTTCACATTAAGTATTCTAATATATTTATGCATCTACACATGAACATCCTTAGACATATTTCACCATATATCCCCTATTGTGCACAATTTAAAATCAAATTTTATCTTGAAATTTATCGTCCCCTTATTACAAACGTTGCCTTCAAAATTAAAAAACGAATTACCTATTAAGTCCAAAGCAATACACTTCTGAGAAAATATAACAAACATCTACACCTCATCCACATGCATCTTGAAATGCATTCAAAATATCTATTAATATTTAAGGAGTTTTCCGTAAATGAGAAAATTTATTGTATATTTTGGCTGTTTTACAATATTAATGAACTAATTGTATCATTGTACTAATGTATAACGCCAAATAATCCAGTTGACAGCTAATCAAATAATTTCTTAGAAATTAGGAAAACAATGTTGCAAGACAATTGACAAATCATGTTAAAATGCAAGACTACAGTAAACTATAACTTTGTTCTCCTTTTCACATTAAATATTCCAATATTTATGTATCTGCACATCAACATCCTTAGACATATTTCACCATATATTCCCTATTGTACACAATTTAAAATCGAATTTTATCTGAAAATTTATCCTTATTTTATTACAAACGTTGCCTTCAAAATTCAAGAACGAATTACCTATTAAGTCACAAAGCAATACACTTCTGAGAAAATATAGCAAACATCTACACCTCATCCATATGCATCTTGAAATGCATTCAAAATATCTACGAATATTTAAGGAGGTTTCCGCAAATAACTAACTTGAATATCATGCAAAATTAATCGTAAGTTTTGGGGATTAATTAGCAAACAATGAAACTGCTTTATATTTACGGCAATGTTTTCGTTCAAATGTATTGTCGGTTTTATACCACAGCTTAAGATCGTTAGTGTCTTAATAAGCGATTCCTAATTAGTGGAATTATAATAGAGAGAATGCATCAAAATATAATGTATGTGTGAAATAATTATGTAGTTTAGAAGGAGTGTAAATATTTGACGGAATAAATATGCTAATTACAGAGATTTGTTATTTTGAGGGATAGATAATTGGCGATTGTATTAATTTTCTAAATAAACTGACTTTACAATGTAAATTATTCAGTGGGATCTTAATATTTATGAGGTTATCTAGTTATGAGATATAACAAATATCCAAATTTTATAGCGGAGGTGTTGAACTATATTCATTTTTACATTTTTTAAAGAAATAAGGAAAAGAATCAACACATAAAAGAATATTATCTTCTTATGTTTAATAATATTTTGTAAAATTAAGTTTACGTTATCCGCTTATGATAACCCATTTTAGGTCAAGACGTCGCATACGATACATAACTTTGAACTTTTTTTCTTGGTTGCATTGTTTTATTTGGATTGTATTCTGTCTTTTAAAGGCATGCCTACAAAGATGTTTTCATAAATTCACGGTACTCAACGTGCAGGAATGCAACAAATAAAGGTATTTTTAGGATTTAAATAGGATAATTTACAAAAATGAATTTATATTTGTTTAGATAGCAAAATATTGACCTTTAACGTTCTTTTAATTCGACAGTGGTTATCTGAAAGTGCAGAAAAATGTAGATCGATTGAATTCAAACGCCGGAATTTCATAGAACTAGTAATGCATGTAACTAGTACGTTTGGTGTTGTACACGACCCTGTAGTCCAATCCCAATAACATCGACTATAATTCACAAAAATATTGCATGCACTTATAGAGACATATAAAATACAAGGTGCGTCTAAAAAGTTCGGTGAATGGAAGCATAAAACAAATAAAACAAAACATGGAAACAAAATACCTTTAATCACCTTCAAAGTAACATCCGTTGGCCACAATACACGTGTAACATCGTTATAAATTTTCTGAAATGAGTCAGAGAAGGCCACTTTTGGGATCGACCGAAACACAAATGTCACACGTCGTCGGATGTCTGGTGTGTCTTCGAAACGTGTGCCCTGTAGAAAGACTGAATCTTCGTCACACGTGTCAGTGAAATTTTGAGCATCGTGCGTTCGTGTTTCCTTCTGCTCGTCGGACGAGTGCGTCACGAAACGGCAACGGATCTTGCGCTTACCCAGTTCTTGGTGAATGATGGTGCTAACACTGTCCTTGCTAATTCCCAATTCCTCCGATATCCATCGTAAAGAAAGTCGGCGATTATTTAACAGCATCTATCGCACCCATAGACTTCTCATATAACTTGACTTCTCTTCTTATCTTTACTCTGAGATCGCACCCATTCGATGTTGTCTGTCGTCACACTTTTTGAGAGTTGGCATGAACGTGGTTCGTCATCCACGGTTTCTTTTCCCTCCCGAAAACGTTTACACGCATTTTATGCTCACTGCGTCTGTTCCGTACAACTAGACCAACATTGTATGCATTTCTGTGGCGGTTTTTCCCAATTTGTAGCAAAACTTGATGTTTATCCGTTGCTCCATTTCAATATGACGCGAGCTTTCAAACATACACCGTTCGACTGCGTATAGCAGAGTATTCTGCCTTGGATTCTTACTCTTCTTGAAACGAGCCGTCTCTTCATTGGTCTCTACTTGCGCATGCGCAGACACGCATTTTCAACTCGCGTTGTTTATGAGATATCCATTCATTCACCGCACCTTGTAAAAAGTAACTAAGAAAAAATAGTTTTTATTTTTTTCTAATCTTGATATAAGTTAGGTCAATATGAATCTTTCCTATAATAAGCTACAAGTAAACAGATTCAATTTTCGTCATTTTTGTATCACAGCAGATCTCATACTTGGAATATGTGCCGATTAAATGTTTTTCAACGTTAATCTGATTTCTTGTTGATTTTGCCTTTAACATGAACTCAGTTTTCAATTTAAATTTTTTTTTGCGAAAATATTTGCTTCATTTTAGTTCTTGAGAATGTTGCCGGCCAGAGCAATGAAACATGTCGATTTGCGTAAATAAAGGTATTTATTTGCCTTTTAAATGTATTTTTATCACTTTTAGCAAATGTTAAGTTAGTTTGATGTTTACAAGTGATTTTTAGATATAGTTTTATTTGGCCAATACAAAGAAAAATAAGTCAACTAGTGATAAGGGCACGATAAAAAAAAAAAAAAAAAACGTAAATAAATTTGACTAATAATTATCAAGAATTATCAAGATGGAGCTTGGTACAATATAACAGAAATGTACAAATAACTATAACAACGTTAAAAGCACCATTTTTTTTTTTAAGCATACCGGTTTCGGTAGCATATAGCATAGCTTCCTGAGTGCTAAGGATGACGGAAAGTTTGCTCACATATATAGGAAAGATGGTGATTCAAGTTAAAGTTTTATTGACCAACAACCAGTTTTATTGAAAACAGAGGATTACAGGGAAAATAGATGGGAAATGGAACCGAAATAGTGAGAAAATGCTTTAAAAAAAATAAGAAAAAGAAGATTTTTATGTAATAGTTCCAACAATCTGATAATGGGGGAACAGAGAATTCACAATTAACAATATTTTGAAAATTTTTATAAATGTGAAACGCTTCAAGGAAGTCAAGTTCGCTTATAGAAGTAGGTTTAGAGATTATTTTAACCGAATTGAAGTCAAAAGTATGATTCATCTCTCAGCAATGTTTTGCAATAGAGGATTAGACTAGTATATTTTTACCCGGCTGAAAAGAAGGGTTATGTGTTTCATGCGTATCTGGGTATGTGGATTTCTTTATACCCTCGAAACATCCCAACGGCTGGATGGATTTTAATGAATGAGGTCTCTATCAATTCGTCTTAATCGTCCGATGGTTATAGGCTAGGTTTTGTTTTTATAAATTCAAAATGGCGGCCGTAAAATACAAAATGACGGTAGAGACGAAATTTTTTTTACGCACCCTATTGAGTGGCATATCATTGGATAGGTCTTTCAAAATGAAGACGATGTTTCATTGACTATTTTACAGTCAGAAGCTCCGTTTAAATATTACACAACCTGGAAGGTGTGTAGGTAGGATCTCTAGCTTTACTTAAACTCTAACCTTCTTAGACATCTATAGGGCTCATGAAAACAGTGTTTATAGATAGGAACTAACAATTAAACGCAACTTAAAAGTCATCAATACAAGTAAATAAAAAAGAATAGGTATGTAATATGAAAAAAAAAAATAGTTTCACATTGATGAGAAATAATTAATTAGTTCGCTTTTTATGCAGTCGGGTTTTTTGATTTTTTAAATTTAATTTTTATTGAAAGATGTAATTAAGGGGAATGGTGTTTTTTTAATACTGTAATAACTACAATTTCTATACAAGAAAAAAACCCCACAAAAATATTTCTATTACATAATATAAATTATTGGATCTGCACATTGCAGATATTTATGTAAATAATTGTGAATAATATAGAATATATACAACAATTACCTTTGCTTATTTAGCAAAACAGTCATTTTAAAAACAGTTTTAAACAGATGCTTAAAAAAAAAACTTTCCTATTACTTTTTATATTTTAAAGTACTAAATATAATAAGAGTTTTCATTATTTTACTTTATTTGAGTTGGTTGCTAAAAGAAGAGTGTAGAACTTTTTCGAATTCACGGTTGATTTCCTAAAAACTCAATTATTAGGTTATCTTACTTTTTTATTACGTTTTACTAGTGTAATCTAATGCGTGCCACACATGGAGAAAGCAAGTATATATTTGTCCACATAAAATGCATCAATAGATAGCCGAGTTCCAGGTCAGTAATTTCCAGATGCAAAACAACTAGTTTTATTTGGCCAATACGAAGAAAAGAAAATCTAGTGATAAAGGCATGATAAAATATACAACAGAAATAAATTGGACTACGGTATTTTTTAAAAGATGTAATTAAGGTCAATGAAGTTTGTTATCTATTAAAATACTGTGATAAACACCATTTCTATATGAAAAAAAAAAAAAAAAACTCAAAAACATATTTTTGTCGTATAATATAAATTATACGATCCGCACAATGTAGGTAATTAAGTAGATAATGTGAATAATTTATAGATTTATGCAACAACCTTCTCTACATTTTTAGTAAGTCAGTCAATTTAATAAGAGTTTTAAACAGATGATCAAAAATAAATAAATAAATAAATGATTTTCTGTATCTTATAGTGATAAATGTAATACATTTTTTATTTTATTTTAACTGATATCTAAAGTTACAGTGTAGAACTCTTTTTACATTCACGGTCACTTTCCTAAAGATTCAATTATTAGTTTATCTTCCTTTTTGTATTACGTTTTACTAATGTAATCTAAAGCCTGCCACACATGAAGAAGGCAAGTATATATTTGTACAAATAAAATGCTTCAATAGATCGCCGAGTACCAGGTCAGTAATTTCTAGATGCAATACAACTAGGTTTAATTAGCCAATACAAAGAAATGAAAATCGACTGGTGATAAATGCATGATAAAATAAACAACTGAAATAAATTACACTACGACAATTTTTAAAGATTTAATTAAGGTGAACGATTTTCTTTCTTTCTTTCTTTCTTTCTTTTTTTTTTTTTTTTTTTTTGCTGTCTTTTACAATACTGACACTGATACACCACTTTTATATGAAAGAAAAATACAAACCCACAAATATATTTTTCTTAAATTAGAAATTATACGATCTTCAGAATGTAGATAATAATGTATAGTTAAATGTGAATAAAAGTGATAGAACAATCTCTTTTACTTTTTAGTTAGCAAGTCAATAATTTTAATGAGAGTTTTAAAGAGATGCTTAAAAAAATAATAATAAACTTTCGTATTACTTTCTGTATCTAATGATTTATGTATGTAATGATTATAAAAAAAGTTTTTTTTTTTAAACTTTTTTAGTTGATTTCTAAAGTTAGAGTGTAGAATTCTTTTTGCATTCATGGTTGATTTCCTAAAAATTCAATTATTAGTTTATCTTACTTTGTAGTATTTTTACTAGTGTAATCTAAAGCCTGCCACACATGGAGAAGGCAAGTATATATTTGTCCAGATAAAATGCTTCAATAGATAGCTGAGTTCCTGGTCAGTAATTTCTGGATGCAAAACAACGGCCAATACGAAGAAAAAAAATCTAATGATAAGGCATGATAAAATATACAACAGAAATAAATTGGACTACGGTATTTTTTTAAAGATGTTAATTAAGGTCATTGAAATTATTTTTTGCTATCTAGTAAAATACTATAACAAACACCATTTCTATATGGAAAAAAAGAAAAAAAAAAAGAAACTCACAAGCATATTTTTGTTGTAGGAAATAAATTATACGATCTGCATAATGTAGGTAAATTATGTAGATAATTTTGAATAATTTAGATTTGTACAATAACCTCCTTTACTTTGCCAGTAAGTCAATCAGTTTAATAAGCATTTTAAACTGGTGATCAAAAATAAATAAATGAACTTTCGTATAATTTTCTGTATCTTATAGTGACGAATATAAGTTTTTTATTTTATTTTAGCTGATTTCTAAAGTTAGAGTGTAAAACCCTTTTTACATTCACGGTCTCTTTCCTAAAAATTCAATTATTTGTTTATCTTACTTGTTGTATTACGTTTTACTAGTGTAATCACAAGGCCGAAATTAGCCTTTTTGCACCTTGGGCAAACATGGATTTTTGCGCCCACTCCTCCGCCGCAAAGTATATTTACAAAGAGAATTTTACTAATTTTCTAATAGCTGGCTTAATTTAAAATTAAAAATATGTAATAATAAAATAAAACTGAACTACGTAATCTGCTTTGTCAAATATTGATTCATTAAAATTTTGCAAACGGAATCGAAAAGAAAAAAAAAAAAAAATCCGCTTTTTTACGGGATCCTTATGCCATATCATCCTTAAATTCATCTATGCTTTGGCATCAGGGCTGCGGAGTTGGTGGGGGAAAATGGACGACTCCGACTCTTTCGCTCAAAAGTGGGCCGACTCCGACAACGCAGACACGCTTGTAAAATGGACGACTTCGATTCCGGGAATTTTAACAGATCCTAAACCGACTCCGACTATTTCGCTCAAAAATGGGCCCGACTCCGACTCCGCAGCCCTGTTTGCCATGTCCGAGCAAAGCCGCCTCAAGACTACAAGCCAAGACTACAAGCCCGGGGCTGGCTAACTGCCAACGCGCCAGCCCCGAACATTTGAATTTTGTATCTTCCTATTTTACGTGCACGTGCGTTTTACTTAGCCTAATAACATATTTTTTCCAAGGTAAGTTTTATTTTCAAATTATATTTATATGCTATCAGCACAAGTTTTATTTCTTGTGTTCAAAATCTTTTATTTTTAATTTCTTTGAAATAAATTAACTAGCAAATCCTAGTACGATTCTATCAATAATACCGTATCTCAAAACGAAATGATATTATTGTTGTTCTGTTTCTTTCCACATAGAGCAATAATTTAAAATGGCAAACATCCCTAAATCGTGTCAAGACTTATATCATTTAATTTGTATCTTGTCACACCATCCTGTCTTTATAATTTGTTCTGTTTTCTCTAATTCATTAGAGTGACCTTTAATTAACGCCCATTTATTAAAAGACATTTGTCGTGTGAATAGTAACTCGGGTTATTTTGTATGCAGAATTAGTTGGACTTTAATTTGCCAACAAATTTATGTATATATATATCTATATATATTCATACTTAAAAATTTAAATATTCTAGAAATTTTCATAAAAGTCGCTGTGAATACATAGCATTTTTATCTTGTTTACTTTTTTTAAAGCAAACCCCGATCGATATACTTGTATCAATTTATTGTTGTTTTTTAATCTTAAACGTTTGCTATCTTAATAAAAATTCTTTTTATAATTTTTTGTTAAATTATAAATGCTTATGTACTGTGTAAATAGAGCTATGGGGATAATGTTTTTGAATCTCTCTATTTTTGTCACAACTGTAAATAATTTATTTACAAGACTAGAGGAAGGGTTGTTAGTACCCTTATGCAAAACAGTAGTCCCCCCCCCCCCCCCACACACACACCTTCTTCGCAAAAATCCTATGTGTTTTCATATACATTTTAATGTTTAATTAAAAATAACAATAGATAAAATTATTATTCTATAATTATAAATTTACTTTTAGATCTAGTCAGGAAATACTTTTCATCTCATAAAAATTGATTATTTTAAGCTTAAAAGATGTGAACAAACATTTAAGAACCCACACAACATTATTTTGGAAATGAAATATTTTCGTGGAAAGTTTTTGTGTTTTTCGATGTTTTTTTTTTTTTTTTTTTTTTTTTTTTTTTTTTTTTATCAGCTATTACCTAAACATTCGAGGAAAATGAACATAAATTAGGAATATTTTAATTCCAATTGATGAAAGTCTTTTCTTTCTTTCTTTTAATTTTCTCTTCATATGTCAATACATTAAAAAAAAAATCTATTGCTTGTACCTTGCATAACATATCAAACTAATACAGAACTAAATAATAATTTTCTGTTTCATGAACTTGTGTTGTTTTAGTATTATGACAGTTTTATGTTTTTTAATTTAATGGATTTTATGTGAAAATTACCCATTTCTGATAAGTAAAGTTTACAGTATGAAAATTTATTTATAAGAATACTTGATTTCATGTATACTTTAATTTTACTATTTATTATATGCAGGTTTCAAATCACTTAATATTTAATAGGATATTTACTGTATAATTTCAAGCCCAATTAAAAATAAAAATAGAACACAACTTGAATTTGTTTTCATTTAACATTAACTTTTCTTCCACTTTAATTTAATTTTTAAATGTGTGTTTTGGTTGGCACACTTATTGTTATTTATTTATTTTGAAATAATTGAAAGCAAAATAATTCAATTTATGTGTTTAAACTGCAACTTTATATATATATATATATATATATATATATATATATATATATATATATATATATATATATATATACGTATATATATATGTAATAATGTATAATGTCTCGTTTTGAATATATACCAAATAGATAATTGATATTGTTTCTAAATTTCAAAGTAGAATAAATAATAAAAACTGTCTACTAAAATAAATTTAATACTTGGAATTTTTTTTTCATTAACGAACGAATTTTCTTTAATGTATCTTTAATTCTGATGCACATTTTCATTGACACAGTGATGTTATTTCATAAATATTGTTTTTGTGTTATCGTTATTATTGTTTCGAGTGATCGAAATTGATTAAAAAGCACTTAATTAACGTCTTTAAACTATAAGCTTTAATTTTTTTCCCCATATGCTGTGATAATAAGTTGAAATATGGAGCAAAGAATTAATGTTTTAAATAACGCATGTGCTCTCCACGGCTGATCTAAGCCCCGCGTCGTGACGTCACGAAACCTTGTGTTTGGCTTGTAGTCTTGGGGCGGCTTTGGTCCGAGACAGGACGATTTTAACAATACCGTGCTAAACATAGACGTGAGAAAAATCGATACACAAAATCTTCGTTTGGCGCTCCTTTGTTCTGGAGCCCCCCTTTGTTTCTGCCCTGCAGCATGCCACACATGGAGAAGGCAAGTATATATTTTAACAAATGAATATTTCCAACTGACGAAAAAATACCCAGGCAGGGAATCGAACCCAGATCCTTGGCTTACAGTGCCAATGCTCTATCGTTTAGGCTAACTGGGCCGACAACCGGCGAGCATATTTCGCTCAGATAACCTTATTGGTAATAACATCTGGTTTGTCATGTAGACAGCTCAACAGAATAAATCGCAGGTAAAGGAACTCCATATAAACGATAGATCTGAGTTCGATTTCCGGCCTGGGCATTTTTTCGCTCAGTTGGAAATATTAATTTCGTATGATAACTTTAACAATCAGTTTGATTGTGTTAAATTAATAGTTTAAGTATATATTTGTCCAAAAAAAAAAAAAAATGCTTCAATAGATCTCAGAGTTCCAGGTCACTAATTTCTAGATGCAAAACAACTAGATTTATTTGGCCAATACAAAGAAATAAAAATCGACTAGTGATAAAGGTATGATAAAATAAACAACAGAAATAAATGACACTAAGGCAATTTTTAATGATAATGTAATTAAGATGAACGATTTTTTTTTTTTTTTTTTTTTTGCTGTCTATTAAAATACTGTAATAAACACCACCTTTATATGAAAAAAAAAAAAAAAAATACAAACCCACAAATATATTTTTGCTAAATTGGAAATTATACGATCTCACAATGTAGATAACTTAGTTAAATGTGAGTAAAAGTGATAGAACAATCTCTTTTGCTTTTTATTTAGCAAGTCAATAATTTTATTGAGCGTTTTGAAAAAAATGCTTAAAAAAACAAACTTTTGTATTACTTTCTGTATGTAATGAATATAATAAAAGTTTTTACATTTTTTAGCTAATTTCTAAAGTTAGAGTGTCGAACTCTTTTTGTGTTCACGGTTGATTTCCTAAAAATTCAATTATTAGTTTATCTTACTTTGTATTATTTTTACTAGTGTAATCTAATGCCTGCCACACATGGAGAAGGCAAGTATATATTTGTCCAAATAAAATGCTTCAATATATAGCCGAGTTCCAGGTCAGTAATTTCTAGATGCAAAACAACTAGTTTTATTTGGAAAATGCGACTAAAAAAAAAAAAATAGTCTAGTGATAAAGGCATGATAAAATAAACAACAGAAATAAATTGCACTACGGTATTTTTTTAAAGATGTAATTAAGGTGAATGAAGTTGTTGTTTTTTCTTTGTAGCCGTGTAGTAGGATGCATTTGGGAGATATAGACTTAAGGTATGCAAAAATTGTAATCATCCTTAAAACAGGTATTTTTAATACGTATATTTGTACAAAAAGTTAGCCACATAATTATGACGGATTTTTCGTCTTTAATTTTGTGAGATACGAATATACGATATGAATCCATTATAATGATTCCTAGAAAAGTAGATTTTTGTAAAATAAATGTTCGCTGAAACAGGATAGGTATAATTATTATGATTTCCATTCCCTATTTTTTTTTTTATCATGTTTATAATTCAACGAAAAGCTATAAATATGTAATAAGTAAATTGCATAATAATTCTTAGAAGGAGCGAGCCTTTTAAGGGGTCTCAGGACTCTTAAAGCTTCAAAATTTTCGAAATTATATATTTTTTTAGATGTTATACTCCTATCATTTATGAACATTTTGATATTAATTGTTTCCTTTAATTTCCCATTAGAACAGTAGCTATGGCTTTTGATTTTATACCCACATCGCTGAAGCGGCGTTTCTGAAACTCTGAAGTCATTTTTCGCCAAATGACGATTTTGGGTATAAGGCGCAGGATATCTGAAAAACTTCTGAATATTTTTTCAGGAAATTTTCGAAACATATGTTTCATGTTAGTCTGTATAAACTGAACCTAAAATTTTATTTTTTAACGCTCAAAAAAATATATTTTTTAGCTGATTATATTGTTGTAATTTTCACTTTTGTATTAGCTAAATACAACTTTGTATTAAAAATACAAAAAGGATTTAAATACAAATTTATTTAGGTTCAGAGTAATTATTACAATCTGAAGTATAATTAAGCAAAATCATTCAAGGTAAAAGTGAAAAAGTAAAAGTTAAAAAAATTTAAGTTAAAAAGTTAAAAACTAAAAAAAAAAGTTAAAAATTAAAAAAAAAAAGCTTTAAAAAGTTAAAAAAAAAGTTTTTGAAAAAAAGTAAAAAATAAACTTATAAAATCTTATTTTTTCTTCCTCTGATTTTAAATACTCTTAAGTACCGTAATTTAGCTGTAGCATATTAAATTACTCCAAACATAACAATTGACAAAATTTTACGATTTAGAAACAACATACTTGATAAAAATTACATGAACTTCTTCGGTTTTATTTACTTTACTTATTTATTTTTTGCGTGTATTCCGTAAGGCATCTGCAGCGGAAAGCCATTAAAAACTAATTTATCTACAAAGTTTACTGTTCCAGCAGCAGTTCAATCACTTCCTATGTTTTTCGGTCGAAACTTTATATACCCTTTGAGACTGAAACCCATTTTTATGAAAAGATGAAGTTTATGTTTCGAATAGACAAATGAATTTTTCTGTTTTATTTTATGTCTTTTACACGCAACCTCCTCATTTTGGGATACTTTTTGGCGAGCATAATGGATCGCAACATATTGCTCTTGTATTGATCGTATTAAAAAGCACTCTGCCCCTCGTGTTGTTTCAAGACATATTTCCATTTTTAAGATTTAATACGATATTCGTTGACAGCTTTTAAGTGCTATACTTATTTTTTACTTCACTTTATTTCCGGTAGCTAAGTAATTTTAGAATTATTATCTAGAGAAAACGAAACAGTGTTGCTAAAGGAAAATTCGGATTGTATAATTAGGAGCAAAACGTTTTTTCGGGTTGAATGGTTTAAATGAAAATTCTGCGAAACACTCAGGTGCTGTTAGATATTGATTAGACTAGATTAGGAACTATTGAAGGCTTATTTTTGTAAATAAATTGTTCGAACGAAAATAAATTTAAAGTAAGATAGTACCAGAAGAAAGTGAAACATTGCTGCTGGAGTAAAATAAGTTGGTATATATTGCATAAATTGGTTCAACAAGTTCTTCGGGTTGAAAAATCAAAACTATTCTCTCAAACATTTAGGTGCCATTAAAATATATGAGACACTATTACTTATCGATCTTAGTAGATAGCTTTAACTAAAATAATTTTAAAGTAAGATACATTTACAGATCCATAATGTTTACTTAGATAAGGAAAACATTGCTGAAGGAAAATATGGATTACATAATTAGGTTCAAAGACTTTTTCCGTTTAATTGGTTTAAAAAAAGTAACAGAAAGTCTACAGTTAAATAAGATGAAGATTACTTTACGGAAATAGTTGTATCGAAAAGTAATAACCGTTCGAACAATACTATGTAAGTTTCGATAGGACGTAGTCTAGTCAACGGTCAAAAATCTTTCAGAAAATATTGTCAAAGTTGATATTTTAAACAAACTTTTGGAAAGCGAAACTTAGAAAAGGTCGTCATCAGAGAGCAATCCATTATGATTCAAGATGTATTTAATTTATCGCAAACTGAAAAACGCTATTGGATTCTCAAGCACTTAAATGATACCTCTACAAACTTTATACATTCACCCATACAACTACATTTGTCCTAGAGCGATCCAGCAGATCCTGTAGTTGTCATGTTCTATTAGAACTACCTATTGAATATACTGAAGATATGGAAATTGAATTATCCAATTTCATTCTCCATAGAAAATCACGCGGATCCTAATTTCTGACGCCCATGTGCATTAAAGGTCTTTCTTCGTTTATTTTAATCTTCCTCAATCTTACAATCGTTCAAAAAATGCTATAAAAAGTTATCGCAGGACGTCTATAGATGTGGCATTTGGACCTCTAGAGGATATTCAGTGACTCTCTATAGGACAATTTCAGTGATCCAGAAGAAATTGGTAATCCTGAATAAGATATCTTTTGGATATATTTAGGATGTCAATGTGTTATCTGAGAACTTACAAAAATGATTTCGTGAATATAACCGAATTATCAAATTTAATTCTCCATAGAAAATCCTGTGGATTCTAATTTCTTACAAACATGTGCATTAACCTTCTTCCTTCGTTTATTTTAACCTTCCTGAAAACTAAAATTGCCCAAAAAAGTCCTAAAACGTTATCAGAAGGACGTCTATATTCGTGAAGGCGTGAGATTTTGACAGCCAGAGAACTTTCTGTGACTGTCTATACGACGAATTCAATCATCCAGAAGATTTAGGCCATCTTGAATATGATATTCGCTAGATATATTTAGGATGTCAGTGTGTTGTCTGAGAACTTACAAAAATGATTTCGTGAATAAAACCGAATTATGAAATTTAATTCTCCATATAAAATTCTGTGGATTCTAATTTCTGACGTACATGCATTATACTTCTTCCTTCGTTTATTTTAATCTTCTTAAATCTTACAATCGTTCAAAAAATGTTATAAAAAATTATCCGTAGGACGTCTGTAGGTGTGGCGTTTTGACCACTGGAAGATATTCTGAGAAAATCTATAGGACAATTTCAGTCATCCAGAATACATTGGTTATCCGGAATAAGATATCCTCTGGATATATTAGGAAGCCAATGTGTTGGCTGAGAACTTAAAAAAAATGATTTCGCGAATATAACTGAATTATCGAATTTACTTCTGCATAGAAAATCCTGTGTATTCTAATATCTTACAAACATGTGCATTAACCTTCTTCCGTCGTTTATTTTAATCTCCCTGAAAACTACAACTGTCCAAAAAAGTTCTAAAAAGTGATTCGAAGGACATCTATAGACGTGAGGTTTTGACAGGCAGAGAACTTTCTGTGATTGTATGTACGACGAATTCAATCATCCAGAAGATATAGGCAATCCTGAATATTATACTCTCTGGATATATTTAGGATGTCAATGTGTTGTCTGAGAACTTTCAAAAATGGTTTCGTGAATATAATCGAATTATCAAATTTAATTCTACATACAAAATCCTGTGAATTCCAATTTCTGACACACATGTGCATTATACTTCTTCCTTCGTTTATTTTGATCTTCATAAATCTTACAATCGTTCAAAAAATGTTATAAAAAGTTATCCGTTGGACGTCTGTAAATGTTGCGTTTTGACCACCAAAGGTTATTCTGTGACACTCTATAGGACAATTTTAGTCATACAGAAGGCATTGGTAATCCTGAATAAAAAATTCTCTGGATATATTTGGGATGTAAATATGTTATTCAAGACCTTACAAAAATGATTTCGTGAATATAACCGAATTATCGAATTTAGTTCTCCATAGAAAATTCTGTGGTTTCTAATTTCTTACAAACATGCGCATTAACCTTCTTTCTTCGCTTATTTTAAGCTTCCTGAATCCTACAACTGCTCAAAAAAAAAATGTCCTAAAAAGTTATCTGAAGGACGTTTATAGGCGTGAAGTTTTGACAGGCACAGAATTTTCTGTGAATATCTATAGGACGATTAGTCATCCAGAAGACATAGGCAATCTGAATATGATACACTCTGGATACTTTTAGGATGTCAGTGTATTGTCTGAGAACATACAAAAATGATTTCGCAACTATGTCAAAATATTTCGCATTGTTCAGCTACAAAAACAAATATATGTAATACCTTTAACTTCTACAGTTCTGAAGCTAAAATAATAATACAAATGCTTATTCATTGGTTTTTTCCAAATAAAATGACAGAAAAAATACCTTTTCTAAAATTGATCCTTTAGGCGCTTAGTAATTTGAGTTCAAAAATAAGACTCTAAAACTACAAACCCCCTTAAAACATCAATGTAATAACCATTAACCTAAATTAACGCAATCACAAATTTAAGAGCTTTAAACAAGTAAATAATCTACAAATCCTCAAAATTTTTATTGAAAAAGATTTAAGTTAAATACTTATGAAAATTTCTCACTTTCTCGGTCATACTATCTTTTGGGGCATTTTTAGGCATTTTGCAAACTCAGATGAAAATAATATTTATTTTATGTGAGAAGCAGCTTAGATGCTGCCATTTATTCGTTTGCTTTGGACGTATGAAACATTCAGCTATTATGAAGTGATGTGAAAATGTAAAAAATCGGACATTTTAGTTTTTATAAGGAAAAGAACAGAGATCCCCGTTTGGGGACCCAGTGACCGAAGAGGTTATAATATACGAGGTCCATTCACCTCGTTTAAGTGCAACACATTTTTTTCTCTATTTTGTTCCCGATAACTAATTTAATTTTTATAAAGGGTTGTTAGAGGAAACGAAACATGCCATTTACCCTTTTAACCGGGGAGAACTCGCTGCATGAGATTTTCTCTCACAGTCGAACTTTTTAAAGACTCTTATTTAAACCATTTTTCATTTTAATTAAAATTTCAAAATGTTATTTCAATTATTTTACCTCTTTTGTGAATAAAAGTACTAAGCCAACCAAAAAAAGTTCATATTATATGAATGTAAAGTAAAATAAAAGCAATCGGGCATTCTCACTAGCGAGTTCTCCTGGGTTAAGGCTTAATAAATGTCAATTGTGAATAGAAAACTTTAAAGTCTAAAACTTTTCTGTTTCATCAACCAGTTCATAAACCATATAGCATTAGAACAAACCTTCTTAAACTTATTTCTTTCACTGAATTCATTTCCTATTAAATCAAAGCCATGATCCCTGCTCTAGCGGGCACAGACCTAAGGATCAAGAATACATGATTAAAGATGAACGATACTTTATATAGTGTACATTGGCTTCTCAAGGACATCCACCACCCCGCTACAACGCTTCGTTGGCATGAGAAAAAGTAGAGCGATCAGTTAGCTAAAATGCAGTGTTACCATTAGTTACTGACTTAAGATAGGAATCTCAAAATTGATTCTGGGAAGTTGATTGAAATCACATATAGTGTAGTGAACGGTTTAGATTTAAGTTTGCTTTTACAGGATATCGAAAAGAAAAAAAAAAGACAAATTTCCAGTTGAAAAAAAAAATATATTAGGTCGATCGAAAAGGCGTGTTGTGTTGGGAAAATCAATTTGCACTGGAAAATTCTGCCCGGCAATTATTAGACATTAAATATCGGAATCAATGTCTAATAATTAAATCATAGAATTTTCCGTTACGAATTGATTTTTCCAACACGACACGACTTTCCAATCGACCCAATAAAATAAACACTACTAAATTTCACAAGAGCTTTATTATCTCTACATGAAAAAGAAATCTCGTACATTACTTATACAGGTTGTTTAAAATTTATAATAACTCCTCTACTATGGAATTGAATACGTTTACCCTTTTTCTCTAAGTTCAAAAAATGTTACAAAAAATGCTGCGATAAATGGCGGTTTTTAATTTAAATTTCGGACACGGCAGCTCGAAATTGGTCATCATGAAACAGTAGTAGCTTATAATTCAATCTAACAACATTTTTCGATTAAAAAATAACTTTATTCGATAACACATTTTCGGTAAAACAATTAATAGTTAAGCCTGAAAATTTCCTGATTTTAACTTATAAAAACAAGTAAATTGATATGTCAAAAAATTTCGGATTTTTAAGTGATTTGGATAAAAAAAAAAAAAAAAAAAAAAAAAAAAAAAAAAAAAAAAAAAAAATGAAGTTTATAGTTAACTTAAACCCAAAACTGACCCATTTTTTTGCTTTTATTTTTCATCTTTTTACGATAAATTCTCAATCCATAATTTCACATGAAATTTAACTAAAAAACATTTTATAATTCGACTTTTCCTTTATCTTTAATCAAATTTGCTATTCGCAACGAGTTGAAATTTGGAAAAAAAATTAATAAGGTAATTAGTTTAAAATTCATTAAGAAAGTTACTAACTCAATAATGAAATAATTGACAGTGTACCGAGATTTTACTCTCTTTTTTTGTCTTAATGATTTTATAATTTAATTTTGAACAGTAGTTTTGATCTTTTTTAAAAATGCTAATGATGTAAAAGAATGATGATTAGAAAAATTTTTTGTTGAAAGGAAATTATATCTGCAAATGAAATATGGTAAGTCAGTTTTAATGAGAAAAAAATATGTAATTAAATCACATTCAAAGAAAAAAATGCGCTGACGAATAAATTTATGTTCACTTCTTATGTTACACAGGTTCTTCAAAAGTATTTCAAATTAGCTATAATCAATTTGAATTGCGACTGATGTTTGTGGCAAATCGTCTCAATTAATTAAGTTAAATATTTGATGAATGTGTCTGATCATTTCTGGAATTTAAATACATTTTTGTGTTAAGTGTTTCTAGTAATTTAAAGTAAATGTTCTAAATTGATAGTTTAAAAATCTGTTTAAAGTACGAAAACATTATTGATTAAATTTTAATTCGAGTAATATTTTTATGTAATTTAAATTTGCAAGTGAAATGTGGTAGAGCATTTTAATGAGAAAAATTTATAATTAAGTCATATTTAAAGAAATATTGTGCTGAAGAATAAATTTATGTTCATTTCTTATCTTATGCGGATTCCTAAAAAGTTCTTTCAAAATTAGGTATAATCAGTCTGGATTATGACTGATGTTTGCTGCTAACCAGTCTGAATTGCGACTGATGTCTATTGCAAATCAATCTGAATAGCAGGTGATATGTATAGCAAATCAGCTTTAATTGCGACTGATGGTTGTTGCTTATCAGTCTGAATTGTGACTGATGCTTGTTGCAAATCAGTCTGAGTTGCGAGTGATGTTTGTTGCAAATCATCTGAATTAAGTTAAATTTTTGATGAATGTCTTTGAAATTCAAATGTATTCTTTCATAAGTATTTCTAGTAAATTAGAATAAAAATACAGCTTAAAAATATGATCAAAATATTAAAATACCATTTTTATATTGAATAAATTTTAAATCAAATATATTTTTAAAGGAAATTAAATATGCCAGTACAATATGGCAAATACGTTTTAATGTGAAAAAAATATGTAATTAAATTACATAAAAAATAAAATAAAATGAAATAAATAAATAAATACGCTTACGAGGAAATTTATATTAACTTCTTATGTTACACAGGTGTTTCAAAATTGTTATTGCTAAATTCACAGGCATAATCAATCTGAATTGCGACTGTTGTTTGAAAATCATCTGAGTTATATTGACAAATATTTCATAAATATCTGATACTTTTGAAATTTAAATATATTCTTGCTTATTTCTAGAAAAATAAAACAGATGTTCTAAATTTATAGTTTAAGATATATATAAGATAAAAAATGTTATTGATTAAATTTTAATTCCATAAATTTTATGAAGGAAATTAAATATGCAAGTGTAATCTGGTAAGTTATTTCTAATCAGCAAATAATGTTTAATTAACTATTTAACTTAATGTGCTGGTTAGTAAATTTATTATTGTTATGAAGTTATTTAAGGAATATAGAACACATAAAAAATTTACATAAAGAGAAGGAATAATTATAAAGTTATTCGCAAGCATAATAAGTTGATGTGTTCGTAATTCTACGTGTGTTGAGTTTTGAAGAAATTTATATAATTACGAAAACACCTAAACAAGGAAAAAGAAACATGTAATTTTATAAATCTGTATAGTTCTAAATGGAAATCTTATTATTGTTTATTTATTCTTCGTGTAAGAAAAATTTCTGCACTGATTTTATTTTTGTTAAGGGGACCGTAGACCTTTATTTGAGCAGAAATGGACCCCAAAATCGAAAATAACTTCTGAGCATATTATTATACTCCAGTTTGTTCTGAGCCATTTCGAAAAACCGCATGCAGATGCGATTATTTTTCTCAAAGTTACAAGCATTTGAATTTTGTACTCAAACAAAATCTCAGCCCTTTAATATACAGTAGAAACTCTTTTAACCGAAACTCTCGATTAACCGAAATCCATTTTTAAAGTTTTTTTACTATCACATTCTTTGAGGTTCGTTCAATTATTACGTAAGCAGTAAGGGAGGGAGTGTCTGCTTATTTTTGCTGACAAGGGGAGGGGGGGAGGGTCACGAGAATTCTTACGTAAGCATTAGACAACGAAGCAATTACAGTTTAAGAACAAAAAGCACAAGAGGATGATTTGGATGAGCGTTCTGCGGATGTTGAACGGCTAGAGAAAAAGATATGGACTAAACAAGAACTGGAAACGAGGAACATTCCAGCCCACCACTACATTGAAAACGTAATAATAGACAATGCAGAAACATGGACTCAAAGATCATGGACACCAGACTAGAAATGTGAATGACAAACACATAATATCCCAATGATTCTTGTTAAAATTTTTAGTTAAGTGCCTAAATAAGTTAGGGACTGTTGTATTTTTTAAAGTTTTTTTTTTCAATGCGATAAATAATAATGTATTAAAAACTATTTTATATTCTATGAATTGTTTAATGCAATAAGTAACAATATGTTAAACTGATTATGTTTTCCTTCGATACCACAACCCCTATATGTCTATTAAAGTAAATTTTTTAGATTAATAATGTAATTAATCGCTAACTGTAATTTTTTATGGCAAACAGTGTTGATGTTAGAATGTCATAAAATTTTACGTAAACAAAGGGGGCGGGATCTAGAATTTGCTTATTTTTCTTTACAAGGGGGAGGGAGGGGTACAAAATGACTAAAAATAAGCTTACGTAATATTTGAACGGCCCCTTGTGTGCAAATCCATTTTGGAAGCTTTTTTTTTAATAAATTTTTTTAACTACCATATTCCTTGCGTGCAAGCGGTCCTTTCCGAACTGTGAGTACATATAAATATTTTCGATCCCCTTTCTTAGAATTCCTTTGAGTTTAACTTGAGATCCCGTAAGCTGCGGAGTGGAACGAAGAAAATGAACAAATTAGCAATTTTGAAGCTTTTTAATGTTTTGGAAAAGATTTGGCATGGCTGGAGCAGCAGAAAGACTGCGATGCTGGTGAACTAATAATATTAAAAAAACCCATGATAGAGCTTCAAAGCAAAGGCAATGTAAACTGGGATAAACAAAACATTTTTTCAAATTCTTGTGATATATATAAAAGGTACTTAATTTCAAAATTAAATTGAGGTAATTTATTCTTGTTTCTATTTTGCTATTGTTTTATTTTTATTAATCTCTTATTACCATAATAAGAAATATTGCATATATAACTCCTTAATCTTAAACTTGAAGCATTCTCGATTATCCAAAAATTTTGATTTTCCGAAAGAGGATCGGTACCAATTACTTCGGATAATCGAGGTTCTACTGTACTTTGAATCTGTTTTTCTCAAAAGTAATTTTTCAACGTTTTTAGATTTCTGAGATGCTCCATGTGTTATAATTTTTTTCCAGAATTCATGAAATTGATAAAAAAGAATCCTGATATTGCTTTCAAAGAAATTGTGTATCCATTTTAAAATTCGACATCATTAAGATAATTAAATTTGATTTTTAACTTATTAAAAGGCAAAATTTTGATGAAAATCGATATCGAATTTGGAAAAAAATCTAAAAAAAATTAACTATTTAAGGGATTAAAATATCGATGCGCAAATTTGTCTGTAGTAGTGTTTTAAATGATTAAGAGACAAAATCGAGGAAATATCTCAAAAATTATGACGCGTGGAGTATTTTAAAATTTCGTTTTAAAATTTAATTTAAAAAAATCTTAAAATTGTAATAAGACAGAAAATTTCTTTTAAGGTGTGCTACGCAGTTATGGTGAAATGTATATTTCACATCTCTATGATGAAAAAAAAAAAATAAATAAATAACGTCCACCGCCCCCTTAAGGTTGTTATCAAATCGAAAGGGGCAAATTTCTGACAAAAGTTTTAATTTATTTTTGTTCGGGAATGCATGAAACTAGCAGGTGTTGTTGTTCAGAAACTATGTCATCAAGCTGTTTTTTTCCACTTTTTTGCAAACGCAATAGATCTTTCAGAAAATAGTGTCAAAGTGGTCGTTTTGAATCGAATTTCCGCGCGAAAGTAGAATAACCACTGAAGAGCGGGTGAGAAACGTGTTTGTCACGTGATCAAATTCGCTTATAACTCAATAGGTAATTGATTGATCAAAAAATGGAAAAAACAATTCAATTCCAAATCGCTTCCATTGCCAGGTTTTCCAATTTTACATCTTTCCGTTAAAAAGTGAACTTGTAAATGTGTCAAAACGTTTTGCGCTTGTTGAGCAGAGCAGTTAAGAACAGACTTAAGGCTGTTCTCAAATTGAAAAGAACAACTTTCTGACATAAGTTTTAATTTATTTTTGTTCGAAAATGCATGAAACTAGCTGGTGTTGTTGTTCAGAAACTATGTAATTGAGATGTTTTTTCCATTTTTATTGCAAACGCAATAGATCTTTCAGAAAATAGTGTCAAAGTGGTCGTTTTGAACCGAATTTCCGCGCGAAAGTAGAATAACCACTAAGGAGCGGGTGAAAAACGTGTTTGTCACTTGATCAAAATCTCTTATAACTCAATAGGTAGTTTATTGATCAAAAAATGGAAAAAACAGTTCAATTCCAAATCGCTTCCATGGCCAGGCTTTCCAATTTTATACCTTTCCGTTAAAAAATGAACTTGTAAATTTGTCAAAAAGTTTTGCGCTGGTTGAGCAGAGCAGTTAAGAACAGCCTTAAATATGTAAAAGACTTCGTGGAAGTCCAAATAACAAGTGGAAATAGGAGAAGAAAAAATACTAGCTTTAGAAAATTGAAAATAATGATAGGGACGCAATGGAACGTTGGGTACGCACAGCGCCCTCTACATACTCACGTGTACATTTGCCGACATACTTTCCTGTATAAAATGGGTTTCCTGATGTATTCCCTACCTGCCCACGAAATTTGAACGATAAGTTTTGAATCTTCCTGTATAGCGACGCCAAGGTTGTATAGATAACTCCTCATAGGGATTTTTCAAAAAATGAAATGCGTTTCGATGTTGTGCACTTTACAGCTTGTAATACAGGCAAAACCCACATTTTTTCCAGTTGGAGGTTTTTCCGAGAATTGAATGAACACTATTTCTAGATCGTTGGAATTGGAACATATACAAAATAAATAAAATTGTCGGCGACCATTGGTCGAAATGCCAGAATAAACTGAAATGATTGGTGCACAAAACATCCATTAGCGCTTAGTGATTCACTAGATAAATTGTTTACGACTGTAATTCTGGAGTTTCCGAATAAATTTTTGTATCAAAAGAAATGATTTGAAACCAGAAAGTCATGAATAAATGTATTTTCGAATGGATTTGCTATCGTAGAAGAATAAAATGTAAAAAAAAGAAAAGAAGGCTAAGGCTGAGGAATCGGGAATTTTTATAAGTCAGAGACGTCTGAAATCAAGTTCTTAGATTTCTTTTTTTTCCCGTCCTGTCTGGGAAAACAGTGCACTGATTTTTTTTTCCTTATAAGTATCTTTACCATGATGAGAAAAGTAATTCAATTATCAAATTTGCACTGAGATCAAAGTAGATTTGGGTTCAAATTTGTTTTCTTGGATGAGTCAGGATGTTGATAAATTTAGATCTTTTTCTCCAAGTTTTTTTTGTTTTGTTTTGTTTTTTAAACAATTAAACAATGTTTTCTTAAATTAAATTGGATTTTTTTCTGAACTAGTAGAAAGAATAATTCATATTATTAATGGACTCAAGTAACGTGGTAGATTATAAAGTTAAATTTTGTAATAGTTAGGGAATTACACATTTTATTTTTGTTTTCTTTTTAAATTAAACAATGTTTTCTTAAATTACATTGGATTTTAGTCGATAGAATAATTCATATTATTAATGGACTCAAGTAATGTGGAAGGTTATAAAGTTAAATTTTGTATTATTTGAGAAATTACACATTTTACTTTTTTTTTCAATTAAACAATGCTTTCTTAAATTACATTGGATTTTTTTTTCTGAACTAGTAGATAGAATATCTTATATTATAATACGAGCAAAAATTGTGTGTGTGTGTGTAAATTTTATCTTAAAAATGGCTCTAATGATTTTGACTAAATTTTGTATTTTACCATTTTCGGACAGGAGAAGACCATTGGACTAGGTCATGTGTTAAGGAAAATTCGATTAGTGGGTCATTTTGGATCATAATGGGTCAGTGTCAAGCTAATTATATCTAAAAAACGGTTCAATCGATTTTGACTAAATTTTATATCCAACCGTTTTTGGGCACGGGAAAACTATTGGGCTAGGTCACATGTTCGAGAAATTTCGATTAGTAAGTCATTTTTGGGTCAGTTCGGGTCAAGCTAATTTTATCTAAAAAACGGCTCTAAAGATTTTGACTAAATTTTATTATCTACTGTTTTTGGAATAAGAGAAGACCAATGAGCTAAGTCACATGTTAGAGAAAACTCGATTAGTGGGTCACTGGGGGTCAAGCTAAGTTTATCTAGAAAACAGCTCTAACGATTTTGACGAAATTTTGCTTTCTATCGTTTTCGGGAACGAGAATACCATTGGGCTAGGTCGCATGTTCAAGAAAATTCGATTAGTGGATCATTTTGGGTCACAATGATTCAGGTGTCTAGGTAATTGAATCCAAAAAAAGGCTCAAAACATTTTGACAAAATTTTGTAATATACCCCTTCTGGGAATGAGATGACCATTAGGCTAAGTCTCATGTTCGAGAAAAATTGATTAGTGGTCATTTTGGGTTACTATGTGTAAAGCAAATTGTACCTAAAAATGAATCAAACGATTTGGACAAAATTTTGTATCATACCATTTCTGGTTCGATTTGTGGGTTATTTTTTGGTCACTTTGGGTCAAGCTAATTGTATCTAAAAAACAACTGAAACAATTTTGACAAAATTTTGTATTATACCATTTCTGGGGATGAGAAGACGTGTGGGCTAAGTCACGTGTTCGAGAAATTTAGATTACTGGGTCATTTTTGGGTCTCTGTGGGTCAAGATAATTGTATTTAAAAAATGACTCAAAACATTTTGACATAATTTTGCATTATATCGTTTATGAGCATGAGAAGGCCATTGGGCTAATTCACATGTTCGAAAAAATTCTATTAGTGGGTTATTTTTGGGTCACTGTGGGTCAAGATAATTGTATGTAAAAAATGACTCAAACGATTTTGACAAAATTTTGTATTATACCGTTTCGGGGCATGAGAAGACCATTGTGTTAAATCGCATGTTCGAGAAAATTCGATTAATGGGTCTATTTTTAAGTCACTGTGGGTCAAGCTAATTGTATCTAAAAAACGGCTCAAACGATTTTGACAAGATTTTTTATTACATCGTTTCTCAGCATGAGAAGACCATTGGGATAGGTCACATGTTCGATAAATTTAGATTAGTGGGTCCCTTTTGGGTTACTGTGGGTCAAGCAAATTCTATGTATCTATAAAACGACTTTAACGATTTTGACTAAATTTTATATTCTATCGTTTTCGGGTTCGAGAAGAGAATTGATAGGTCGCATGTTCGAAAAAACTCGGTTAGTGGGTCATTTTTAGTCATTATGTCTCAGAATCATGCCAATTGTATATAAACAGCAGGAATGATACAGTAAGAATAAAATATCGAATTAAATGCAAGGCTAATTTTGACCGAGCTTAGCTCGGTCAACCCTGATAGTTTCATATTATTAATGGACTCAAGTAACGTGGAAGGTTGTAAAGTTAAATTTTGTAATATTTGAGGAATTACACGGCGCCTTTTCAAAACTTTCTTTAGAGGAGGAAGAGGGCAAAGTTTTCTTTTGATCTTGTTGTGATGCACATCTCAGAAGCAATTGATACAGTTTCTCGTTTCAAATATATTTTTTAAATTAGTCAATGTACTCTCCTTAATGCCTATTTTCGTTTTTCTCTGAGTCTTTTTGGCAATAAAATAAAGTGGTGGTAATTAAACAAAAATGTTTCGACCGATTGTACGTTTTTTGGCAATATTATTATCTGCCTGAAAAAGAGAGAATGTTATAAACATATATTTTAGACTATCTAAGGCTGTTCTCAACTGCTCTGCTCAACAAGCGCAAAACATTTTGACACATTTACAAATTCACTTTTTTAACAGAAAGATATAAAATTGGAAAGCCTGATCATGGAAGCGATTTAGAATCGAACTGTCTTTTCCATTTTTTTATCAATAAATTACCTATTGAGTTATAAGCGATTCTGATCACGTGAAAAACACATGTTTCCCCCTTTCTTGAGTGGTTATTCTTCTTTCGTGCGGAAATTCGGTTCAAAACGCATATTTTGACACTATTTTCTATAAGATCTATTGCGTTTGCAAAAAAAAAAAAAAAAAAAAAAAAATGTAAAAGAAAAAAGAAAACGGAAAACACAGCTTGATTATATAGTTTCTGAACAACAACACCTGCTAGTTCCATGCATTTCCGAACATAAAATAAATTGAAACTTATGTCATAAAGTTGCCCTTTTGGATTTGAGGTGAAAAGGTGCAAAGGTGAAAAATATGCTCAGGGAGGACACACAATTCACGTAGAAACCTTATTGCAGGGATGGCGAACCTTTTTGATTATGCGTGCCAAAAAATTCAAAATTATTATGTATCAGCATTCTAACGTGCCAGAAACATTTAAACTTAGATAAAATCCAACAATTAATTTTTATAGAAATTTTACTTAAATATTTTTACACATACTAAATTCGATTCCTAACTTATTTATTATACTGTATTTACTCAATAATATAGCCATGTCACATCGTATTCTGTATTAATAATCTATAAATGAGTTTTTCTTTTATTGTATACTTCCGACTTCGATTATTTTCAGTTCTTCAAGTAGAAGCAGGTTCAATAGATACATAATTATTTGCAATAACAGTTAAAATTTAATTTTCATCTTTCAAAATTAAAACCTAAATGCAATGAAACCTAAAATAACTTAAAACCATAAACTTAAATAAAATAAAACCTAATCTGAAGTACAAGCGTGTCAATTAGGTAGACTGTTAAAAATTTGCATCATTCTGGCAGGTCATTTGACCGTTCTTCTGAAAGCGGTTACACAACCGTAATTTTAACACTATTCTGACCATATTATTGGCCATTTTATGGTCAGAATATTGTTAAAGTATGGTTATGAAACCGTTTTTTCAAATAACGGTCGAATGACCTGCCAGAATGCTGCAAAATTTTTAACAGTGTATATTACTATGCAAACTATCTCTCAAAAATTCAATTTTCAAAAATGAACCATTTGGAATTTGATAGAGAAGCAAAACGATTTGGAAAACACTATAATGTTAAAAAGTTCGGAGAGAAAACAGGGTGCTTTCATTTAAATCTATAATACCTTAATTCATTCAAAAATAACTTAGTATTTTAATGTAAATTGTATACTTGTTACACAAAGCTATATTTTTTGTAAAAAACATAAAATGGATTGTTCTCCATAAACTGAATATAATCTATAATTTTTACGCGTGCCAGAGAAGTTTTCTTACGTGCCAAGTTCGGTACGCGTGCCATAGGTTCGCCATCCCTGCCTTATTGATTACGACATCTGGTCTGATATTTGAATCAGCTCAACAGAATAACTAGCAGGTGATGGAACACCAAGAAATGTTGGATACGTAATTGCACTTGATTAATTTTAACACAATTAATCTAATTAGTAAATAAATCACAGGAGTTATAATTTTTCAATTTGTGTGCCTGTCAGATTTATCCAGGATAGCTCAGTTGGCAGAGTACTGGCAGCTTCAGCTAAAAAGTCTCTGGTTCGAATCCGTGTCTGGGCACTTTTTTACCCAGTTTTACAATTACAACGCATGGAGATTTATTTACGAATTAGAATAATTCTTAACATATGTAGGGCAGTTGCACCATAAAATGTAATAAATAAGATTTATGCGTTAAAGCACATAAAGTTGCTGAATGGTATAAATAAACAATAACTTTTATATGAACGTACAAATAAAAAATAACGATAAAGCATAATATTGACGTTTCGAACTGCTTCTGCAGTCATCTTCAGGATAAATATGATGTTGAAAAGTCTAGAGGCGAAAGCTTCCTGTCGAGTCTTGTTCAATTATATGAATGGTAAACTGCAGTGAATATATCAGAAAATTTTAAAATGAAATAAGTTGAGATGAATCGAAAGTTCACTTGAAAACCATGGAGTGTCTCCAGCTATGAAGGGGAACGGATTACATTCAAATAAGGTCATGGTAAAAGTGAGAAAATTGACTTATTGCAAACAGGTAAATAATTAAGACTTTTTTATGATATTAAGCCAGTTTTTTGGTATATTATAAAAGGTTTCTGACGCTAATGAGCAGGTAATTAATTAGGATTACTGTTTTACTGTCTGATATTATCTTTTTACTTATTTGTTGTATTTCATATGTAGCACATTCAGTTTACGTGGGTTTTAAAGTAATATTTTTCCTTATCTTGAAGTTGATCCGAGCTATTTTAGTTAGATAGTATTGTATGAGCAAGCTTCCTTGTGTCAATGAATTTCAGCTTCCCTTTCTATTCAAGAACACATACGACAGAAAGGCAAACAAAGAAGTCCCCGGGCTATCTAGTAAGATATTGGATGTCACGTGAAAGGGGAAGCTTTAGATAAGAGAAGGGGTCCCTGTTGGCACAAGAAAAACTCCATATGCTGGGTTTGGAAGGAATCGTTGAGAGAAAAACAAAGGAGTTCTGTCGAAGACCTCGTGAAGTGAGATTGTAAGTATTTTTGGTTGAGTTTTCTGGAGTAGAGTGTAGAGAGTTGCGTTAAAAGTCTTGAGTCTCGTGTGCTGGGAAAGTCTAACGGGAGGTCCAGGGTGATCCTCCGATAAACCTAATGTGATACCGTAGGGTGAGAAGAAAATAGGATATTTTAATAAGTTGACCCAGTACGCAGAAAGTACTTGCTGTGCATATAACTTAGTATCGGGCCGGATTGTCTGTATCCGAGCTCTTAAATGTACATAATGTTTTGTTTCTATGTAAATAATTTGTAAATAGATTGTTCTTTAATATTAACTGAATAAGTTTAGAATTTTTGATAATCCTCCTCACATCGTGTCCGATATCACGTATTTATATCGGTGATGGCAGCCTATCGAATAAAAGAACATTTTTTCGAAGTCTGTACGAGTGGTGATCGTGGATCCGAGAAAATTCATCAGCGTGTGGACTAGGGAAAAATGCTAGACGCATTATGCTTTCTTGCAATGATTTCGACTAATTATGCTTTCAAATGGGTTATTTCCTGGAAGTATCGCCCCCTCAAATTAATATCGCAACCTTCTTTATCCAAACAGAAACGAGAAGCTGGCATAGCTGGTGACACTCCATGGTCTTCAAGCGAACTTTCGATTCATCTCAACTTATTTCATTTTAAAATTTTCAGATGTAGCTGCAGTTTTCCATTCATATAATTGATTAAGACTAGTCAGGAAGCTTTAGTCTCATATTTATCCTGAAGACGACTGCAGAAGCAGTTTGGAACGCCGATATTATGCTTTATCGTTAATTTTATTTGTACAAGTTCATATAAAAGTTCTTGTTTATGTGTATCATTGAGCAACTTTATGCGTCAATACCTGATCGTCGGCAATTTCCTTCCAAAATGTTTATTTTTTAAAATTAATGTACAAACTACCACATACAATTATATAATATGATGCATGTTTTGTCACTTAAATGCTGTAGTATTTTGAGATCAAGGATGTATATTTTATGCGTAGGATAAACTTTTATGGAAGAAAGTGTCTGTTAACATCATAATCAGTGTCTAATAATTGAGACTGAGATGATGGGGACTAAGGGGTTGTTTTTGTCTTAACAGCTGCACAGCCATTTTGCACACATGTAAATTATTAAATATGCCGTGTGACATTCGTATGCTAAATAAAGTTGCAATAATATTTTTTTTTATTAAATAAAAAGTTAAATATGAGGACATGAATGATGCTAGAAAAAATACTCATCCCTATTCAGAGCAAAAACTAAATATTTCTAAATATGAAACAAAGAGAAGAACAACTTACCTTCATCCATGGTGGCTAGTAGAACTTTAGTTACTGTTGCAATGGAAATAATTTTGCCAGCGCCTGTCTGTTAACCTAAATGTGTGTTTAGAGGAACTGATATGATGGTTAATCTCAGGGACAAATATATTTACTGCAATATTTTGCTATACAATCTATACTAATAAAGGAGAATTATATTTTCAAATACTGTATATATATATGTCTAAATATATAATAGTAAAAGTTAATAATATTTATAGAAATGTTTTCAGCATACATTTAATATTGGATATTTGTACCTGGGGACAGGGACTGAAAGGATGATTTCGCTTGTTTAAAGCTTAAAATTAGTTATTTATGCATCTTTATATGTCCATTTATCATTGGTAATTGTTATAACAAATGTTACAATATATTATATTTTTCAGTTTTTGGTTTTAGTATAATTAATGAACTATTATTAGCAGTGGACGCAAATTGCCCAATTTTCAGATATTGACCTTTATTGTGTTTTAACGTATAAATTTTATTTATTATAATAGAATAATTGTGTTAAAATTAATCAAATGCAGTGTAAACGCATAAGCAATGTAAAGAAGAAATGGCGAGAATCAAAATCATAAAAACAATGAACCCCCCCCCCCCATTTATCAAAAACATATAAACACTTCTCCACTGTATTAATCGCAGTTTAAAAGTTAACTATATGAACTCTGAAGTAAATCGAATGTGTAAAAGTTGATACCAAAAAAGAAAAGAAAAAGAATAAGAAGATTTGAATATGGCTGAGAAATCAAGCTAAACAAAAGTACTCAAAAAGTAATGCTTTTCAGGAAAATTTAACTGAGAGCTATTATTTTGTTTTGTTCAAAATACAAAATTGAAACTTTTTTATTGGAAGACTTGTTCGAAACATAACAGGAATGAAATGACATTCTACAATTGGTCGAATCGCTTGAATAATCCTATTTCATTGATTAAGAAAATCTCCCATTTGCATTTAATACTAAGAAATCCAGCTTAAAACACAAATAAATAAATGGCAATTTAATCTAATGACAAAATATTGCTTGGTATATTATTACAACTAATTACAATGAAATATTAATATCAATCAAATTTTTTTATCGCGATTCTAAAAAAAATATATTCTTCCCTGCTCAAGAACGTGAAACTTTCTAACATATTTTCCGAGTGTTTTTAAACTCGAAACATGACACTTGCAAGCATGATAATTGAGGGGATTTTTAATAGAACAGTTTTTTCATATTTCGATTAATGAATGATATCCCGAATTATAAGTGACTATTGTCTCACGACATTAATTTGTTTGCTTTTCCGTGCTATCGTGTCCGGAATTTTGGTTCAAAACGCCACCTTTGACAGCCTCTCCTGAAAAAGCTTCTGTCTTTATCGAAAAATGGAAAATACTGTACGATTACAAAGTTTCTGAATAAGAGCACCTGCCAATTTCATGCGTTCGCGAACAAAGACGAAAGAAAAAATGTGTCAGAAAGTAACCAGTTTGGATTTGAGAACAGCCTTAAATATAAACCCAAGAATTAATTTGTCAAAAGAACGCGTAGATGGAAAACTTTATTCATCAGAAAGATATAAACATTTCTTTACTATAATAATTGCACTTTAACTCTTTATCCACTGACGGTACTTATAAGTATCATTAAAATAACTTGTTATAAAATTCATTTAATACATCGATGAGTTGTAATACAGTTTAGAATGAGTTATAGATACTTTATTTTATCTTGTTTCAAAAGCATTATTGGTTACACAAAACAAAAATATTTTTAAAAGGATGATATCTCTTGCATTGGCATCTTTTCCGCTTTCTTGGAGTTGGGGTTCGGGGGGAGGGAGGGATTTTTCTATTCGGAAATATTTCTATTGTAAGAACGTTACACTTGTACATTTCCTAAATTCTACAAAATACTAAGAAAAATATTTAAAATAAAAGATTTGAGTGGGGTTATAAATATTGCACAAAATCCTTACAAATTCAAATTTAATTAATCCTTCTAAATCCTTCTAAAATTTATTAAATGATTATGTAAATCTTCTAATGTAGTTTAAAGAATTCACGAAAAATGCTTTAGAAGATAAAATTTTCATGAATTCATAATTCAGTACATAAAGGGTTAAGGGTTAACGATATGAACTCTGAAGTAAATCGGATGTGTAAAAGCTGATACCTAAAAGAAAACAAAAAGAAGAATAAGAAGATTTGAATATGCCTGAGAAATCAAGCTAAACAAAAGCACTCAAAAAATAATACTTTTCAGAAAAACTGAACTGACAGCTATTCTTCTGTTTTGTTCGGAACACAAAAGAAATAAAATAACCGTCGACCATTGGTCGAACCGCTTGAATAATCATATGTCATTGATTCAGAAAATCTCCCCATTTGCACTTAATGATCACTGGATACTTTGCGATAATAATTCTGGGTTTTTCGAAGAAATTTTTCGCTCGGATGGAAATAATTTGAGGTTAGAACGCCATGAATAAATGTATTTTCGAATAAATTTAATATCGAAAAAGAAAAAGGAATGTCAAAAGTTTGAGTTACCCGTTATCGCAGCTTTTTTTTTATTTATTCATTTATTTTTTTTTTCAAGAATCATAGCAAGTGTTTTAACAATTATTTTTCACACAGTAATTGTTTTTAAGGCTGTTCTGAAATCCAAATTGGTTACATTCTGAAACATTTTAATTTATTTTTGTTTGCAAATCCATGAAATTAGAGGTGCTTTTATTCAAAATCTTTGTAATCGAACTGTTTTTATTTATTTTTTCTTTTTTCTGTAAAGGAAGCAGATCTCTCAGAAAATGTTGTCAAAGTTGTCGTTTTAAACCGAATTTTTGGACGCGACAGCGCAAGAAAGGGAAACAAAATGATGTTCGTCAGACAATAATCACTTGTAATTTAAGACGTGATTCAATTATCGATAAATGAAGCAAATACTTCGATTATAAATAACTTCTATATTCATGCCTACAAGTGCATTACTTTTGTATTTATATATAAATGAATCAGAAAATATGGCAGAATATGCTTCACGTTGTTCAGCGGGAAGAAATACGCAAAAACACCCGTTCGCTAATGTTAATCATATGGCAGAAATTTTTTAAGATATCTCGCTTGCATTTCAATATTTCTAAATGATTTTTTTTTTTTGGTATTCGCTACTTGAGATCTATCTGTACAAAGGCCGTTTTTATTTATTTATTTTATTATTATTTTTTTTTAAATAAAATCTTAAGACGAAATGAAATTTTTCGCCTGGATTCAACATAAAATATATAATGTGAAGTTTAAAAAGTCCACAGTCTAACTTAAAAGGCGACTAAAGTAATGAAAACGATGTTACAAGTTTAAAATACACATTTTTTTTTTTTTTTAACTTCTTAGTACTTTCAAGTTTTCCAAGCTCATCATCAGAGAGTATTTTAATAACTCAATGTTGTTTATTTATACAAATACGTCACTTTGTTTTGAAAATGAGAGAGCCAATAATTACTAGAGTTGAAAGTAGAAATAGCAGTTTCTTGGATTGAATTTAATTAGAGGAAATATATATTATTATTGCAGTTGCATTTATTTTATGACATCACTCTGTTTTCATATGTCACTTTTCATGGATTGAAGAAAATATTTAACTGCCGTACTTTAAATTTTAATACGTCACTTTGCTCGAGTTTTCAGGATATTGAACCATAACTTGGGGATGTTTTACGATAGGGCGTCGTTACATACTTGATTGCTTTTACACGGGGTTTCTAAGGATTCTCTTATAGTGGATGCGTAATAATTGGAAGTTTGGAATATGATTTTTGCATGATCAAAATCTATTGCGGTATTCTGATTGAAACTTAGAGCCGTTTTTTACTTTTTCGATTTTGCTTCCAAGTTTATTTTATTAGGATACTTTTACTTTCGGAACAAGTTTCAAAAGTGAAAGCATTTTCATTAAAAAAAAACATGCAAAGAAAATCGAAAAAGGCTTTTGAACAGATCGAACTTAGCTAGCCAATGAAAAAGAAATCATAAAAAATATTGAAATGCAAACGGGCTATCTTAAAAACTTTCTTTCATTGGATTAACATTAGCGAACAAGTATTTTCGCGTGAGTCCAGTAACCCTTTAACTAAATACAAATTCTCTAGATAGTTCTAAATTATAATAACAAAAAACCATTGTTCTTTTGCATATAATACTTCAAATTTGTAGTATTTACAATGAAAATGCAGCCAAATTTAATTATTGGAATACTGGAATAGTTGAATATCATCTGATATTACGCCACCATTCTATATATAATAGCTTTGCACCGAATATAAAGTCGAGCCCACTTATTGGAATTTCCCGATAATCCGAATATTGAGATGATCGAATAGCATCCAAATATTGCGCCATCATTGCATCATTACATCTAATGTAGAAAATATAGAAACGATCCCAGTAACTGGAATACATCGAATACCTGAATGGGAATACTGGAATATCATCTGTGTCCTTAGTTCATCGCCATTATATTTAATAGGTTTAAGGGTGTTCTCAAATTGAAAAGGACAACTTTCTGACATAAGTTTTAATTTATTTTTGTTCGAAAATGCATGAAACTAGCTGGTGGTGTTGTTCAGAAAAAATGTAATTGAGCCTTTTTTTCCAATTTTTTGCAAACGCACTAGATCTTTCAGAAAATAATGTCAAAGTGGGCGTTTTGAACCGAATTTCCGCGCGAAGGGAGAAAGAGCACCCAAGAGCGGGCGAAAAACGAGTTTGTCACGTGATCGAATTCGCTTATAACTCAATATGTAACTGATTGATCAAAAAATGGAAAAAACAGTTCCATTCCAAATCGGTTCCATGGCCAGGCTTTCCAATTTTATATCTTTCCGTTCAAAAATTCATTTGTAAATATGTCAAAGCGTTTTTCGCTTGTTGAGCAGAGCAGTTAAGGACAGCCTTAAGAGGCCACCACAGTCACAGGAAGAAAGGAAAATGACAATGTTAAGTCTATATAAATAACACTCCCATAGACTTAGCATTAGCGTTCGAGTTTTTCCGCGTGATTAGTAAGACCTCTTCGAAATTTTTGATAATTCGTTATTACCAGTCGTTATTCGTCTAATACCAGCTACATATGTATTTTTGGCACTACTTAGTTATCCCGTCGACCAAAAATCTGTCACAAAACTATAAGATTAAATGCCAATAATGGTTGATCGTAAATGTCACATTCACTTGACTTTAAGTTACACGTGTTTACGTCATCAAGTGATTTTTATTTTGACGTTTTATTTCTATATTTATTAATGTTATAATATTTTATTTGTTCTTTCATTATTTAAAATAAAAATTGTGTCAATTTGTATAATTTGGCGAGTGGTTTGGCGATTTATATAATTTGGCAAAATGGGTCAACGGAATAACTAAGTAGTACCGTTTTTTTTTTTTTTTTTTTTTTTTTCCTATTATTTTTGAAAGAAAATAACGAAAAAAATAATTAACTATAGAACAAAACAATTTATATAATAATAAAAAAGAAAATAAAAGTAAATAAACATTTATTATTAAATAAACAACAATAGCCGGGTTACCATGTCGATCAAAATAATGCCATTTTGGGTTGGGTTGGGTTGATTTTTGACGGCCAATTATCTACACGAGGGATATGGGCCCGGGGGGAGTGCCCTCCGTGGGGGTCTTTCTAAGGGAACCTAATCCGTATTAACGCATGGAAGATCCACGGCTCGAAGAAAACCACGAAAACTCCGAACGATTAGGCCGGCGGGCGGGATTGGGATCGAACCCAGCACCTCCCGTCTACCAGCTTCGAGAGCAGAACCTCTCGGGCCACTGGTGGGGCAATGCCATTTTGGCGCCAATTAGGTACCCCGGTGCGTATATGACATCTGTGCATAATATTTTTTTTTTTTTTTAAGAAAGAAGTGAAAGCCATCAATTTTAAATGTTTCAGTTTTAAATGAAAGTTTTGTATTTTAAATAAAATGAATGAAAGGATTATATTTCAAATGAAATTAATGAAATACAGAAAAAAAAAAAATGCGACGGGAAAAAAAAAATTGGCGATTTATCTCCTGCGTCCCGCTAACATAAAAATACTGAGTTCTTGATTTCCCTATTAGAATCATTCGATTTGGCGAAAGATTATTCAAGTAAATGGAATTATGAATAAAAGTAGTATGATACATTTCTTAGCATACATTTAAGTGAGTCCAAACTGGTCGCCAAATTAGTTTAAAATAATAACCATTTCTAAAGTATGAAAAAAAAAAATCTGTTATGATTAAAATTTGAGTTGCCATCACTAGAGAAAAGTATTTATAATTAGAAAAAATATTAATATCTCGAAAACTAAGTCTAATTTAAAATTTCTAATACCAGTTTTGAAATCCGCGGATCAATACGGATTTTTGGTGTTAATTTTATCGCAAAGTATTCCATATTTTAGGAGAAATCGCCGTTAAATATAATCAGTTGTTTAACCAGTCGTTTCATAGAATCGTTTCATAAATTCGTTTCAATTCAGTCGTTTCATAATATCAGTTTCATAAATTCGTTTCATTAGGATTTTATATATATAGGGTAGAGATAATTCGAAGTTTTTTATTCTAAAACGGCGCTCACAATAACAACTAGAATACTAAATGTTGGAAAATATGGATATTAAAGTAATTGTCGGATAATATGAAATATGTATAGTAGACCAAAAGAAAAAAAAAAAAGAGAACATTTCATGGTTCCCACCCACCACAATTAACCTCCATGTTGTCACGGAAAATAATTTGACAGGAAATTGACTTTTTTTTTCTCATTTTATGTTAAAAGAGATAAGTTCAGGTGGTCATCTTCATTTTAAAATTATACCATACTCTAAAATTTTCAATACGAACACGCAAAACATAAAAAATACGAACACACGAAATTTCTTTAAATTTTATAATCCACTTATGAAGCCAGATATAATTTCATAGATCTACAGGGATTTAGCCAGCAGTACTAATGAAACTCATTCTAGAGTAAAGCGTTAAGATAATTATCTGATAATGTATATACACCATATGAAATACTATGGGAACTTAATATCATACAGTCAGAACATAGTATGTTCTCGATACTAACTAAATTTAATTTAGAGATCTGGCAACAGTATTATGTACCTGTAACTCTAATATATAGCGTAAATAAGCTCAAAGCAAATTCATATTAAATCATGGAAACTGGAAGTCAATTGATATTTTCAGCAAAACGATTGGGAATATAAAAAAATAAATCTTACTGTTATTATCATTATTTATAAACTTCGTATAATTAAGTAAGTGCTGTTTTCAAATCTAAAAGAGGTTATATTTAACATAATAATTTTCATAGCAGCAAGTTTTGAGATATTTTAGAAGATACTAACGAAAAATTTTTCATTTCGTGGTAAAATAAAAACATTTTTATTTCTCAATAAATACAGTAGACGCCGGTTATAACGGACTGTCGAGGAGTCGGAAAATATGGTACGTTATAACCCAAATTGCGTTATAATCAATATTAACAAAAAAAGGCGAATGCATTCTGCAAAAAAGCAAATGTTTCATAATTCACAGAAATTTAATATAACTACGAATGACGATATATAATAGACTTTTCCAAGTCACTCATCATTCTAAAAAACATTCTTTATCTTTAGAAATCATAGAAACATATATATGTACGAGATATAAAAATGAAATTTGAAAAACAAAGTTTCTTTTAACGCCACTGATTTTCGGAAATGTTTCTAAATAGTTTTTATAGTGTATTAACTCTTTGTGGTCGTACGTCTACTGTCAGTCACCAAAGCTTTCTACCTTTCTAGTTGTATGTCTGCTCTCATCTGCCACCGCTTTTAGGTAGCTTTCTTTACAAAAAGCTACCTATTGCAGCCGTTCGGAGGAAAGCGATTTCAAAAAAATTTGGTATATTTTCATCGATCCTGACCCCCAGACCCCGAAACCACCCTCCGTTCAAAATTGATATATATATATATATATATATATATCAATATATATATATATATATATATATATATATATATCTGACCTATGTCACACTGTAACTCTCGTATTTATGAACCGATTTGGATGAAATTCGGTGTGTACATAGTACATACCAATGTCTCGACCGAGTTCGTTGGCCAGCTTCATCCGCCATTTTGTTTCAAAATGGCAGCCATTTAAAAATTTTAAAAAAAATTAAAATTTGAAATGTGGTACCAAAAAATTGAAAATGGAAAAATATTTTTTTCTTATGTATTTGACCTTTATACAAAGACTCCGTAGCAGTTTTTCTTTCGTCTATATCTTAAAAAATGGCTGAGTTATAGCATTTTGAATTTCTAGCGAAGCTGACATTTTGAAACGTCCTGAATTTTGTCACGCGATAAAAGGCGTATTTATGAACCGATTTGGATGTAACTTCGTTTATACATAGTACAGACCAATGTCTCGACCGAGTTCGTTGGCCAGCATAATCCGCCATTTTGTTTAAAAATGGCGGCCATTTAAAATTTTAAGAAAAATTTAAATTTGAAATGTGGTACCAAAAAATTGAAAATTGAAAAAATATTTTTTTCTTATGTGTTTGACCTTGGTAAAAAGATTCGGGAGCAGTTTTGTTGCGTCTATATCTTAAAAAATGGCTGAGTTATAGCATTTTGAATTTCTAGTGTGGCTGACATTTTGAACGCCCTGATTTTTGCCACGTGATAACAGACGTATTTATGAACCGATTTGGATGTACCTTGGTGTGTACATAGTACATACAAATATCTAGACCGAGTCGGTTGGCCAGCTTCATCCGCCATCTTGTTTCAAAATGGCGGCCATTTAAAAAAATAAAAAAAAAAAAAAATTTAAAATGAGATACCAAAAAATTGGAAAATGAAAAAGAGTTTTTTCGTATGTGTTTGACCTTAATACAAAGATTCCGGAACAGGTTTTGTTTCGTCTATATCTAAAAAAAAGGCTGAGTTATAACATTTTGAATTTCTGTTGTGGCTGACATTTTAAAACGACCTGATTTTTGTCACGCGATAACAGGCGTGTTTATGAACCGATTTGAATGTAACTTGGTCTGTACATAGTACATACCAATGTCTCGACCGAGTTCGTTGGCCAGCTTCATTCGCCATTTTGTTTCAAAAGGGTTGCCATTTTTTAAAAAAAAATGTAATTTAAAATTTAAAATAAGGTATTAAAAAATTGGAAAATGAAAAAGATTTTTTTTTATGTGTTTGTCCTTGATACAAAGATTCTGGAGCAGTTTTTGTTTCTGAAAATTTGTTCTTTTGTTTATATCTTAAAAAGTGGTTGAATTATAGCACTTTGAATTTCTATCATGGCTGACACTTTGAAACGATCTTGTATTTGTCTCGCGATACCACTCGTATTGGCCTATTTCGATGGAAGAAGGCATGTGGATAGTATACTTCAATATCTCGACCAAGTTCGCTGGCCAGCTTCATCAGCCATCTTGTTTCAAAATGGCGGCCATTAAATTAAAAAATATCTATGTTTAAAGTGAGGTGCAAAAAAATTAGAAATTGAAAAAGGTTTCTTTCTTAAGTATTTGACGTTGATATAAGGATTCAGGAGCATTTTTGTTTGTCTTTATCTTAAAAAATGGCTCAGATACAGCAGTTTCAATTTCTAACGTGGGTGACATTTTGAAAAATCTGATTTTTTGCTTGCGACAGCACTCGTATATATCAACCGATTCCGATGTGAGTGAGCATATGCACAGCAATTACTAAGGTCTCGACCAAGTTCACTGGTTAGCCTCATCCACCATGTTGTCTTAAAATGGCAGGCACTTTAAGAAATCGCCGAATTTGGCAGCCAAATATAAGTTACTTTAAATAAAAGCAGCTTGGATAAAGCTGACTAATTTCGCGAAATTCTCATTCATAATGATTTAGTATTGATAAAAATTAGTATTGAATCTCCTACATTCGGTTTCCACTTAATTGAGCTTCGCGTGTTTGAATAATATAAGTTGGCTTTTTTAAAATAAGGAATATGAAAGCTACCTCTTCCTCCCGGCACTGGCCGGAAGGACTTTTTTACCGTTTCAGTCATATGTCTGCTCTCAGTCACCAAAGCTTTTTTTTTACCGTTTCAGTCATATGTCTGCTCACAGCTACCACAACTTTTTTACACTTTTAGTCTTATGTCTGTTCTCAGTCACCGAAGCTTTTTTTACCGTTTTAGTCATATGTCTGCTCTCATCTACCACAGCTTTTTTACACTTTCAGTCGTATGTCTGCTCTCAGTCACCAAATCTTTTTTTACCGTTTCAGTCATATGTCTGCTTTCAGCTACCACAGCTTTTTTACCCTTTCAGTAGTATGTCTGGCCACAGTCACCAAAGCTTTTTATTACCGTTTCAGTCATATGTCTGCTCTCATCTACCACAGCTTTTTCACCCTTTCAGTCGTATGTCTGCTCACAATCACGAAAGCTTTTTTTACCGTTTCAGTCATAAGTCATATGTCTATTCTCATCTATCACAGCTTTTTTACACTTTCAGTCGTATGTCTGCTCACAGTCACTGAGCTTTTTTTACTGTTTCAGTCATATGTCTGCTCTCAGCTAGTTTAAAAAAGATAAGATATAAGATATAAAGAATCTCTAATCTTAATTTAGTTTTTGTTGGTGAAATTAGTACTTCGAAATCTATCTCCGCCTGTAGGCCGAGCCGGCAGGTATTTTTCTTCTTACCATTATTTTTGAACAAAAAATTTCCTTTTAAATTTAGGATTAAATAAGTATTTTCTGTTCAAAAATAGTGGTTAGAAAAAAAATAAAACTATGACATATTAATATTTTCGGAGTTCGTTCCATAATAAATAAATAAAAGCAAAAACTAAGATTATATAATTCACCAATATTTTTCTAAAAATTTTGGAAATTTTCTCCGAATCACATGGCGTTTCTGTGTTCGTCCATCTTTTCTGATTACTGTGTACTAATCACTTTAGTAATGGCCGTAAATATAAATGAAAAATACATATCTTGGAAGGGTTTGTGTTTAGAAGTTTTCATCAATAGAAGATTGCACAAAAGATTCAAACAGAAAAATTAAGGGCAGTATATTGGACACCACACGATAAAAACACGATGGAGAACTATAAAATATATTGTTTACACACAATTAAAACATATTATTGAGTTACATATATCTAAAGTTTGAAAAAGAGTTAATAAATTTTGTTTTTTCTTCATAATCTTTAAAGTTTTGTATTAAGAGGACCTTCTACATTAGGAGACAAAAAAAAAAAAGAAATTATTTTTATGATTTTTTTTGTACGAAACTGCATGATGCATCATTTTGAGATTTTAACAGTTTATTGTGCATATCTTAAGGTATACACAAGAATTTTTTTATTACATTTTGTTGCCTCTATTCTAAGTTATAAACAAATATGTTCAACCAGATTTTTCGATACGGTGGCAAGATTTAAAAAAAAACTACTCAATGTATTATCTTGACTTTTTTAAAAATTAAAG
The DNA here is from genome assembly GCA_963932465.1 of Maratus speciosus. Classification (NCBI taxonomy): domain Eukaryota; kingdom Metazoa; phylum Arthropoda; class Arachnida; order Araneae; family Salticidae; genus Maratus; species Maratus speciosus. Next base: position 85,018,720 of record OZ010799.1, on the reverse strand, counting down.
CTTATTTAATTGCCTTTTATATGAATTAAAGCTTTTACTAAAATTATTAAAAGAAAAAAAAGTTATTAACAAATAAGAACGAATTTTTTGGACAAAATTTTTATTTTTTTAATCAGCCATTACATAATTTTTTAAAATAAATTTATGGGTTCCTTTAATTTAACTAGAAGCTATACTCACGAAGTTTACGAAAAAATTTAATTTTGTGTTTCATATAATTCTACAAGACGCTATCATGCCCACAGTCCAGACGAAATTTTCCAAAGCAGTTGAACATATTTGTTTATAACTTAGAGTAGAAGCAACAAAATTTAATAAAAAAATTCTTGTGTATACCTTAAGATATGTACAATAAACTGTTAAAATTTCAAAAAGATCCATCATGAAGTTTTCTTACAAAAAATTCATAAAAAAGTGCTGTAACAAAATGACTGCCTTCCCATATATTTATAGCATATAGATGGAGCTGTTGCCACTCTCGGCAAAATATCCTGAGATATTTTGCCAAACATGAAGTGAAGTGAATGTATGTAATTATGATTGTTCGAGTTTAAGTAGAGTTTCGGTAGTGTACAAAATGTATCGCACCTAGAGAAGTTTTCTTGTGATAACCGGAACTATGTGTGTTCCATTCATATATTATGCGCTTTACGCGAATTGTATATATTTTGTGTGTGATTGTTACGAGGGCAGTATGATAAGTACCTGGCCTCGGCCAGAGATGGTGCTACTAGAATTTAAAAAAGGATTTATTTAGCAAAAGTGATCTTTCACATCAAATCTGGCCATTTGTCAAGTCACCAAGTTGTTTAGTTTGTGAGTGGAAGCCACTTGAATAAAACAATTTTGGTAATATTTCAAAAATGAAAAAAATTGAATATTGAGCGGTGATAAAAAACCTGTTTTTGAAAAAGAAAACAATTGATGAGATTAAAGCGGAACTTAGAAAAGTTTATGCGGACTATGAACCTTCGTTACATACCATAAAATATTGGACAGCTGAATTCAAACGCGCCGTACAAGCATTTTTGATGAAGAACGTCCAAGTCACCCAACTGAAGTTATGGCATCAGAAACGATTGAAAATATCCATGATATTGTGATAAACCATCAGAGAGTGAAAGTGCACGAGATTGCTGAGACTATGGGCATCTCAACAGAACGGGTGTAAAAATTTTTAACGACAAATTTGGATATGAAAAAGGTTTCCGCAAAATGGGTGCCGCAATTGCTCACTATTGACATTAAACACACTCGTATGCCAATTTCAAAATAATGTTTGGCGAAGTTAAAGTGAAATCCAAATGATTTTTGGCATCGATTCATAACTGTTAACGAAACATGAATTTATCACTGTACACCAGAAACTAAAGAACAGTCCAAACAGTGGGTTTTTCGTGGCCAACTTGCGCCAAAAAAGGCTAAAGCGACTTTATCTGCAAACAAAGTCATGGCTACAGTAATTTTGGATTCATGCGGCATATTTCTCGTCGATTACCTTGAAAAAGGTAAAACGATTAATGGATAATATTATTCCAACTTATTGGATAGCTTCAACCATGTTGTGAAAGAAAAACATCCGCATTTGTCGAAGAAAAAAATTCTCTTTCATCAAGACAATGCATACGTGCACACTTGTGTCCTCGCCATGGCAAAATTCTATGAATTAGGATACGAACTGCTTCTGCATCCACCATATTCACCAGATTTAGCCCCTGTGAATATTTTTTATATCCAAATATGAAAAAACGGCTCGATGGAGAAAAAAAAATTGGCTCTAATGATGAGGTTATTGCGAAAAAAAATCCTATTTTGAAGGGTTGGAGAAATCGTATTTTTTAGAGGGAATAGAAAAAATAGAAAAACGTTGGGCTAAGTGAATCTAACTAAAAGGAGATTATGTTGAAAAATAAAATACATTTTTGACATAAAAATGTGTTTTTCTTGTCAAGGCCAGGTACTTATCATACAGCCCTCGTATTAAAAATGTGATTGTTTAAGTGTCGAAAGAGTTTATCCTAACCCACATCGACACAGTGCTTTTTTTTTTTGTCCCCTTAATGTTTGTCCAACGAAAATTAATTCCGACTAGCATGACACCTATGTATGAACCTTATACGATCAAAAAGAGTTATCCGGAGTATCAAAGTCAAACCGGAATATTGGTTTTGAGGACGTTATTAATTCTCAGTTGAACACCTTCAGCTGCGTAATGGGATTTATACTTGAAAGAGTAACAAAATAACATTAATTTTGATGCTTGATACTAATTTAATTTATTTTCCGAAATTCGTGAACTTCGAAGAATTGGAATTTTTCGAGTGAATTAGAACTGATTTACTATTTATTTTTTGTAATATTTATTTCAAGCTTAGCCTGCCCGTGATTTGAGCTTGAGTCCTCCGAGTTGGAGACGAACACTTTACTAATTGTGATATAGGAGCAGTTTCTACTGTATCCAAAGGATGATTTTTTTTTATATACAGCGCAGGGCCAAAACTAACGTTTTTTGCGCCCGGGGCAAACAGAGATTTTGGCGCCTCCACCCCTCCTCACGCAGAATAAAAACTATCGACCGCACACTGTAAAAAAAACGACATTTTTACAGTACAAAGTACTGTTCATCTCGCGCACAAACTCGATCACAGTGAATGTGCTGTATCTTTCTTTGGTTTCCTGACGATATTAACACGAAAAATAGAGTAGTTGCGTAAAATTAACAGCACAATGTGCCGGCAATTTGAACGTCAGCAGTTTGCGCTGTAGAAAAATGCGTCCAAATTGCCAGCACATTTTGCTGTTAATTTTACGCAACTACTGTATTTTTCATGTTAATATAGTTAGGAAACCGAAGAAAGATACAGCATATTCACTGTGATCGAGTTTGTTCTGGCAAATCTACAGTGGTTTTTTTACAGTGCAGGTACTCTATGAAAAACAGAAAAAAAAAATCCTTTAAAAATAAAAATCATTAATAATAATTAAAATTCTACCAAGAAAAACGTAAAAAAACGCTCCCATAGGATTAACATTAGCTTGAGAGTTAAGATCCTACATTAGTCACGCGAAGAAACTGGATAGCTAATGTTAAACCTACGGGAGCGTTCTTTTAAAAATTTGCATATTAATAGTTTTAAATGGTTTTTTTCCTTGCTTAGAATAGCTGGGATTGAATTCTAATCGGGTTAGTGTTTATTTTCTCGATTTTGGTTGCAGATTTATATATATATATATATATATATATATATATATATATATAAAGTTATTTCCACTTTCATAAATTTGAAAAGAATACTCCCATAGGTTTAACATTAGCTTGCGAATTTCTTTGCATTATATATATTACATTTTTGTATGAAGCGACAAACTAATTCTTCATTTGGCGCCCCCCCCCCCCTTTAGCCTTTCGTTCTGGCACTCGGGGCACATGCCCCCTCTGCATCCCCCTAGTTTCGGGCCTGATTCAGCAGGAAAATATTTTTAATTTACTTTTATCTTAAATATAACTTCCTGCATATGGGGAATGAAACAACTGCAAATTGATTGTCAATAAAAAATCCCCGCTAACTTCGCAGAGACGAATTTTCCCTTTCTAATATATTCTAATATTTAATAAAACTGTCTAACTATCTATTTTAATAAAACTATCTGAATCTAATTTTTTAAAATAATTTAAACCTTTTTTTTTTTTTTCGTTAACATTTCTAATAAAATTGTAAAATTTTTTTAAGTGTGTATTTTGAATTACAGCTTATACCAAAAGATAAAAATATCTTTAAGTAAAGTCATGGAAATCCCTACAAAGAATTTGATATTAGAAACGGAAAATGCGTATAAAATGTTAACCCAGAAACTCAATCGAATGCATGCAAGGGGTCTCAAGACTCAAAGCTTCAAAATTTTCGAATTTTTATTTTTTTAGATGGTAAATTCCTATCTTTTCTGAACATTTTGACATAATTATTTTCTTCAAATTCCCATTAAAACAGAAGTTAGAATTATATCCGCGTAATAGTTAAAGCGACATTTCCGAAAATTTGAAGTCATTTTTCTCCAAATGATGTTTTTGGGCATAACGCGTAAGATTTCTCAAAAACTTCTGAATATTTTTTCATGAAATTTTCAAAAAATATGTTTCATGTTAGTCTGTATAATCTGAACCTAAAATTTCATTTTTATTGTTCAAAAAAATATTCCTTTTAGGTGATTATACTGTTGAAATTTTCAACATTTTCTATTAGATAAATACAACTCTATATTAAAAATAAAAAAAAATGCTTTACATACAAATTTATTTAGGTTCAGGGTAATTATTATAATATGAAGTATAATTAGGCACAAAAAAAAATCTTTCTACCTGCAAAATTTATTTTGTAATCCTGTGCGTAAGCTGTCATACGAATTTTCTGCTCGACAAATGCCTGACAGTTTTGAGTCCCGTATAAATACTAATTCTGCATCTTGCAATTTTTTAAATATACATGAAATGAAAGAACATATTTATACATTTCATCCCAATTAAAATTGTGCTTTTATATCATATACATTTTAAGATATTAATTGTTGAAAATGGTCCTTTTTTTTTCGAATTTTAATTGTTCTGAGACCCCTTAACCGAGAATTAGTATAAATTTACAGAGAGTCTCGGTTTTTAAAGAAAGTTTTAGAAGTGAGCAACAAACAACTGTTCATGATTTCTGCACTGTAAAAAAAAAAAAAAAAAAAAGAAAGAAAGAAAGAAAACGGAGATTCTACTGGCAATGGAGACGCCAGTACTATTTTCGTATTTTAACGGAAATTCCCCCCCCCCCCATAAATACCAGAAATCCGTATTTTTACGGAAAAATTTCCCCAGAAATTACAGAACATTTTCCGTTTTTCTGGAATTTTTGGGGGGGAAATTTTCCGTTAAAATACGGAAATAGTACTGGCGTCTCGATTGCCAGTAGAATCTCCGTTTCTTAGTCCGTTGTTTTTTTTTTTTTTTTTTTTTTTTTTTTTTTTTTTTTTTTTTTTTTTTTTTTACAGTGTAGAACTCTAGAACACGAAGGAGTGAGTTGAAATTCGATTACAAATTTCCTTCTTTACAATAGATGAACCAGGCTAAGTTAAATAGAAATCGTGTAAAAATAGTACTTCACTGCATTCTTTGCTTTATTCATACTTCCGATAATGGATTATAGCAAAAATCCTTAATCCTTAGTCATCACTTCCTAATAAACCAATCTGTAATTTCACGCCTGTCATTCAAAACACAGAGTGATGAGCTTTTGAAATTTATTTTTAGAATGCTTGGAAACTTGTTAACAAAAACCTTTCCATGCAGAATCAGTATTTACCATTTGTAAAAATCATACATACGTCATATTCTTGATCGCCCTTGCAGAACAATCTTACAGAAATCCCCGAAAATCGCACGTTAAAGGGTAAAATGAAATATTTCCCATTGATTAATCTTTTCATTTTCATTAATGGTCAAAGAAAATGGCAAATTATTAGGTAATGCGGATTGATTATGACAGCTTTTCACTTTTTATTGTGTCTCCGTCAAGATTTTGTGTTTGTTTCCATGGAAATAAATGTTAAACCTGTCTAAAAAAGCGATCAAAACGTATCATTATAGTCAGGTTACAGTTTTTTTTTTATGTGGTTGAGATAAATATTTTACATTAATTCATCTTTTTTATTTTCTATAATGGTTAGCAAAAATTACGAAATATTAGGTAATTATGAGGGTTGCTTATGACAACCTTACAGTTTTAATTGTACTTTTATAATTGTTTTCATTTCCACGCTAACAAATCTACAACCTGTCTAGAAAGATACAGGAGGGAACAGAAAAATGTATCTTTATAATCAAATTATAGTTATCGATCAAGTCAAATATTTTTTATTAATTAATCTTTTTATTTACTATAATAGTTAGCAAAAATTGCGAAATATTAGGTAATTATGAGGATTACTAATGACAACCTTACAGTTTTTATTGTACTTTTATAATTGTTTTTTATTCATTTCCATGCTAGTAAATGTACAACCTGTCTAGGAAGATACAGAAGCGACCAGAAAAAAGTATCTTTATAATCAAATTATAGTTATCGATTTGATCAAGTCAAATCGTTTTTATTAATTAATCTTTTTATTTTCTATCATTGTTTCCAAAATTACGAATTATTAGCTAATTATGAGGATTGATTACGGCAACTTCACAGTTTTTTTGTACTTTTATACGTTTTTTTATTCATTTCCTTGTTAATAAATTTGGAACCTGTCTAGAAAGATACAAAAGGGACCGGAAAAAAGTATTATAATCAAACTATAGTTATAGCTATGATCAAGATAAATATTTTACATTAATTAATCGTTTAACACTTTCCAACATAATTGAAAAAAGTTTATGAATTAGGTTTTTCTGTCCGTCTATCCGTATTCTAACTCGCTTGAATATACTCGGATTGCCATGTATTTCATATATGTTATTGAGGTTTACCATTGTTCGATATTGAAATTGAAGTGTGTAGCATTTATACTTAATTTACAGGTCACTAAGAAGTATTCCGTTACATTATGGAATATGTGGAAAATCACTTGCGGTGTATTTTAATGATGTTACACTATTTTAAGCATCATGAAATTTATGTACTTTATTGAGGCGCATTCGAAGATGGTTGTTACTGAATATGTTATGTGTAGCACTTACAGTACGTATACAGAGGATCTCAAAAGTACTCCGTTATAGTATGTTGATGAAGAAAAATCGTTTGCGGTATATTGGGAAGTGTTTTATAATCTATGCCTAACGCATAATTTTTCTTTCTTGTTATCATCTATAATGGTCAGCGAAAATGTGAAAATTATTGGGTAATTGTGTGGGTTGATTATATATGATAGCCTTTAACTTTTTACTGTATTTCCAAGTGTATTTTGTATTTGTTTCCATGAAATCTATGTGAAATCTGTCTAAAAGGTGAGAAAAAAAGTATCATTAAAGTCATATTATATTTATCGATATAGTCAAGATAATTTACATTAATTAATCTTTTGCATTAATTAATCTTTTTATTTTTTATAGTGGTTAGCGAAAATTACGAAATATTAGGTAATTATGAGGATTTATTATGACAGTCTTACAATTTTTATTGTTCTTTTATTAGTCCAGGCAATAGGGAATTTTACCTAGCAAAATTAATGGTAGTACTGGAAATCGGCTTTCTAGATGTTTTTTGGGTCGCTGAATTCGAATTTGTAACTTCCCACCAAAATTTCCCCCGGCAACCTCCCCAAATTTTGGTAAAAAGGCCCCCAAAAAAGGTTTTTATTAAAAAAATCAATTTTTTTATTATTTTAGAGAAAAAGTATCTAGAAATTCAGAAAGTAGACAAAATTTCCAACAAATTAGATGTATGACATTATGACTTAGGATGAAGGGGAAGGAGGGATCTGCCTCGGAACATGCGCGCGGTGCTGCGTAAACTAAGTTGCGCAATTCCACTTAACCACTCACACGTTTACATTCGCCCTCCCATCTCCCCTCCGAACTTTCTCTATAAGGTTTACTTTAAGATTTTTGGGTCGCTGAATCCGAATTTTTAACTTTCCCCCCAAAATTTCCCCTCCCCCGAAACCCCCGAAATAGTTGTTTTTAACTTAAATTTCTTATTATTTTAGGGGAAAAGCATTACGAAATTCAGAAACTAGACAAAATTTACAACAAATAGGATATATGACATTATGAATTAGGAGGAACGGGGAGGGTGAGGGCTGCCTCGGAACATGCACTGCGACGCTACGTGCACTAAATGATGAAGTCCAGGCAATAGGGGATTTTATCTGGCAAAATTAATGGTAGTATTGGTAATCGGCTTTCTAGATGTTTTTTGGGTCGCTGAATCCGAATTTGTAACTTCCCACCAAAATTTCATCCGGCAACCCCTCAAAAAATTGATTTTTTGAAAAAATTTGGTTTTTGAGAAAAGCGCACGGGGAATGTTCTGAGGTAGCCCCCTCTCTCCCCGTTTATCCTACGTCATAATGTCATATATCCTAGTTGTTGCAAATTTTGTCTAGTTTCTGAATTTTGCAATGCTTATCCCCTAAAACAATAAGAAATTTAAGTTAAAAACAACTATTTTTTTGGGGGGGGGGGGATTTTGGGGGTAAGTTAAAAATTCGGATTCAGCGACCCAAAAAACTTAAAGTAAACCTTATAGAGAAAGTTCGGAGGGAAGATAAGAGGGCTAATGTAAACGTGTGAGTGGTTAAGTGGAATTGCGCAACTTAGTCCACGCAGCACTGTGGCGCATGTTCCGAGGCAGATCCCCCCTTTCCCTTCATCCTAAATCATAATATGATATATCTAATTTGTTGCAAATTTTGTCTACTTTCTGAATTTCTAGCTACTTTTCCCCTAAAATAATAAAAACAATGGAATTTTTTAATAAAAACCTTTTTTGGGGGCTTTTTACCAAAATTTGGGGGGGGGGGTTGCCGGGGGAAATTTTGGGGGAAGTTACAAATTCGGATTCAGCGACCCAAAAAACATCTAGAAAGCCGATTTCCAGTACTACCATTAATTTTGCTAGGTAGAGTCCCTATACGGTCTCTATTGCCTGGACTATATAATAGCTTTTTATTCATTTCTATGATAATAAATGTGTAACCTGCTTAGAAATATACTGAAAGAGCGAAAAAAAAAAGTGTAAGTATAGTCAGGTTGTAGTTATAGCTATGGTCAAGTTAATATTTTGCATTAATTAATCTTTTTACTTTCTATAGTGGTCAGTGAAAATTACAAGCTATTAGATAGTTATGAAGATTGATTATGGCAGTCTTTCATTTTTTATAGTATTTTTATGGTTATATTTTATCCGTTTGTATGGTAATAAATGTGCAACATGTCTCGAAAGATACACAAGGGATCGGAAAAAAGCAACTTTCTAATCAAATTATAGTTATAGCCATAATCATGATAAATAAGTTACATTAATTAGTTTTTTTCTATAATGGTCAGCGAAAAGTATTGGGTGATTATGACAGCCTTTCATTTTTTACTGTATTTTTATGAATATTTTGTATTTGCTTCCATGTAAATAAATGTGAAATCTATCTAAAAGGCAAGAAAAAAGTACCATTATAGTCATATTATAGTTATTGATATGGCCAAGATAATTTACATAAATTAATATTTTATATTAAATAATCGCTGACTATGACAGCATCACAATATTTATTATACTTTTATAATGATTTTTTATTCATTTCTATGGTAATAAATGTGTAACCTGCCTAGAAAAGGTCAAAATAAATATTTTACATTAATTAATTATTTTTATTTTCTATAATGGTCAGTGAAAATAATAAAATATTAGTCAATTATGCGGATTGATTAGGACATCCTTTCAGTTTTTATTGTATTTTTGTGATGATATTTTTTCCGGTTGCATGGTAATAAATGTGTAACTTTTCTAGAAAGATACAGAAGGACCAGGAGAAAGTATTTTTATAACCAAATTATAATTATAGCTATAGCTATAGCAATAACTATGATTTTTTATTAGCATAAATCCACAGATTTTACAAAAAGTCGCCAAAAATAAAGGACCACCAGTTAGCAATAGCAGAAATATACCTCATTTAAAGGAAAATGAAACACGCTGACGGATCGTTTTCGTAATTGAATGACAACACCTGGATATTACATAAATGTACAGAAAAGGGTAACTGGGTTTGAGAAAATTTTTTAAAACCTCATTGTAACGCGAAAAAGATGAGCAACTTCTGAATAACGCAATAAGCCTTATAGCCATATAACATACTTTCATATTTTCCTTTTTTGAAAAATCAAAAAGTTTACTTTGAACCAAAAAATGTTTTTAAAGCAATTCTCAAATCCAAACTGGCTACTTTCTGACACACTTTTTAATTATTATTATTATTATTATTATTTTCACAAAAGCATGAAACTGGCAGGTGATCTCATGCAGAAACTATGAAATCAAATAGTTTCTTCCATTTTTCGGTAATGGCGGGAGATCTTTGAGAAAATTATGTCAAAGAAGACGTTTTCAACCAAAGTTAGGGTACAATAGCGCAGGAAAGAAAAAAACTACCCTCATAACAATCGCTCATAACTTAAGATGTTTAAGATGTAATTCATTTATTGAAATAATAATAAAAAAACATTCAATAACCATGCTTGCAAGTGTCATGGTATTAGGTTAAAAAAGGACCCGTAAATGTTTAGGAAATTTTCACATTGTTGAGCAGGAAAAAATATTTTTGGAGAACTGAATAAACCCTTTCAGGGGCGAGCAATTGTGTTTCTGTAATGTTGAATTCAAACCGGAAATTAAAAAAAAAAAAATTATTTCAAAATAAGGAAAAGATATTTTTCAACTTTTATCCCTGAAAGTTATAAAAGTAAAATTTAATTAAAAGTTTCTGGTGGAAATCATGATGAACATTAGGTGGGATATAATATATATCCCACGACCCTCAAGGGGTTAATTGCATGTTTTTTGTTTCCATATGATAGTAATTTGAAATCTACTTGATTTCATATATTAAAGAGAATTTCTGGTTTAAAAAATTTTTTTGAACGGGAATCCCCATTTACGGGTAAAGTTGACAAGCATACTTATAGTTGTATACATAGTCTTAATAAAGCACATAACTTAATAAGAAAAAAGTTAATTGTCAAAAACGTCAGTCAATTAACAGAGGCCTCCCTTTATTTTTTTGCTAATGTGCTTTCAGTTACACAATTATACATAACCAATTATAAATCAATGCATTAGAGATTATGTCCTGAAACACACAGAGGAATGTCAAACTGCCAGAATGCAATCAATAGGCATGTTAACATTATGAATTGTAATCGTTTCCAGAAAGGCACCTCAAATGTAATCAGTGCGAAACATTGTATGATGTCAAATTTCCCTCTGCCCGGATCGTAATGGAAACGGGCGAACAATAAAGTGGACATCGCATGGAAAGTTAAGATATGTAATCTGGCAATATGTATACCATACATATTTCCATGGGAACCGACTTGTCTATTACGTCGTAATAGATATTGCTAAAATTAATTTTGATAACTTTAGGGCTATTATCAGGTGTGTCGGCTTTTGGCTGTCTGTTAACTGCAGTGTTGGCTTTGTTAGAATGATTCACTTAGTGCTATATTCAGGCAATCAAAATTTCAAGTACTACTTGAGTTTCTGCTACCATTCAATGTAAGGGTTTTCAGCTTTTGGAGTACATTATGTAATAAAGATAAGTTGATAAAACGTAGCAATATCGGATATGATTGTCAGATGTTGCTAATGTTTAACTAGTAGAATTTGCAGAAAGCATTTCATCAGTTCATTATAAAGGTATATAATATTAATTTAATTTTAAACATCTATTTTATTAATATTTACATACAGTAGAGCGCCGATTATCGGAACTCCAGTTAACCGAACTACCACTTATCCGAACAGCCTATTTTTCTCAATTATTTTTTTAAAAACTGAACTTCTAATTATTCGAACAACCTATTTCTCTCAAAATTTTCTTAAATCGAACTTCCAATTATCCAAACCACCCGTTTCTCTCATCATCCGCCCCTCCTTCAAATTTAGCATGCGAAATCGATTTCTTGGTTAGTATACCGTTGGGTGCAGTAACAACGAAAAAGAAATTGAAGAAAGTAAAAACGAATGCTTTGACAATGACCCAGATAACGAAGCCTTTGAATATTTGGAAGCATATATGAAATGGCCCGAATGACAGAAGAAAGCTGATCCTATTCAACTAACGTATTTAAGAATAATTCGAGATATGGCAGCATGGAATAGAATGTCTCCTTTAAAGCAAGCGACAATCGAAAGCTTTTTTGCTTAAAGTATAATGTTTCAAAAAGTGATAAAAAAAGAAAAAGAAAATTTTAAATGATAAAAAAGTAAAAAAAAAACACAAAAAAAAAACACTCCAGCAGTAACTGGTGGTGGCAGTACTAAGCCTCGATAAAGTGTGAAGGTTTTAATATGGAGAGAAACATCCCTTAAATTGTCTGTCCATTTATCCGAACTTTTGTTTATCCGAAATAGGGTCGGTCCCGACTTGTTTGGATAATCGGCGCTCTACTGTATGTAATTTATATTGAGCATTAGAGTCTCAAGAATATAAGCAGCAATATAAAGAAATTATTATTTTTTAATTTACCTTATTTCGGGCGTATAACTCGCCCAGTATATAATGCGCACCTAAATTTTAAGAATAGATTATCCAATTTTTGGGTATTTTAACCGTATAACGCGGGCCCCTTCTTTGCAAAGAAATGTTCACGAGGCTTGTAGCAATAATAAATAAGTAAACAAATAAATAGTAAAATAAAACAAAATAAAGTAAAATAAAATACAATTTATCCTATATGCTCCGACCCCTGATATAGTCGTAAAAATATCATAACACTAGAAAACAGGAATTCTGCTTTTTCAGAATTTAGTGTCACCACCGATGATAAAATATATATATGTATATAAATATAGATAATATACAACATATCTCAGTTTTAAGACTTAAAGCACACGCGCTTTTATTTTATATAAAATGACGTCATTCGCATTCGGAGGAAGTATTCCTCATTTACGATCTAGTCTTAAATAACATCTACAGTAAAGTATGCATAGGGTGTCACTGTCGCTAAATAATATACAAATCCTAAAAAAGAGATATCGTCATTCAAGAAACTCAACAAAAAAAATCGGCTATCTAATGATTCATAGGACTTCATTTGTTTGTAATATTAATATAGATACTTAAAATTAAATGTTGTTTATAATATCTCCATGTTTTATCAGAAATCATTCATTTATATATTTTTTCAAAATAGCCCGTATTTTAATTACATTTTATTTTCATTGATTATGGGGAAATGGCAACAAAAAGATGTAATTACTATTTTCCAACTATTTTTCCTTTACTTTATACAAAAATAGAGTACTTGAGCTGCCAACTTACTTGAATAGTTGTATTTGAGTTGAAGTTTAAACAATTGCTGCTAAAAACTACAAAAAAATTAATATCCCAGAAATAAATATAGATGCAGTTTTCAAACAAATTGCATTAGAAGGTACTTTTTTCCCCCAATGCGACTGTATAAGAATGGAGAATGTGGGATGCTTAGAAGTTAAAAAAATTGCAGTAGAGTATTTAAGGCTGTTCTTAACTGCTCTGCCCAACAAGCGCAAAACGTTTTGACACATTTACAAATTCATTGTTTAACGGAAAGGTATAAAATTGGAAAGCCTGGCCATGAAAGCGATTTGGAATTGAACTGTTTTTTCCATTTTTGGATCAAGCGAATTTGATCACGTGACAAACACGTTTTTCGCCCACCCTTGAGTGCTTGTTCTTCCTTCGCACGGAAATTCGGTTCAAAACGCCCACTTTGACACTATTTTCTGAAAGATCTATAGCGTTTGCGAAAAAAAAATGGAAAAAACAGCTCAATTACCTAGTTTCTGAACAACAACACCAGCCAGTTTCATGCATTTTCGAACAAAAGCAAATTAAACTTATGTCAGAAATTTGCCCTTTTGGATTTGAGAACACCCTTAACAGTGTAATGATACATCTGCTTTGCTTTACGGCTGGCGTAAACAACGGAACGTTATTTTTTGGAGACGACATTTTAAAAGGTGGGAGAAAGAAATAGCACACCGGGGGCTAATAAAGAAAATAAAAATAAAAATAAAGAACATTTAACAGATGATAGCTAGTATTGTTCATGCAGTCCTTTAGTATGCATTATTATGCTCATGATGTATGCAATGTTTATAGCATGTAATAGCATGTTTTGTAGAATTTTCTATTCTTATGACCATCCGTTTTTTCCTAATTTTTTTAACTGACAATTTTACAACCGGCGTATAATCTGTAAACTTCGATTGATTCTATTGTACCAAAAGTGTGCGTTTTATGCTTGAATATACGTTAATAACCCATCATAGCATTCCTGCATTTATTTATTTATTTGGAAGTTATTTTATAAGAATGCTTCTTTATTTTTAATTTTTCTTCTGTTTTCAAGCAAAAATTGGATTCTTGAAAATTTTTGACTTCCGGTATCTAAAAAAAGCTTGTAATTAGATTTCACATGAACCGAAAGAAATCAGTTTATAGAATTGGAACTCTAATTCCTGCATTATGATCTTAACACGTAAAAAAAGTGATCCATTTTTGAAAAGCATCATAATTTGGAATGGAAAAGCTATGCAGTAATGTTCGAAATAAAATTATCATGAAATTATCTAAATGAAATATATAATATATTTAATTTTATAAGTTGACACCTCGTTCCATTATTAATTAATTTAATTATTTGGAAGTTCTGTTGCTATAGTGATACTTTTTCAAGAAGAAAATATTGAAGTCATTAAAAATTTCCATTTCTGGTATTTAAAAAAGCTTTACGATTAGATTTTATATGAACTGAAATGAATTCATTTGCCGCATGGTATCAATATAGCTTGTAATATTATCATAAAACGCAAAAAAAATTAATATTAAACCTACTTTGAAAATAACTCCTACCTAAAAATAAGGACAGCATCAAAAATAAGCCTTATTCTTAAAAATAAAGCCTACACGACTTATTAAAATTGTCAATAACTAATTTAATATATCACCTTGGGTTTAAAATTTTTACAAAAAAAGTAGCACAGATCATGAAAAATTAAATTTTAGCATTTAAGTGACAGCGAGAAAGAGAATTTTATGCCGGAAAAATATTTTGTTCTGTATATCCTCACGCCTAAAAATATTGGGGAAAACTTAATTTGTACTCCGGAGACATAGTTTATTAGCTAGTTTATTAGCCTTATTCAAAACCATAAGCCTTGTTTTTGGCTCCATGAAATAGACTAAAATTCGATTATGTTATACTGACTTAATTATTTTACTTTAATATTAGAAGGTTATATATTGTATGATTTTAACAATAATATTTGCATTTTTTTCGGATTTATGGGACAATATCACAAAATACGATACAATAAAATTTCTATTTAATGTTATATAATGCAATTTTCTTTTTTACATTCTAATAAAAAATTTTCTTAGAAGTATTTTCAAGACATATCATATTCATAAAAACACAAAATAAAGCAATTAAAAGACTTAAAATTTCAGATTCTCATTTTCCTGGCATGTGACATTGTGATGTGTGTAAAGTAAAAGGCTTTCTGCTATACTGTACAAATATCTTTTTCTAGTTTTTTTAATTTCTAATAAATAATTATACTTTATATAACACATATATGAGAAAGGTAACAAGTTCTGTATTTTACAAATAATTTTCCATAATTAAAATAGGATTGTCACTGAAAATGAATGTCATTTTCCTGGCCTGCTAATTTTAGTTCTTTGTGAGGTATAAAGATGGCGCTGCAGAGTAATTCTTCTTGTTCTTGACATAGTTCAATCTCAGAAGTAGTAAAATCATTGCTACCAGCAAAATATTTTAGATATTTCTTTGAAAATAATGTGTTTAAAGGCTTTGAAAAAATTGAGTAGACTTTTATTATGTCATTTTCCTGGCTTCTATAAATTACAAATAAAACTGAGCATTACACTGAATTTGTAGAGGAATTTATAGAGGAAACATGTTTCTTTAAACAAAATTAAAATGTTAGATCTAAAAATAAAAAAAATAAGAATGCGAAAAATGTTTTGGAATGAAATTGTCATTATCCTGGCATACATATGCCAAAAAATGACATACAATTATAATTATATAAAAGTGAACTTAAGCTCTTCAAACTTTAACAGTTTTACATAAATTCCTTTATTCAGCTGTTCATCCAAGATTTAAAAAAATAAAATAAAATCAGAAGCTTTGAAACGATTTAAATTTTCAAAATTTTTGTTTTCAAAATCTCACATTTTGTGATATTTACCCTTATATGACTTACACAAGCTCGCGCAGCTTTGAAACACTTTTATTTTAACATGTTTTGTATATTTTGATGTGTTTTATTATATATGTCAAGCAGAAAGTGTTGCACGATTGCGCTCATATAAATAATTGAGGTAAAAATAGCAGAAATTGTGTATTTGTCATCAAAACTACTAATTATACGAACTTTGAGCTTGTGTAAGTCATATGAATCCGTACAAAACACAAAAACTACACTGTAAAAAAAACACTGTAGATTTGCCAAAACAAACTCGATCACAGTGAATGTGTTGCATCTTTCTTTGGTTTCCAGACTATATTAACATGGAAAATACAGTAGTTGCGTAAAATTAACAGCAAAATGTGCTGGCAATTTGGACGCATTTTTCTACAGCGCAAACTGCTGGCGTCCAAATTGTCAGCACATTATGCTGTTAATTTTACGCAACTACTGTATTTTCCATGTTAATATAGTCTGGAAACCAAAGAAAGATACAGCACATTCACTGTGGTCGAAATTGTGCGCGAGATGAACTTTGTACTGTAAAAATGTCTTTTTTTTTTACAGTGTATTGTTAAAATCGCACAGTAAGTCAAATGATTAAGTCAGTATAATATAATAGAATGTTAGTCTATTTCATGGGCTAAAAGCGCGGCTGATGGTCCATGATCCTTCAGTAAAAAGTTAACACATCAAAACATTTCATTATTAAAGCGAAAACACATAGCCAATAGATGTATAGAGAATGTGCATGTTTGTCAACAGACTGACTTGATGCATCTCTACTCAACTCTATGTAGGCAAAACTTCGAGCTTATTTGCTCGTAATTTTACCGTAGTTATAATACATCACATTATGTGTAGAATATGAATTACTTGATCGGCGAGGATTGTTACTTTCTGCCTACACCGAGTTGAGAATTACGTCTTCAGTTGGGTGCAGCTTCTTCGTGATGACGTTATATGCACATTATCTATTATCAAAGCATATCACACAAATCGGCGCTAAAGTTTAAAGACATAGAGTATTTACGTAAACGCTTGACTATTTCAATTGCATTACTCATAAGTACCGGCCAATTAAAACTCGATCAAAAATAAATGGGTACGAAAAAGATTACATGTATGTAATTGAATAAACGTGAATTATTATCCATTAAATATACTTGAATTATGTATTTTCTGTTAAATGAAGGTATGAATAAATATATATTGTTTTAAATGTATGAATATAAATAATTGTGCGTCAAAAACACAAGGCGTTTCTTGACAATAAATCCTAATGCGTTTTTTGGATTAAAAATTAATGTTGGGTAAACACAGCAGTAGTGGGACACTTAAGGACATTTAAGTTAAATGTCCTTAAATGATTAAATTCAATTAAATGATTATTGTTAAAGTGTTGGTGAATTTCAAGAGATAGTTCAAAAGATATATTTTCAAGAGATATATAAAAGATGTATAAAAGATAAAGATTAGGACTAGCCTAGTCCTAACCTGCATGTATCAGAATAAATATTCAAAGTTTCAAAATATATTATTTGGAAAAAAGGAAAAATAAAAAAAATGTTCCCTATGTCTATGCTCCAGTAGCGGGCCCAGTAAATTTCTGGTGCATTAGTTTTTAAGTTTTCTAGTTATTTAACATATTATTTTTTACGCAACATAGTATATCAACAACTGTTTATTAAAACAAAAAACAAACATAATATTAAGGCTGTTCTTAACTGCTCTGCTCAACAAGCGGAAAACGTTTTGGCACATTTACAAATTCTTTTTTAACGAAGAGGTATAAAATTGGAAAGCCTGGCTATGTAAGCGATTTGGAATTGAACTGTTTTTTCCATTTTTTGATCAATCAACTACCTACCGAGTTATAAGCGAATTTGATCACGTGACAAACACGTTTTTCGCCCGCTCTTGCGTGCTTTTTCTTCCTTCGCGCGGAAATTCCTTTCAAAACGCCCACTTTGACACTGTTTTTTGAAATATCTATTGCGTTTGCAAAAAAATGAAAAAAAAAAAAACAAAAAAAAAAAAAAACAGCTCAATTACATAGTTTCTGAGCAACAACATCAGCTGGTTTCATGTATTTTCGAACAAAAATAAATTAAAACTTATGTCAGAAAGATGCCCCTTCGGATTTAAGAACATCCTTAAGGGGATTTATCTGGCGGGGAAGAAAAAAAAAGTGCAATCCATGTTATCCTTCTTGTTCATTTAAATTTGGAAATTTCAGTAGTACTTTTTTTTTCAACATAGGAAGGTTCTTTATCCCTCTGTAAGCTTAAAATATTTTAAAAATAGTTATGAGTGTTTTAAAATTTGCGCTAAAATTTCAAAAATTCCGAAAAGTATAAAAAGTACTCTTTACACGTTTGTAACTTACGATTGTAAACAGATATCAAAATTTGGAGCTTACAGAAGGATAAAAAACCTTCTTGTGTACGAGCTGAAAAAAAATAACATTGTTGAAATTTTAAAATTTCAATGATCTAGAAGGATAAGTAATTTTCCCATAGGATAACATGTGATTAAACTTTTTTCTTCCCCACTATATAAGTTTACTTAAGGCCGTTCTCAAATCCAAGAGGGTAACTTTATGACATAAGTTTCAATTTATTTTTGTTCGGAAATGCATGGAACTAGTAGGTGTTGTTGTACAGAAACTATGCAATCGAGCTGTTTTTCCGTTTTTTTTTTTTTTTTTTTGCAAACGCTGTATCTTTCAGAAAATAGTGTCAAAGTAGCATTTTGAACCGAATTTCCGCGCGAAAGTAGAATAATCACTGAATAAAGGGCGAAAAACTTGTTTGTCACGTGATCAAAATCGCTTGCAACTCCATTGGTACTTTATTTATCAATAAATGGAAAATACAGTTTGATTCCAAATCGCTTCCATGGTCAGGCTTTCCAGTTTTATATCTTTTCGTTAAAAAATGAATTTGTAAATGTGTCAAAATGTTTTGCGCTTGTTGAGCAGAGCAGTTAAGAACAGCCTTAAATGAGATTTTTGCTCAGAAAGGGGAATTTAAAAACTAAGAATTTGACCAAAAAAAAAAAAAAAAAAAAAAAAAAAAAAAAAAAAAAAAAAAAAACCCTGTTTTTGAAGACACTCTAGAAGATAAACACATGTACCATCAGAAAAAAAACAAACAAACAATTATTTCAAACAATTTATGGGAAGTTAACATTTAAGGATGTTAGTCAATCGGATCTTTTTGAGTTGTTTTTCAGAAATGAATTCAGGGCTTGTTTTTAAACTTTAAAAATTAGTGGAAAAAATATTATCCATCCTCAACAGCTCAAAATTTTCTGAGACATTTTCAGACTCATTTTTAAAAGTAAAAAGATGAAATTTGCTGAGGCGATTTTGGAAGAGATGTATAAGAGGCCGTGTGAAATTTCATTTTTCGCTCAATTATTTAGAATTTGATTTTTAAGCAATTATTTTCTCAGTATGACCATTTTTTTCATTCCCAGATCTCCTGCTACAGAAAATTCGGTTCAAAACGCCAACTTTGACAACCTTTTTTGCGATATTTTCTGCATTTATCAAAAAATCGACAAGCACGGCACATTATGTAGTTTCGAAATAAGAGAATTTCCCAGTTTCATGCGTTTGAGAGTAAAAATGAATTTAAAAATAAATCAGAAAATAAGTAGTTTGGATTGACGTACGCCCTTAAGACCCAGTCTAATCTTTGGGGAAACGAGATAGAACAAACGATTCCTCCAATGAGAAACGTCTGTAATTGTTAAATTTAGGAGATGATGTATTCCATGATGTTAACCCAACCCTCATATTTATTTGCTCAATTTGCAAAGGCCTACAAACTATGTAAGACTATGCAAAGACGTACCTGCCATTTTCATGCATTTTCAAACAAAAATGATTTTTTTTTCTTCTTTCAGAATTAACCAGTTAGGATTTGAGAACATGCTTTAAAAAGCAAAAAACTAAAGAGTTTTCCAGATATTCCAAAATTCATATATACCTACAACGTTATTTTCATACGTAGGATTATTTACATCAGACTATTAACCCCCGATATGCTAGTTCTTTCATACAATAATTAAAGTATAGCTACTAAAAAATAACATTACTCTTAACCATAAGCCACCCGTAAAACGAAGCAGGTGTATCACTGTACGGTTAAATACTGATAATCTACTGCAATTTTTTTAACTTCCAAACATCGCACATTTCCAATTTTTACACCTTCGTATAGGGGAAAAATGGTACTTTTAAATGCAATTTGTTTGAAAACTGTACACTGTATAACATACTGCTGGTTATAAAACCATTTTATTATTCACATTTGTCTTTATTTTACGTCAACTGGAAGTTGAAAAGAAAATACACCTCGTACACCCAATTTCACCCATGCATGGGTGAAATTCCATCATTCTTTGCACTGATGACGGTATGCTATATGCTACCAAAACTAGTCTGCAATTACTGAAGGGGACTCGGAACCCTTTGAAGAACTTTGAAGAATTTTTTTTATTGATGTACATTTACTTATTATAGGTAATACTTAGGAAAATAATTTAAGAAGAAAAAAAAATCATCTACCCTATTAAAATCCTTGGGCGTATCTATGTAACCTCAAAAACTCGGGAACCACAGGGCGCAGGGCTACGAAATTTGGCACACGGGTTGCTGGTAAGTGGCCCATGAACGATTGAGGCAAAAAATTAGCAAATTTTAAATAGATTTTTTTCCTTATGTTATTGACGAATTATTGTCAATTTTTTTGTTCAACCCGTAATCGCGCGAGTTCTGACCATTTCTAAATGTTTATTGCAATGGAGATATACATATTACGTACGCCATACTGCAATCATAAGAAGCTGTAGCGGGTACTACTATAATTATTTTACCTCTGGGTGCAAATAATTAGAGATTATTTAATTGTGCTTAATTATTACCCTTTTTTACAACTGAAGAAAAACGTTTTATCACAAACATCAACAAAACTTTTTATTCTGTTTATTCCCTTATTCCAAAGATGTCGTTTTATCGTCTGCTGCCACAGCAACACGATAAATTAAATTTCATTAAAAAATGCACAGTAGTAGAAAAATATTTTTTCTAAATCGAATAGTTATTGGAAAACTCAACACTTTAACAAGGGGAATTCTTATTTCTTATTTAGATATTTTATAGTTGTTTGTTGTCATTGCGTTTTCATGCTAATTTTCGTTTCATATTCGATTATTATTATGTCTATTTGATGTGAATTTTTCGCTCCGTGCGTAGAACGGGTAAAAAAGTTATTTTTCTCACATGGCGAAAAGGGTTGGAGCGTGGATGCTGGATATTCTGAACTTCAATTTTACATGAACTCCCGTGTGTAGAACGGGTTAAACAGCCAGGTTTGTGGATAAAAATTGAGACTTTTATTATTATTTTTATTTATTTAAAGAATTTTAATGTTTGTTGCTTTTTGATACATTATATGTTTAAAAAATTAAAACTTTTACAAATTGCCAAATCACTCCATTATTTTTTGTATCCTCAATATAGTGTATTTAATAAAATTAGGGAGCGATTTTGCAAGTAATTAGTTTATGAGAAAAAAATGAAATAAAATATACAAAAAAGGCAAAAAACGAAGCAAAAAATATGATTTCTTCAACCTTTCGATTCTTATTTTTTTTTAATTTTCATTATATTGTAAAATCTATCCCTAATTTTATTAGGTACACTATACTAAGGATTGAAAAAATGAGGGAGTTATTTGATAAACATTTGTAGAAGGTTTATTGTTTTAAGAGATCTCAGGACTCTTAATGTTTCAAAATTTTTGACATTTTTATTTTTTTAGATGTTAAACTCCTATCTTTTGTGACCATTTTGATATAGGGTAAAGTGCCCATATTTCGTCCCCTCTCCTAATTTCGTCCCCCTTAACTTCTCCGCTTCAGCGAAAGTGTCGAATACTTATGACGCAAGGCACAGGGGATGGAAGGTAAAAGGGGTCAGTGTTGAAAGTTTCGTTCGCCAATACGCATATATAAATTAAAGACGGCAAATTTCCTATTTTTAGAAGACCCGAGTTCTTATTACGTCGTTTGTAGAACGTTATTTACTGTACTGTAAGTATTTATTTCTTATTCATTGCATGTAGTTTACGTTGGTAAGATGCTGAAAGTAGCATACAGTTAGTTTTAGGAAGCTCAGTTCGTCTAACGGGAACTGAAGCTCCGTCATATTGGGAAGTAGCATGGTCCCAATTTCGTCCCCCTTGCAGTTCTTATTTTCGTCCCGGGGACGAAATTAGGAATACTTTTTCATGACATTCTTTTTCAATATTTTTCCTCATGTTTGGATGGCTAATGTTACGTTATGTTATTCTTCGACTGATAATTAGTACATTTCTCCGTGCCTTACTTTAATGTAAATTAAATTGCTTACTAATTTAGAAATAAATTTTGATTTAGTTATAAGTTAAGCCTCGGCGTATTGGATTTTTTGGGGGGGACGAAATTGGGACCATTTTTTTTCCTTTGCGTTTTTTAGATACTTTTGAAAAAACAATTTTTCGCATTGTAAAAATTTTTTTGTACGATATTCGCCTATGTTTCTATGTGCGTGGGTATTTAGTCAATCTAAAATACCAATTTGGTAGATTATCACTGAAAATTACAACTTCCAAGGGCCTAAAAGTGACTGGGGGACGATAATAGGGCACCTTACCCTAATTTTTTCCCTTGAAATTCCCACTAGAACAGAAGTTATGGCTATTAGAATTATACCCGCTGAATATCTGACGCGGCGTTTCCGAAACTTTGAAGTCATTTTTCTCTAAATGACGTTTTGGGGCATAACGCACAGGACATTTCAAAAACTTCTGAATATTTTTTCATGAAATTTTCAAAACATGTTTCATGTTAGTCTCTAGAAACCTTTTTTTCTCGCGGGCCGCAAACATATGTTTGCACACTGAAAAAAATGAAGTACTCAAAAATGAGTAAACCGACGTACTAATTTCGAATTGAATATTTTTCGATCAAAATTTAACCTATGCTTTCTCTATTTTGAAACATCACATGTTATCAAACCCAAACAAAAGAATAATTTCGTACCCTGTAATGGTTCATTTCATTTATGGCGGCATAAATGATGCTTATTAATGTAAATATTAAATTATGGACAGTATTTTAAAATAATTTAAAAGTGCTTGGAAATAATGCTTTTGCCATAAAAATATTCGATTTGAGTATCTTTTAAGAATTTTACAATTTTTCTTAATAAATAATCAATTAAACATTTAATGTTAATAACTTTGAACGGGAAATAAATGTCAATATATTTTTACTTTAAATTTTAGGGTTTTTTTTTTTTTTTTTTTTTTTTTTTTTTTTTTTTTTTTTGAGGGGAGGCAGTACATAACGATTCATATTTGATCACAACCATGGAATAAAAAATGAGTACATGTGTTTCTGAACTTTGAGTACATTTGGATCGGAGCTATTTTGAGTATATGACGCATTTAAAATTGAGTACTTTTTACTCAATTTTGAGTACCCATTTTTTTAAGTTCAACATTCGGCGGTCCGCAACACACGTTTATAATATTGTAACAAAAGGGTAGTTAAAATAGATGACAAAAGTAATATAACAAAGCTATATAAAAAATTAAAATAATCAGGATTAAACATTTGTTGCGAAAAAAAATGTTACCAAAAAATTTAACTCAAGTATTTCCAAACAATATGCTTCGTAGTATTTCTATTGCAAATGATGCCCCGAAGACTGTTGTTTTGAAATAGTGGTATAAATCTTTTTGCTGCCAGTTTTTCTGCTGCAAAAGTTTAACCCTAATAAGTATTTTTAGCTATACTATGAGTATAAAACTTAATAATATATCAATGCAGCTTTTTCAAGTTCTAACGAAACAAATCAAGGAATTTTCTTTAATAAATCAGTTGTGAAAAAAACTTTTTTTTTTTAAATATAGAAATGTATTGTGAAAATTAAATTAATTTGAAATACAGTAGCCTTCCTCTTAACCGGAACTCCGCTTTAATCGGCCTGATTTTTTCCCAACATCAGGTAAAATTCAGAAAGGAAAATTTCGGTTCTCATTTCTTTATGGTTAATTAACACAAATTTACGTAATGTAGAATAATTTAAATTTTTTTAAAGGTATGTGACAAGATTTTCAACAATTTAATTTGCATTAAAAATTTTTCAATATTTGTTATGAGTGATAATTTTTATTTCAATTCAGTTAATTACAACTAGTATTCATTTCACAAAATATAGAAAATATGTGCATTTTTAAAATTACACAAATTAAAAAAATAAATGCATCCTACGCATTTAATTAATTAAATATGCAGTTATTTATTTATTTATTTTTTTACTTCTCCGGTTTAAACGGCTTTTCGCTTAACCGACTAACCCTTGGTCCCGTTTAGGCCGGTTAAGAGGGAGGCTACTGCAATGTTTGTTTAGTTTTCAATATTAAGAAACGATACAACACTATAACACAAATAAAACTACATGTAAAAATAACTTTTAACTAGGGAAAAATGCTTTGAGATAATTTTAAATTAGTAATCATAGTAAATAACAGGATAGATATTTTCTTTCCATAAAAAACAGAACAGTGAAGGTCGTAAATTTTTTTTGTGCACACCTGAATTTTATAAACAGGAATTAATGACCATGTGTCTCGGGCCGCACATAAAAGATCGCCGGGCCATATGTGGCCCGCGGGCCGTAGGCTGGTATAAACTGAACCTAAAATTTCATTTTTATTATTAAAAAAAATATTTTTTATGTGATTATACTGTTTATATTTTCAAAATTTTGTATTAGCTAAATACAACTTTGTATTAAAAATATAAAAAGGCTTTAAATACAAATTTATTTAAGTTCAGAGTATTTATTACAAACTGAAGTATAATTACGCATAAAAAATTTCATTCTAGTTGCAAAATTCATTTTGTAATCCTGTGCGTAAGCTGTTATACCAATTTTCTGCCCGATAAATATTTCTGATAGTTTGGAGACCCTTATAATTACTAATTTTCCATTTTGCAATTTTTTAAATACGTGAAATGAAAGAATATACTTATACCTTTTAATCCGAACAAAAATTGTGTTTTTAAATTACGTACATTTTAAGATATTAAATGTTGAAAATTGTCTGTTTTTTTTTTTTTTCCTTTTAAGAGTCCTGAGACCTCAAACACATTAATGTATGGAAAAACAGCAAACTTTAAAATTCTTTAAATTAAAAAAATAATAAAATTCTCAATTTTTACCCACAAAAGGGTTTTTCTTTTTTCCTTGTCAAAATCAGTTTATCTAAGTTTTATCAAAAAAAAAAAAAAAAAAAAGTGTATATAATAAGTAAATGTACACCAGTAAAAAAATTCTTTAAAATTCTTCAAATGGTACCAAAAGGTTGTGGGGCTTAAAACGTTGTTATATCTGCCTACAATGTTATGTCGCTCGCTTGTTTTAATGATATTTGTCAAAAATAAATTAAATAAAACAACAGAGAGGTTTGCAATATTAATGATTTTTTAAATTATGCATTACATTCGATATCTTTTCTTTGCTTAATAACTTATGCCTGCTGATCGTTGCATGATGTGTATGAAATCCAATCACTGCCTATTGGTCGGCAAATCACTTTTGCAAACTGTTAAAGTCATATTGACTTAAGGTTACAGAGCCGGGATAATTATCTGGCAATATACATATTAAATGTATTCTCCTGTGAATCAAATGTTCGAGTGTTGTAATATTGCAACTAATATTAATTAATCTTAATTTCGTTATCTGAAGCAGAACTATCTTAATCATCTTAATTAGTACAGTATAGAGTAGTGTTTAGTTAAATAATCGTATAATTACGAATTACAAAAAATAAGGAAAAAGAAAAAAAATAACTATTTGAAGATTTTATTCACGCATCAGATTTCTGACGATATTAATCATTAAAAAAATTTTAAACTATCTTTATGTCAAATTTTCTTCAAAATTTGTCTTTCGTGGGCTCCTAAAAAATTTGCTTATCCTCGAAATTTCACGATTTTAGGATAGTGGATGAGACTGGGCATCTATCTATATTATAAAGGACAAACATATCTGTGCGTAACGCATACGTCATTTTGCGAATGGCAACACTTTGAAATTTGAAATAAAATGTTGGTTTTGCAATTTTCTCTACTGGAATTTTTTAAACATCTAAACATCGCACATTTTAAATTTTTACACCGTCGTATAAGGAAAAAAATGCTCTTTTAAATGCAATTCGTTTGAAAGTTGTATCTCAATTTATTTTTGAGTTATTAATTTTTTTGTAGTTTTTAATACCATTTTTCTTATTGTGGCAACAAAAGTACCTCATTTCTATTGAAAGTCATTGAAAGTAAACGGAAAATAGTCAAAAATAGTAGATACTGCATCCTTTTTGTTGCCATTTTCTCATAAAACCTGAAAAAAAAAGTTGAAATTAAAATATGGGCTATGTCAAGAATATTGTCTTTTTCCGTGATAATGACGTCATATGCACACTTTACAATAGACGAAGTTTAAGACTCGATTGTAAAAGTGGATTGCTTTAGCGGATGCAAATGACGTCATTTTATGAAAAAGTGTGTATTTTAATTCTTAAACCTGAATTATGTTTTGTAGAAGTGCGTCATTTTCACAGCCCAGATGTTTTGAAAATCTTTTCCGGTGAAAATGCTTCACTTTTGAAAATAATGTAATCGAAAACACACTGATAAAACGCAATACTTTATAAAAATTTAGGGTGTCCTTCAAAAAGAGAGGTAACATGCAAATAATAGCGATTTATACTACAGAAATTGATGATTCTCGCCTGGACGGATTTGCTTCGCCGAGTTAGACAAGCAAACAAGTAATTCGTCGTTTAAAATAATATCGTGTTCCTGAAGTTTTTGTCGAAACTTCTCTCGAAAAATAAAATTTTAATGCTATTCTTTAGGACATTCTACTATAAATTTATCAAAATTACATAATTTGCTTAATTTAATTTTTCCCAATTTTATATAATCTATATATTTAAAACACAAGTGTGTTCTTTAGTCATCTGCCCTGATCTTTCTGCTGAACTAATTTTACTAATATATATATATATATTAACTGAAAGCTCTTCCTTTGTAGATGTGATTGCACTGTGTGTTATATTTTAAATATCCCCACTTTTATATTTTAATTTTAAAAGCATTTTATGACATTTCTTCAAAATGATGAAAATTAGATAGCTTTCATTATTGCAGACAAGAGGGAAATAATGAGGTATTTTTAAATTTATTCATGCTATTTTCTGATAAAAACTCAAAATTGTTGATAAAAATTGTTGTATAGGGTTTAGTAGCGCAAAATCCCATTAGGAGCAGAATATTATATTAGGAGCACAATAACGGAAAATGACGTACTGCTTTTGAAAACACGTAGTTTTTCTCATAAATTTTCTATATTTTTTTCCCTTCTGCATGTGTACTGATACTAAGTTTCAGACACTAGGCGAAATGTTTATTTAAGTGAAAATGAAGTCACATTTAAAAGATAACGATCATTTTCTTAGATAAAACTAAACATTTTAACACAAATGCGTCTAAAAAACATAAATTACGGAATTTTTCACTCTCCGGAACTGAGATTAGAATCTCAAGTGAAGAGTGCGTCTTTTCACATAAAAGATGTTGCTGACAACCGGGACTTCAAGTTTTGAGTTAAAAGGATTTTTAAATGATCAAACAAAATACATTTTTTTAAAATGTTAAATGTGGATATGAGAAGTTCGTATGCAAATTTTGAGAAGGTGAAAATTGCTGCTTTTCATTCAGGAATACCAAGCATAAGAGCCTCAATTGTTTACCACATCCTAATAATTGATCTTTATTATATTTTACTGATTAAGTATCTACATTATAAAGAACAAACGAATCTGTGCTTAACGCTAACATCATTTTGCGAATGGTAACATTTCACGATCAAATTTCGGTCTTGAAATTTTTGCTACTGCATTTTTTAAATCTTCTGACCATCGTACATTTTCAATTTTCGTTGCATAGGGAAAAAATTTACTTTCAAATGCAATTTGTTTAAAAACTGTATTCATTGACTGATGTATTATATTTTCTAAAATAATTTTTAAGCATGATTTTTTAAAGTTTATCTTATCAAGTGCGCCGGTTTCAATACATAATAATAATAAACGTTTTGCACATAAAGCAACAAACATTTTTCAGCATTGGTTTCTGACTATTTTTGCATAACGAAATTAATACTTCCTTTATAAACAAATAAAAGAATAATATTAAAAAAACCACCAATCTAACATATTTGTAATCGTACAATTTAAATTTTTAGATCACCAAATAGGATTTTTTTTTTTCAAATGTAATTTGTTTGCATAGTTCATCTCAGTTTACTGATTGTCTATGGTTTTAAAAACAATTTTAAAGCATGAAATGCGTTTTAATTTATCTATATCACGCGGAGCTCGATTACGAAAGATTAATCCGTTTGCCCTTAAAACAAAATAAAGAGTTCATAATTTTCTTACGGCTAATATCCATTAAAAAACTTCCCTATGAATAAATAAATAAAATAATATAAATAAAACACAAATTTACCAGACATGTATAAGCTCTGAAATTATCGGAATATAAAAGGATGCCATAAGTAGCAAAATCTTAGCAAATAGCTCTTAGACAGCGGCTAATAAGAAAATATCTTTTTTGATAAACCTCAAAAATTTATTTGATTGTATAATTCGTATTTTCCATATGAAAAATGCTTTTTTAATGTAAGTGGATAATCTAAAAAATTTATTGCATGTAAAAAAATTATTAGTGTTCTATTAAAAAAAAATGTTTTCACTTATATTCTTTAACCCGGGAAGCCCGGGTACGATCCCCTAGTTTATATAAAATCCAAGTCTCTGTGTGTCCCTCACTATTCCGGTAGCACCGCCTCATTGAAATGAGTAATTGTTGAAAAATATTAATGCAGGGTTACCACAGTAGCGCCAAATGTTAGCCAACTTGGCGATAGTTGGCTAATTTGGCGAAATTCCCATTTAAAATCATTAATCTTTCATAATGGAGGTCACCGAAATTTAATTTAAACTCCACTCTTTTAAGATATTTTCTCGAAATCTATGAGTGAGAATTTAAAGTACATCTTTACATCTTCCTCCCGATGCTACTAATAAAATAACCGCCAATAGACAACGGTGTACTATGTGAGCTCCTAACTGCGCGATTTTAATGTGCTTTAGGTACTTTTCCAGTATAGGTGCCTTGGCGAAAAAGGAAATTTGGTAACATATTTTCCGGGAACCTATTCACTGTTTCATTTTATATACACACGCATTTTTTTCAATATTTATACGATTTATTTAACATAAAAAAGCCGTTTCTCTAATTTTATACACAAACAGATGTAATTTGTACATAAAAACATCAATAATATACATATAAAACGAACAAAAACGCTCATCAAATTTGTTTTCATAGCTAATTATATGATTTGACAACAAATCTCGATATTTTTCCGTTATACGGACACCATGCCAAAATGTATGCTAATGCGCCAATTATTTCAAAATGCTAAAAGATATTTGTAATTTTATGCCAGCAGTTTAATATGAGTTTTATTTTATTGCTTTATTTTATAGCAGTTATTTGTTCACTTATTTTAAGTATATATTTGTGATTTGATGAAATAGTTCGTAAAAGTCTGGAATTTTCAAATGTTATATTTTTTAAATGCTCACTTTAGTATCGACAATGGTTTTTCTTTTATTTTTCAAATGCTTCAATTCACGATTTTGCGCCAACTATTACACTTGGCGACAATGGTGTCCGCATAACGGAAAAGTACCCAAATCTCACTTTCTGATGCCCAAATTACACCAAGCTTTTTTTAAAAAAATGCCAAAGCCCCTACAGTGGAAAAGTACCAAACTGTCTATTATTTTGCGCTATCCGTGTTATAGTTTGTACTATATGCAAGGGGAGGGCACAGATGTCATATACGCCCCATATTGGCGCGATTTTTTTCTGACGCCAATGTCATATACACAACGGGTACTTAACTGGCGCCAAAGTGTCGTAATTTTGCTTGATATGGTAATCCGGATGTTGTTACTTATGCTGTTGATGTTTTCGCCAAATTGGCGTCGGAAAAAAATCGCGCCAATATATGATAACGTATATGACAACTGTGCCAAAGTTTCGGTAACGCAGTATAAGACTAAAAAATTAAGAATAAAATAAATGCAAAATAAGACTAAAGAAGAAAGAAAAATCATACGTTAAGCATGGAATCTGAAACACTTTCCAACACATCCTGAATGCTTTAACAAAACTTCGTTATTTAGGGAAATAAGGTAAATAAGATAACGTTACTTCTTAGATATCCCGTCGACCAATTTCGCCAAATTATATAAATCGCCAAATCAATAGTAAAGCATTAATAAAAATACAAATAAAAAGTCGAATTAATGGTTTTATTGGCCATTATTGGCATTTAATTAATTAATTAATTAATGGCAACCATTATTGGCAATTAATCTTACAATTTGGCGACAGTAATTTGGTCGACGAGATAACTAAGAAGTACCAAGATAACTAAATAAACATTTTAGAAAACGCATAAAAAAACTTAAAAATTGATTTTAGCAGTTACCGTCCATAGCCAATAGTACCGTTATTACATGCCACTATTTAGCTAAAATTTAATTTAAACTACTCTTAAAACTACTGAAATCCCATTTCCAGATATTATCATCCATAGACGGTTATGTATCCAATTCTTTGCGTGACCATGTATATCATTTTATCTATATTCCACAAACATTTCTTAGGAAACTAAATGCAGTTCAGCGTAAAAATAACTCCTTTAAAAACCACCTTTAAGCAATTTACTCTCATACTCAGTAACCCTTACGAATTCTTTTGTGTAGCCCTGCATATGAACTGTAGCATTCATACACACAGTATAGTATGCATAAATATAGTGAAACATAAAAGCGCATATCATAATTAAAAATGCATTTCTAGCAATCATTGCTTATGTACAATACTCCGGAGAAAAGTTTCTTGGCGAGAAAGAAGTTTGGCAACGTATTTTCTGGCAACCTATTTACTGCTTCATACTCACAAGCAATTTTTTCCATATGTATACAATTTGGCTCAGACGCCAATTTCCGACGCCAATTTGGCGAAAACATCAACAGCATAAACAACATTTGGGTTACTATTACAAGCAAAATAACGACACTGTGGCGCCACTTAAGTACCCGGTGAGTATATGACATCGGCGTCAAAAAAAAAAAAAAAAAAAAAAAAAAAAAATCGCGCCAATATGGGCGTATATGACATCTGTGCGACAATTTAATATAAAAAAGCTATTTACCCATTTTTATAAAGAAACAGAAGTAATTTTTGCGCAGATGTCATATACGCATAGGGGTTGGCGTGATTTTTCTATGACACCAATTTGGCAGAAATCTCGCTTTCGAATACCAGTTACTTATATATTTTTCAATTATTTGCTATCATTTTTAAAAGGAAATAACTATAAATAAATAAAAGTTTGAATAATAACTATAGAACACAGCAGTTTATATAATTAAAAAACAGAAAATAAAAGTAAATATACAATCTATTAATAAATAAAAAACAGTAGGAACAGATGTCATATTCGCCCCATATTGGCGCGATTTTTTTCTGACGCCAAATCATATAGGCAAAGGGTACTTAACTTGCACCAAAGTGTCGTTATTTTGCTTGATGTGGTAACCCGGATTATGTTGTTTATGCTGTTGATGTTTTCGCCAAATTGGCAACCGAAAAAAATCGCGCCAATATGGGGCGAATATGACATCTGTACCAAACAGTAGTCTGGTTACCATAGCAGGCAAAATAACACCATTTTGGCGCCAGTTAGGTATCTCGGTTCATATCTGAAATCTGTGCCGTAATTTGTATATAAAAAAAATTATATATATTTAGAAACGATTTTTTATGTATATAAGTGCATATATAAATTATACAAACTAAAACTTTTTATTTCGAGATCAAAGCATTGTTTTTAATTTCGATTAAGAATACATATATCCTTGGATAACTTCAATTGAAATTAGTTTCACAGCTTAATATCTCATTCCATAAACCTAAACAAACACAAGTGATTCATTCATCGCGAAACGTCAAAAATATCAAATCATTGAGGTAATCATTCACAAAGTAAGTTCTCCAACAATCAATGGGCAATATTCGGGGCTAACGAAAAAGACGTTACGTTAGCCCCGGGCAATATTCTAATGACGTCATAGTAGGTAAAATGGTGGCGGTATCCTTTGTTTATGGTTTGTAATCACAAAGATTTAATTTTGCAATGTCTCTTAGTTACATTATTTTATTGTTATATTTATGAGCTCAGAACAAAAGCCTATTTTTTCATTATTTAGTTATTAAAGACGGAAAAAAATCATAAATGCATGATTTGAAAATTTTAAATAATTTTCTTTCTTAATACTAAAAAATAACATCGGGAAGTAACAGCGAGTTTAAGTTAAATAAGTTTAACTGTTCAATTCTGTTGTAATGCTCAAAATAACTGTATTTATTAGATTTCAGTACTCAACATCAGGGCCCGATTAAACTTTGAAGTTAGAGGAATTACAATGTCATTTCAGGACCTTTCTTTTGGAGAAGCTTTTCTAAATTCCATATATACATGGAAAATCTTCAGTGTTAGAAATATTATTCCTAGGACTGACATAACACGAGAACGGCCTGCAATTTTACACAAGTTTTTGAAAGCTACTTTATATCAGAAATTTTACTAAAAACTGGTTACTTTTTTGTTATAGCGGCCCACACTATTAGGATTATGACAAGTTGCAGCCAATTTCGCCAACTTCGTAACCAAGATCGTGAAGCACACACATATAATACCATATAATACCATTTCATGAAGTCGTATACGATAATTTAATAGTTTTTAACCTTACTTCAAGTGTGTTATTTATTTATTTTTAAGGCTCAACAATCTAAATTGTCCAATATATGAATTAAAAAAAATGTAAACAAAGATTGAATAGACATAACCGCAAAAAGCCTCAAATCTGCATCACTTGGAACCAAACTGTGCAGATTAGTGGTCTTCTACTGTACACAGTTTTTCATAAATGTGTTTCGTTCTTAAAATGTGTTATTTTCATCTATCACTGCGGAACAAGCGAGAAAACTCATATTCTTGCACATGAGTTGTATATATCTTTATATCTAAATTTCCGTCATTTTTGACGGGCTACCTTTCTATTTACTATATATTCACACTAGCAGGCTCACCCAGTGTAGCCCATGGTAACTGTCAGGTTTCTGACAGCGTGTGAGTAATTAAGATTACTGTAAAGTAATTTTACTTTATTTTATTTATTGTATTTTATATGTAAATCACGTTCTACGTACTTGGATTAGAGAAACATTTTTCTTATCTTGAAGTTTGAAATAAACTATTGCATTCATATCTTATTGTACGACAAAATCCATTGTGTAAATGACATACCAGTATTTCTTTTGTATTCGAGAATGTGGTCACCAAAAAAAATAGATTAAGGCTGTTCTCAACTGCTCTGCTCAAGCGCAGAACGTTTTGATACACAAATTCATTTTTTAACGGAAATATATAAAATTGGAAAGCCTGACCATGGAAGTGATTTGGAATCAAACTGTGATTTTCATTTTTTGATAAATAAATTACCTATTGAGTTATAAGCGATTTTGATCACGTGACAACCATGTTTTTCGCCCTTTCTTTAGTGGTTATTCTACTTTCGCGCGGAAATTAGGTTCAAAAAGCCCACTTGACGTTAATTTGTGAAAGATCTATTGCGTTTGCAAAAAAAAAAAAAAAAAAAAATCCCAGCTTGATTTTATAGTTTCTGAACAACACCTCAGCGTTTCATGCATTTCCGAACAAAAATTAATTAAAACTTATGTCATAAAGTTGCCCTTTTGTATTTGAGAACAGCCTTAAGAAACAAAAGAAGTTCTTCGTTATCTCTACTGAATGATCAAACGAGAAAGCAAAGTGCAATGGGAGATAAGGTGATTCCGTGATTGTACAGGGGAGGCCCCATGTATTTTTCTATCGAGATAGAAAGTGAGAGAGAGTGTCAGATAGTGTTGGCTGAAGTCTGGTGGTTAGAGGCTGGAGGTTGCAGCCATGGATTTGCCACTGAAAGTCTTCCCGAGAAACGATTTACTCTTGCGGTGAGAAGCGTGTATGCGAAGGGAGATACATGAGAGGTTTTCCGGTAAGCCTTGTTGAGTTCGATGAAGTGAGAAGAGGATAGCGCATAGTTTAATAATACTACCCAATACGTAGACATTATTTCAACGTATAACTTAGTGTCAGGCAGGATCCGTTATATCCGATATATAACTGTAAATAATGTTTTTTATGTAAATAATCTGTAAATAAATTATTCCTTAATTTTAACCGAATGAGTTAGTGTTTAATTATTATCCCTCTCACATTGTGTCCGATATCATATACATCGATGGTTGCAGCCTGTCAACGAAATATTGTTTATGCGAAGTCTTTACGAGTGGTTGACTGGAGTTTGCGTAATCATCATCTTATTGACAACCAGTGGTTAGGGATTTGAATTCGGAATTAATTAGGGGAAAACTGGAAATTGTTTTAATCCTTTCTGTTTAGGTCTAGAATGAATATGCTATGTTTTCCCCGTCGTACTAGGTGAGCGTTAGGAAATATGTATAAATTTATAGTAAAAAAACACGTTTTTTTGCATACCATAACACTATCTCAAAATAGCTAACTTTGTCAAAAACATTGTCAATACAAATGTTGTAGAGCTTAAAATTCTGAGTAAAATGAGTACCTACACTTAATATTTTTGTTGAACATTAAGGTCACAATTCTACTTTAAAGTTTTAGACCCGTGCTCAGGGGGTTGATCTCAGAATTAATTCGGAGAAAACTGGAAATTGTTTTAACCCTCTGACAGTCTTGGAAAAGGGCAAAATTGTAATGTTGTTTTCTCTGCATTTTATTTTGAATGCTAAAAAAAAATATGATTCTTTCAACACTACATAAAAAAACTTAATTAAAAATATGAATATAATCCTAGCGAGTATTTATCATCGTTCAATGTATTAATAATGCATTAAATCAATAGAATTATATTAATTTAAGTATTGCTTGTATTGCAGTGAAACCTGGAGCTTAGTGAATGTATTAACACGGGCTTGTCAGTGAGGGGGTTAATCCCTTCAGTTTAGGCCTAAAATGAACGTACTATGTTTTCTTCCTCGTACTGGGGTGAATGTTAGAAAATATGAACATATTTATTTTCGAAAAACACGTTTTTTTAATTACCTTAACACTATCCCAAAACAACTAACTCTATAAAAATATTGTCAATATAAATGTTGCAGAGCTTTCTCATCTTTCAAACAATTTATGTAAAAGTGTAACAGAATATGAAGTCTGATTAAATTCCGAGCATTAGATTTTGAGATACAGCTATCGCAAAAATCGTGAAAAATGCAGCAAAACAGCGCCACCTGTTCCGCGATTAACAACAAAACCTAATATGCAGCAATATATTTCAATATGTCTACGGGAATCTGAAATTTGAAGAAAATCCGTGTATTAGCTTTATGATAGAGCAATTGCGGTAATCATGCAAAACGCAGCATAGCAGCGCCACCTGCGGGGAGATTTGCACCAATACATAATCAGCAGCTACTCGAATTAAGATGTGCCGGAATCTGAAGTTTGATGAAAATCCGTGCAATAGTTCCTGAGATATAGCTATTGCAGAAATCGTGGAAAACGGAGCCTAGCATCGCCACCTGCTAGATGGCTTGCACGAAAAACTAATCAGCACCAGTTTATATCAAGGTCTAACTGAATCTAAAGTTTTGTGAAATTCCGTGCATTAGTTCTTGAGGTAGAGCGCTCACAAAATTTTTGTCACATACAGACAGACTCACAGATTCACAAACAGACTCACAGACAGAGTGACAGACAGACCACAAACAGACTCATAGACAAAGTGACAGACAGACCACAAACAGACTCACAGACAGAGTGACAGACAGACATTTTCTAAAAACCATCAAATAGTGTTCAGGACCTTCTAAAACGTATAAATTCATCGAAAACCGAAAGTCGAAATTTTTCACGAATCCAATACTTTATTCTTGTAAAGATAGAAGAAAGTAACAAGTCGGATGTGTGAAATTCCGTGCATTAGTTCTTGAGATAGAGCGCCCACAAAATTTATGTCATATACAGACAGATTCACAGATAGACTCACAGACAGATTCCCATACAGAGTGACAGACAGGCATTTTCTAAAAACCATCAAATCGTGTTCAGGACCTTCTAAAACGTATAAATCCATCGAAAACCGAAAGTCGAATTTTTTCACGAATTCAATACTTTCTTCTTGTAAAGATAGAAGAAAGTGACAAGTCAGATGTGTGAAATTATGTGCATTAGTTCTTGAGATAGAGCGCTCACAAAATTTTTGTCACATACAGACAGATTCACAGACAGAGTCACAGACAGATTCACAGACAGAGTGACAGACAGGCATTTTCTAAAAATCATCAAATCGTGTTCAGGACCTTCTAAAACGTATAAATCCATCGAAAACCGAAAGTCGAATTTTTTCACGAAACCAGTACTTTCTTCTTGTAAAGATAGAAGAAAGTAACAAGTCGGATGTGTGAAATTACGTGCATTAGCTCTTGAGATAGAGCGCCCACAAAATTTTTGTCCCATACAGACAGATTCACAGACAGACTCACAGACAAATTCCCAGACAGAGTGACAGACAGACATTTTCTAAAAACCATCAAATAGTGTTCAGGACCTTCTAAAACGTATAAATCCATCGAAAACCGAAAGTCGAATTTTTTCACGAATCCAATACTTTCTTCTTGTAAAGATAGAAGAAAGTAACAAGTCGGATGCGTGAAATTCCGTGCATTAGTTCTTGAGATAGAGCGCCCACAAAATATTTGTCACACACAGACAGATTCACAGACAGACGCACATACAGATTCTCAGACAGAGTGA
This sequence comes from Maratus speciosus, assembly GCA_963932465.1. Classification (NCBI taxonomy): domain Eukaryota; kingdom Metazoa; phylum Arthropoda; class Arachnida; order Araneae; family Salticidae; genus Maratus; species Maratus speciosus. The sequence goes on along the minus strand of OZ010799.1, from coordinate 84,981,637 downwards.
CAGACAGACATTTTCTAAAAATCATCAAATCGTGTTCAGGACCTTCTAAAACGTATAAATCCATCGAAATCCAAAAGTCGCAATTTTTCACGAATCCAATTATTTCTTCTTGTAATGATAGAAGAAAGTAACTAGTCGGATGTGTCAATCCCAAAAAGTTCTTGTATCTCGTACATGTTAATACTTAAAAATTCATTATCACAGTTCCAAAATTAAATGACAATTTATGCCCATCATGAAGATTCTAATGGTATAATTTCGTTGAATTGCGTGCATTTAAAAAGGAAATCGCATTTTTCAAACAAATCATTGAATTTCGGCACCCACCCTTCTACATGTCTGCATCCAAAATTCCCAGCCAAAAGAGCATAAAAGAAACCCTTATCATAACTAGTTGGGTCCTGGACAAAAATAAATTAGGGTGCCCATTCGAATAGTTGCAGCATTATTAAAGTAGAACTGATGGTCAGTCATATGTGTAATGTATAATAATATTTTTGCACCTTGAATTTTAAATAGAAGAAAATTCTTAGCTCATTCAATTCTAAAATAAATACCTTAATTAATAAAACTACTCTTTTATTCTTAGCACAGAACAAAACACTTTTATACAACTTTGCAACTTGTTATATTACTTTAAGATTAATTTCATAAATTAAACTTATGGAAGAGTGTAAATATCTCTATCATATAAATATGAGTTAATCAAATTGCTTTCTTTTGCATCTTTTTAAGTCTTACTACATGCAACATAATATCGAATAAAATAGATTCTACTTCACAAGTAGAAAGTGTTTTTTCAATAAATCTAAAAAGATGGCAATTTTTGGTTTGTTTTGGGATTTGGAGGCCCCTTGAGGTCGGGTCCCTGGCAGTCCCGATTTACCCATGCGATAATAAGGGCCTGCATAAAAGCACACCGGCTTAGATGTGTTATTATCCCTCCATCCGCCATCTTGGACTTTTTTCTTGCGTGAAAACTCCTTTTCCGCCAAGTAGTAAATATCGCCAATGGTTAAATATTGTTGATAGATTAATATAATATTAAAAAAACTGGAATATAATAATTATAACTATTAATTAAAAAACAGTTTTTAATTCACGCCCAAAAAAATTCCAAGATGGCGGATGGAGGGATAATAACACATCTGTTCCAGCACACCTTTGAACAGCGTACACCCAAGCCTAATAAGAAGCTATATATGTGAAAGTGAAATATAATATGAAGTTTTATTAAATTCCGTGTATTACTTCTTGCGCTATGACTATCGCTGTAATAAAGTAAATTCGGAAAAATGCAGAGTATCAGTGCCACCTGTTGGACGATTTACATCAAAACTTAATCAGCATCAACTTATGTCAACGTTTAACTGAATCTGAAGTTTGATGAAAATCCTTGCATTAGTTTTTGAGATAGAGCTTTTGCGAAAATCGCGAAAAATTCAGTATAGTAGCGCCATCTGTTGGGCAATTTACACCAAAAACTAATCAGCACCAATCTATATCAGACACTAACTCAATATAAAGTTGAATTCTGTGCATTAGTTTTTTAAATAGAGCGCCCACAAAATTTTTGTCACTGACAGACATTTTTCTAAAAATAGTCAAAACGTGATCGGAACGTTGTAAAACGTAGAAATCCGTCGAAAACCGAAAATCGATATTTTTCACGAATCAATGCTTCCTTCTTATAAAAATAGAAGAAAGTAAAAATCAAGTCGCTCACTTAATTTATTGAAGGACGATATTTTTTAATGCTACTTAATTTTAATCAAGATTTATAGAAGAATATATTTTTTTTACAAAATTTTACATTTTTAACGTGAAAAAAAAGCTGTAAAATTGCATTTTCATATTTTCAAATAACTTTTTTCGAAAATTAGCGTGTAAATTCAAAATTAGAAAAACACTTTTACTTTCCCCAGAAAGGGTTAAGAATTACAGATTTTACATTTGCATAATTCCTAAGCTACTTCCGGAATGACTTCCCGTTTATTATTCCAAAGTAAAATTTACAAAGGAATCTAATTATGATCAAAGTGTTTTAACTCTTCTGACTACGTCCCACGTACGTTACATACGTGGTTGAAACTGTGCCGGATTAGCACAATATTTGACTTTTATTATAACAATATACTATCGGTGCAGATTTACGGTTTCCAGTCGCCACTTGGCGACTACATTTTTTACTTTGGCGACTAATTTTTTGCGTCTAAGTCGCCATCCTTTGGTGAATTTCTTTTTTCTCGCGATCCTTTCACGAAAATCGCGATTTTGCCGCGATCTTTTGACGAAATTCAGGTTTTTATAGCGATTCTTTAAGAAATTCTGCTTTTTATTTTCGCGATGCTTTGACGAAATTCGTGTTTTTTTCAATCAATTGAAGAACTTTGTGGGGGTTTTATGAGATCCTTTGATAAAATTCACGTTTTTTCTGCAACGTTTTGACGAAATTTGCATAGTTTTTGCGATCCTTTGATAGAATTAGCCTTTTTTACCGTGATCCTTTGGTAATCGTGCTTTTTTTGTGATCCTTTGACAAAATGTACATTTTTTCGGAATTCTTTGACGAAATTTTCATGTTTTTTCTCCGATCATTTGACGAATTTCCCGATTTTTCTGCGAAGATTGGCGAAATTCACTTTTCCCCCGCGATTCTTCGGCAAAATACGCGTTCTTTTCGCAATGTTTCTGCAAAATTCGCATGTTTTTCGGGAATCTCATAAGAAATTCGCGTTTTTCCCCTGAAATGACGAAATGGGCTATTTTTCTGCAAAGATTGGTGAAATTCGCATTTTTCTGCGATCCTTTGACGAATTTCGCGATTTTTCTTGCTAACGATTTGCAAAATTGATTTTTTCGGCTGCAATTTGTTGAAATTCTCGATATTTTTCCGTGATATTTATTTTATGTCCGAATTTTTGAAACTGAATGCCTTAAATTTTCAGATAATTGGGCACAGAATCATCCCTGTGAAAGCCTGTGATAAGATTTTTTTTTAAGATAATTTTTCTTGTCAGTTTTTCAAAAAGAAATGTTGGAATTATATTTTCATTTTTATAGTGCAAAATAATCTCACACATTAATTTTTTATGTGTACTCTTATTTGACAAAATAAAAATAAGAAATATTGTTTTCCTAATATTCCTCACTACCATGATTGCTCAGCTTATTTTTATAGATATTATTTTTAAACCTCTTACCTTTTCCAACTTTATCTTCTGACTGTACATATCTTAAGATTTATATTATACTTAATTTATATCCAAATTAAAATAATTATATGATTAAATGAAATATTGACATTTGATGTAATTAGACTGTGTTTTTGTACATGTGTAGATTATTTATTTGTAGATTAATTCCTGAGGTTTTTTTTCACATATGAACGCTGTTGTTTTTATGCGTTTCTTTCACAATGTGGCTCTGAATTATTTGGGTTTAGGAGCAACTGGTTCCTTAAAAATTTGGGAATCTGCACCTATACTATATACGAATTATAACTATATACAACTAGAAATATTCAGTTTATTTAAAAGAAAAATTCTAAGACGAAATTAAAGAACTTTAATAATTCGAAATAGTGATATTCAAAAGTAAAAACGAACCCTGCTACAGTGGTTTCGTAGTCGACGTCATCAAGGAGTTAATCACTGCCGTTTTGAAAATTTGTAGAAACAAAAATATCATCAACAACAACAACAAAACAATAACAAGCAAACAAACAGTGTAATAATATGAAAACTTTAGAGATTTTTACAATTTTTTAAAAATATTTTTCCGATTTAGTACTTTTTTCAGTTAATAGTTTTACTAATAAATCTATCAATGAATAAATAATCATTTCTGCAATCAATCAAACAATTTGAGCGACAAAACAGCTAATTGCAATGCTATTTTATACATTATACATTTAAAATTGCAAAGCTAGTGAAATTTCTTTTGGGGAAAATTAAAAAACAAATAAACTATATTTATATATTTTTTTACCTTATTTCTCTTCAAATAAATGACTGAAGAAAAACATATTTCTCTGACATTTTATTAACTGCAATCTAAAAACTCTTGACATTTTTTTTTTCAAATTACAAAAAAATGTGTATCTTGAACTACTTTAATTTTCTCTATTTCGAATTTTTTTTTCTTTTTAAACTTTTTTTTTTAATCATCTAACGTGATTTTGAAAGCCGAGAGCAAAATATAGCAAATAAGAAAAAGTCGCGAAATTAAATGAAATGTGTTTATTTTTTAAGATTTTTAAAAGTTTATTAAATAATCTTATTTTATCAGACGCTCATCAAAATATTTGTTTGATTTAATCAATCAGTCAAGAATTAAATCTTTCTAATAATAAATTAATAAAAAAAAGAAAGTTAAATGTGTTTATTTTTCAAGATTTCACTAAATAATCATATTTTATCAGATGCGCTTAAAATTCTTCTGTTTTTGTTTGATTAATCAGTCTGTCAATAACTGTATAAATATTTCTAATAATCGACAAATCAATCAGTTTAAATGTAGAATGCTTCAATCAATTTTATCGAATGTAAATTTATCCGTTTAAAAACGCACAGTTACTGAAATAAATTCTGGAAAATCAATAATGTTTGAAAAATCAATAAGTTAAATTCTCTTAATTTTTTCCACTATTTCTTTTTAAGGGGTTCAAGGATTAAAAAAAAAAAAACAAACAAACAACAACAACAACAACAACAACAAAAAAAAAACAAAACAAAAAAAAAACAACAACAAAAAAACTGAGTTTTTAGCGTTAAATATCGCAAATGCTTTTTTCTTCATTAGATCAGAGATATAACACCTTTTGCCTTGAGAAGCGACGCATCAGCTGCCCTCTGCCGAGAACTTTAACTTAATTTATCTCAGGATGATTTTTTTTCACGATTTGTCAACTTTAAAAGAATATATACCTACAGTTCCTTGCAAGATATATCTATGAAATTTTCAACAGAGATTTTATGCTATATCTCCAATAAATTAACTTCAGAAATTTTAATTTTGAGAATATGCTAATTAATGCAAAACTCACTCACAAAAAAAAACTTCATTTTTTTACTTAAATTTTTTTATACAATTCCTAATCAATATTTTAAGAAATCTTGAAGACAAATTAAAATGACACATTTTCTGTACACAAATGTGTACAAATTTTGTAAATCGAGTAAGTACTTCCAGAGTTATATCAAAAGTTATATATGTTTAAAATTTTAAAATTTAAATCTTCTTAAAAAATATATTTAAAATTTTTCAGATTTTTTACATGCAATATTCTTATTATATTAAAACATATTTTTAAAAAATTTCATAACAAAATCACTATAAATAAAAAAAAATGGAATTTTGAGCCCCGGACCCCTATTTGATGAGCCCCATTAAATGAATAAGCGAAAAGTAACACATTTTTCTGGCATTTATTAACTACTTTTTAAATTATAGGCAATTTTCTAGGATTCTAGAAACTTAATTTCAGAAATAGGATAACATGGTGAATTTAATTTTCTCTATTTCGCTTCACATAATAACTCTAAGCACTTGCACTTTTTTTAAAAAATCGTCTGATGTAAATTAAAAAGCAAAGATTGAAATATAGCAGTTGAAGAAAAAAAAAATTAAATATATGTCTATTTTTCAAGATTTTCACGATTCCACTAAATAAACATATTTTACTTTATGCTGAATTTCAAAATTCGCTATTTGTTCGACTAATCAATCTATCAATAAAAGAAATAATGCTTCTAATAATTAATTATCATGATCAAGTTAAATGTAGAAATGCTACAATCAATTTTATCGAATGTTATCCATTTAAAAATGTAAAGTACTGAAATAAATTCTAGAAAATCAATAAGTTAAACGCTCTTAATTTTCCCCAACATTTCTTTTTAACAGAATAAAGAATAAGCGAAGAGTAACACATATTTCTGGCATTTTATTAACTACTTTTAGGTAGATTTCGAATGAAATACTACCTATTACATTCTCTCCTATTTTGGAATTTCGGAAAATTTTTTGCAGATCTATACCGATCATGATCCATAGAACCCAACCCCTACCCCCCAGTAAAAAAAATTATCTATATCTATCTATCTATCTATCTATTTATCTATCTGTCTATATATCTATATCAGTTTTTCATGCACACGATAACTTCCATTGTTCTACACAAATCTTTTCCAAACTGATACATAAAATCAAGGAGCATAATTTCTCGGTCAAGTTCATTAATGGGCAAAATCAGGCCAAGGGGGTTGAAATAGGGAGGGGTTTTGTGAAAAACGAAAAACCCACATAACTTCTTAATTATAATACATATCGATTCAGTTTAAAGTTTTTATTACTTCTAAAAAAGGGGGCCAAAAATTTATGAATGACAGATTTTTGATAAAATTAAAAATGGGCTCATGGGCTAAAAAAAGTTAGGGTTTTGGGAAGAAAGAAATTCAGAACTTCGTCAATTCTCAAGGTATCAAATCCAAATAAATTTATTATAAATTGTCTTAATATTATCTACAACTTTTATGTTGACAAGTTTTTTATAAACCAATTCTTACCTAAAAAAATAAAAACTAAAAACTAAAACTAAAAAAAAGGGGAGGTTGAAGAAGAAAAAAATCAATAACTTCGTCAATTCACAAGATATCTAATCTGCAAGAATTTATTATACATCTTCTGAATAGTACCTACAACTTTTATATTCACATATTTTTGATATGGCCAATTCTTATAGCAAAAACAAATTAAAAATACATAGAAGTTGAAGAAAAAAATATCGTATTACTTAAATCCAAATTGCTTATTTTCTGACTCATTTTTTAATTCATTTTTGGTTTCAAACGCATCCAATTGGTAGGTTCTCTTATTCGGAAACTATATAATGTGACGTAAAGGTCGATTTTTTGATAAAGGCAGAATATATTTCAAAAAATGATGTCAAAGTGGACATTTTGAACCGAATTTCTGGAAGCGATTATGTTGGAAACTATAAGTATTGTACTACTGAGAAAATAACTGTTTATAAATCAAGTTCTAATTAATTGAACGAAAAATAAAAACATAGGTCGCTTATAATTTCTCTTAAAAAATCACGTCAGAAAGTTTCATGTTTTACCTTTTAGAAATGAATCTGAAAATGTGTCAGAAAATTTCCAGTTGTTGAGCATGGAAAAATATTTTTTGAATACTGCCTTAACATGGTTCTAATAACACTAGCTCTCTTAACATGGTTCTAATAACACCAGCTCTTATATAAAAATGAATTTAAAAACTCGTGAAAAGCGGCCATATAAAATTTTTAAAGTGGGTTTATCTCTAATTATGATTTAGTTTTTGTTGGTGAAATTAGTACTTAACTTTGAAATCTACCTGCGCCTGTAGGCCGAGCCGGAAGGGATTTTTTTTTAAATTATAGGCAATTGTTTTCCATTTCGAGAATCTCATTTTCAGAAATAGCATACTATAGAACTGTTTAATTTTCTCTATTTCGGTTTACACAATAATAACTCTAAAGCACTTTTTGTTGTTGTTGTTGTTTTTAATCGTTTGATGTAAATTAAAAAGGGTAGACCAAAATATAGCAGTTGAAGAGGAAAAAAAAATAAATGTGTTTATTTTTAAGTGTGTTTGTATTTGCTAAATAATCATATTTTATCAGATGCACTTAAATTTCTCTTTTTGTTTGATTAATCAATCTGTCAGTAACTTTATAAATCTTTCTAATAATCCACAAATCAAAACTCCCATTTAAATGTAGAAATGCTTCAAGCAATATTATCGAATATAAATTTATTTAAAAATGCGAAGGTACTGAAATAAATTCTAGAAAATCAATAAGGTTTGAAAAAGCAAGTTAAACTCTTTTAATTTCCCCAATATTTTTCTAAACGAATAAGAGAAGAGTAACAAATTTTTCTGGCATTTTATTAACTACTTTTTTAAATTATAGGCAATTTTTCTCCATTTTCAGAATCTCAATTTCAGAAATAGTACGTTTAATACGATTGGATACGTTTAATTTTCTCTATTTCGCTTCACATAACGATAACCCTAAAATACTTGTCTTTTTTTTTATCATTTGATGTAAATTAAAAAGCGAAGACTAAAATATAGCAGTTGAAGAGAAAAAAAAATAAATGTGTTTAATTTTCAAGATTTTCACGATTTCCCTAAATCAACATATTTTCTCAGATGCACTTCAAAATTCTTTATTTGTTTGACGAATCAATCTATCAATAAAGGAATAAATGTTTCTAATAATCAACTAGTCAATCAACTTAAATGTAGAAATGCTTCAATCAATTTTATCCAATTAAATTTATCCATTTAAAAGTGTAAAGTTACTGAAATAAATTCTAGAAAATCAATAAGGTTATTTGAAAAATCAATAAGTTAAACGCTCTTAATTTTCCCCATAATTTCTTTTTAAACGAATAAGCGAAGAGTAACACATTTTTCTGGCATTTTATTAACTAATTTTTTAAATTATAGGCAATTTTTCTCAATTTCAAAATTAGGGTGACATGGATTAGTTTAGAGATACATAACTTGAAAGCACCTGTCTTCTTTTTTAATAATCAACATTGCTAACAATGCTAATTTTTTTAATCATATGAAGTAAATTAAAAAGCGAAGACCAAGATATAGCAGTTGCAGAAAAAAAAAAAAAGTGTTTATTTTTCAACATTTTCCCGATTCCACTAAATAAACATATTTTATCAGATGCACTTCGTATTCACTGTTTGTTTGACTAATCAATCTGTCAATAAATGAATAAATGTTTCTAATAATCAACTAATCAATCAATTTAAATATAGAAATGCCTCAATCTATTTTACCGAATTTAAATTTAACCATTTAAAAATGCAAAGCTACTGAAATAAGTTCTAGAAAATCAATAGGGTTTAAAAATCAATAAGTTAAACGCTATAAAGTAAGTAATATAAGTAAATTCTTTTGAGTGACCCTGCACACGAATGATAAATACTTTGCATTCCATATGCTACGGAAAGCATATTTTAGTGTACCTGAGAAAAGCATATCAGCTTTATTATACTTCATATAGTACAACACCATTAAAATACACCGCAAACGATTTTTTCCCGTAGATCATAATATAACGTGATTCTTTTGAGTGTCCCTGTAAACGAACTAAAATTGTAACACCTTCCATTTTCAATACAGAGCATGCCATAGTGACCCTCAACAACATATATTAATGACATGACGATGTGAGTATATTTACGACAGTTAGACAGACAGACAGATGACAGACGGATCGACAGACAAATCAAATTCACAAATAGTTTTCAACAATGTTGGAAAGTGTTAAAATAATTAAATATCTATTTATTTAAAGATTTAGAAAATTTCACTGAATTATCATTTTTGAAGAGCGTCTGATAAAATTCAGACGCTCTTCAAAATTCTCTATTTGTTTGATTAATCATTTTGTCAATAAATTTATAAATATTTCTAGTAATCAACCAATCAATCGATTTATGTAGGAATACTTCTATCAATTTTTATAAAAACATTGCACAATTTCGATTTTTAAGCCGTTAAATGATGAAAAATATATTTTAAAAGTAATTTTTTTTTTGGAAAATGCATCTCAATTTACTGATTTTTTATGATTTCTAAAATAATTTTTAAGCATGCCTTTTTTTTAAAAAATCTATCTCTATCACGTGAAACCGGATTAAGAAAGATTAACCAGTTTGCATTTAAAACTATGTAAATAGTTCAGCATTTGTTTCCATCTAATATTCGAAAACGAAATTAAAAAATCACCAATCAAAAAACAAAATAATAGAATAATATACATAAAACATAAATTATACAATCACTAGTATATAATCCACGTCAAAAATGACGGAAAGTGAATGATAAATCTTCAAAACAATAGTTTAAAAAAAATGTATCATGAATTTTGTTAATCCAAAAGTATTATCCTTTGATTTTTTTTTATCATTAGAACAAAGAAATTATGTAAACTACAATTTGGCCTCCAGAACTTAAACGCGCCATTTCCAGCTACACATTCTATGACGAAAATGCTTGTTTAGGTTCCCTCTACATTAAAAATTTGTTGTTTACCGTGACTTTTTTCTTTCGCTACAAACTATGTTAAAATTCAAGATTTTATCTGCAAGATAATTAAAATATCTTGTACCGATAAGAAATATTAATTTTATTTGCAATGTCTTTAAATCTAATAAAATGCATTATAAAAAAGAGTATGATTACAACAGAAAGTTGACGCCAAAAGAATTAGCAAGAAACATAAGCTCCTAATTTATTGGGAATTAAAACGGCCTACAGAGGTGCCGCCCGCAGCCTTCGGTACAGAAAAAATTGTCCCTTCAATTTCCCTTTAAATCTTGCTAAAGTGCCATTGAAATAATTCATTATTGTAAATGCATTTGAAAGTTTTAGATATTCAAATTCGGATAATTTTTACTTTGTCATATAAGACAAAAAACAAATGCCACAGGAAATCTGAAATTGAGCAAAAGAATAATTATTCTGAATAAATTAAAAATACATGTAATGCAATGTGCTTGCATGGACCTTCCTAGAGCAAAAGTTATATCTTTTCTCCACCAGATGGCGATAGTTATCCGTTATTTTTTATTTAGAACTTGTTGTTGATTTGGCCCTTAAATTTAGAACTTAAATGGATAGTTTTTGAAGGTTTTAAACAAAGTTAAAATATTCAAAGGTTTTAATATACTTTAACAAATATTTTAAGACCAGCATCGGCGTTAACCTGTATTTTTTTTAATGAACCGTTCAAAGAGTCATTCATTTGTTTGTAGATTTGCTGGAATTTGAATCTGAATGGTAACAGTATCGTTTGTTTAGATCTGATTTCTGTGTTTATAATAACTTAATTTTAATTTAGAACTTAATACATTATAAATGGATATGATACACATGTTTTATGTGAAAATATGCTGAACAGACATAATTTCAAGTAGAAATATCATTTAGTTGTTATATGTTAGGTTATGTTTTTCATTAAGCCTAACATGGCGTTTAGCTACGGTCGATTCGAAACCAGAGTGGTTCGCACCGGCATGGTTACCGACAGTTTCCTGCGCTCAGATTTTATTATAAGTAGATGTAATCAAACTACGTGCTTAAATCACTGAAATTATCATAATTGAAAATGCTGCTGTAAGTAACGAAATCTTTGGCAATTTTTTCGGCTGCTAACACGTGGCATGCGACAATACGAAAGTATCGAATTTTAATAAATTTCAAAATTTTATTGGAATGTATAATTGAAATTTTTCGTATAAAAATGCTTTTTGGTGTTGTTAAGTATGCAATCTAAAAAAAAATATTAATATAAAAAATCTATTAAAGTTTTCAATTAAAAAAAAGAAAAATAGTTTTTACCAATGTTCTATAATCCGGGAAGACCGGGCATGGTCACTAGTTCATTGTCTGAGCTAAGCGAAGTTTAATACATAGGGTAATATTACTTTCTGGACATATACAGTGGCGGTCAAAAGTTTCCGGCCAGTTAGTTTCTTTGATTTGTTTGATAGAAGGTTTCAGTGAAGAAGAAGCACAATTGCTCCAAAAGTTAGGAATAAGTAAAGTACCTCGGACCACGTGATCATTTTGATTGGATGCTTAAGATACTTGGTGCAAAGGGGAGGAATTCGAAATTCGCGCGTGCAAAAGTTTCCGGCCATTCGTCATCCATTAGTTTTTGCTATCGCTAAAGTGTTTTTTTGGCCATGTTTGTTAATTAATCAACGTGAATAATGCATTTGAAATTCAAAAATGAAAATTTTAATAATTTATTTAACAATTATTGTTCCTAAACGAGTGATTTGTTTGTCGCTAAAGGGAGAATCCTCTCGTGAGATTGCGGCTAAGTTGTCGATCGGAAAATTTGCTGTAAACGATATTTTAAAAAAATATAAAGACGGTCATGGACTTCGGAACTTACCACGGTCTAGGGGACTCCGAAAAACGACTATTCTTGTAGACAGAATTATCAGAAGAAAAGCAGTTGGTGACCCGCGTATAAATGCCGCTGCAATTCCACGCGATTTATGGTGTTAAAATATTGCTGAAATAAATCTGTCTACCATATCAAGACGCTATGTGACGTAGAACTTTATGGAACAGTCGGTGTTAAAAAACCTTTCATAAATAAAAAAAATTCAGAGAGCCCGATTGGCGTTTGCCAAGGAATACAAAGACTGGTCAAGTGAAAACTGGAAAAAAGTACTATTTTCCGATGAATCGACGTTCAATCTTTTTGCTAGTGATAAAAAACATTATAACCGACTACCTAAAAACAAAAGATAAGATGAGAGATATATTATTCCTATAATGAAGCACGGCGGAGGACACGTTATGCTGTGGAGAGCATTTTCTGGAAAATGCGCCTGTCCATTATTTGAAATCTGCGGCAAGATGAATAGTGAAATGCATAAGGATATCTTACAAGATAATTTGTTGCCTTATTGGAGGAAAAATTGTGGTCGCAACTATTTGTTTCTTGATGATAACGACCAAAAGCATACATGCAAGCTCGTCAAGCAGTGGCTTTCGCACAAACAAAATCCTCTTTTGAACTGGACAGCCCAATCATCCGATTTGAATACAATAGAAAATCTTTGAAACTAACTTGAAAACATGCGTGGAATTATAAATATTCAAATTCAGCAGCATTTTCACAAAAATTGTAAGAACCGTGGACAAAACGTAACATTGATGATCTACAACCGTTCATTGAATCGATGCCACGTTGCTGCGCCGCAGTAATTATTGCTAAATGTATGAATACAAAATACTGATTGTAAATGTTGTTGATCAGTGTTATTTTCTGTTATAACACCACTTTTTTCCAAACTTGCAAAGGTGGCCGGAAACTTTTGAGAACCTGCGTTTTCTTTAGCAATTAATTTTGTCAATTAAATTTATTAATATTTAATTTTTATTCCATAAATAAGTTCTTAACTGTTATGTCAATAAAGTGTATATGTAGCACTTTGGGATTCCTCTTCATATGGATATACTTACAAATTAACCAAAAATTTTATGCTGGCCGGAAACTTTTGACCGCCACTGTATATCTACGATGAATATTAAAACTTTTCGTCAAGCATAACTCAAAAAAATATTTATCCTGTTTCGGTTCTAATTTTTGCTGAGGGCCCCTATGAGAGTAACCTACTTAATGCGCCTAATATGAAAAAAAAGTTTCAAATTGTTTAAAAGTTATATTTAAGAAAAACTGATAAAAAAGCCCAATTTATCTACATACGTCAGGAAATTTAGTGTACGTCATTTTCACCGGCTGGATGGTTTCATAGATAACCGGATTAGAGCACATGGAGCAAAGAAAATACGCACGCAGGGATATTAAAGTGCAATAAAACATATTTAAATGTAATCAAACAGGAAAAGAAATCTGGAATTTTTTTTCTACATATTTAAAAGAAAAAATCCATAATAACTTAGTATTTGAGATTTTGCGATAATCTCTCCAAAAGTATTTTTAATCACGAAAGCATCTTCTATAGTTAGCGTGTGCAAATTAGAAATAATTATTTGATGTTTAAATATAATATTTTGATTATGGGCATCCTTTCTTCATATTTTATTTATATTTTCTTTTTAATATTTTAAATGAAATTGGTGCTTTACCAGTATAGGGCCCTTGGCGAGTTAGAGAAAATAGGTTCGGGGAAAGAAGTAAACATATTTTCTGTTCTTCATGCACATTTTCTGGCAACCTATTCATTGCGTCATATGACCAAGCAATTTTTAAAAAGATTTATACAACTTATTTAGTATAAACAAGCCATTTACCTATTTTTATATACAAACAGAAATAAATTGTATACAAAAAACAATAATATTAATATATATAAATACAATGCTTATATGTATTTTTAAAAATAAGCATAAACGTTCATCATGTTTGTTTAAATAGCTGTTTATATCTTTTTACACCCAATCTCACTTTCTGAAGTCAAAACTGTACAAAGGTAAAAAAAAAAAAAAAAAAAAAAAAAAAAAAAAAAATGCCAAAAGCGATAATGCAAAAGTACCATGAAATTAGTTAAAATCATTTATTTTTAATCCAGTGAATGAAATGTTTATATTTTAAATGAAGTAAATATAATATGAATATGTCATGGGAAAAATTATCGACAATTTATCACCTGCGCTCGGCCAACAGAAAAGTATGAATATTGCAATTCGTACATTGTATGCGAAATGAAACAATTATGTTCTAACCACTCTTCGTACAAGAAAAATGGCCAATAATCCGCATTCAGATACACATGCAAGGTTGGCGTAAAACAAGAGTAATTCTAACAACAGTATTATTATCACTGCATGAGAATTAAAATAACGATATAAAATTGGCTTTGAGCAAACACTATATAAGTAGTATTTTACATATGTTTCGAGTGAAGCTCGATCATCAAGGTACTAATTATTTATACAAGCAACAGCAAAATTTAAAATTCAAATGTAAATATTTGCAACCTCGTCCCTCCCCCCACTCCCCCCCCCAAAAAAAAAAAACCAAAAAAAAAAAAAAAAAAAAAACAATAATGAAGGCGTTAAGCAGCGCTTTTTTAAAATACGACAATGGTTGGAAACCAGATTTACGGAACATTCCAATATTACTACTATTTTAATTAATCACGGTACTTTTTTTTCAGCCGGGTTCAAATTTAGTCAAGAGTTTTTTTTTTTTTTTTTTTTTTTTTCCAGAAGCAGTTTTTTTTTTTTTTGCCGCATGCGTAACTTAGAAAGAATTCTTTGATGTTGAAATAAAATGTTTTGATTTAGGCTGTTATCTCTATTTGTTGTTTTTATTTATTTACTTATTTGTATTTTAAATGAAATGAGTCAAATTTGTATTAATATGTAATTAATATATGTATTTTAAATGAAAAATATGCATTACGAAAGATGGCGACAAAAACAATATCTGACGATTTACCACATATAGTCAAGTTAATATCATAAATATTAAACTATCTGTGGAAGACACCTCAGCAGCCAGTAATCACTAATAGAGCTTATGGGTATGAAATTTATGTCTAGTCAGATTTCAATTTCTTGAACTACTATTAAACTTTAAGCAGATCAGCAATAGAGTAAGTAAGGTAATTGTGGGGAAACGTGTGCATTACATGAGTTATTACCTTGAAACTTGTATGCAGAATAGAATATCGCAGCATTGCTTTCTAACATACCTACTTTCCATAATTACGACTTGAAACATCTCTTGTTTTGTAACTAATATCGTAATTTTTAGACATTTGTGACGGTTGATGGTAATTCACGACTTGTGGAATATTTATATATATATATATATTTATTTATCTTTAAAGATAATACAATTTTTACGAAAGAATTATTCTTGCATGCATTGCGCGCATGGTTTTTCCCACTTGAATGACTGAAACAAGCCAAGATTTTTTTTAATGGGTACAGATATAAAATGTTTTCAAAATGACCTATAGTGAAAAAAAATAAAACTTGTAGATTCCTACATTTTTTTTTAAAGAAATTCGAAATATCGAGATTTCTTTTATATAAAAGTAGTCGTGAAATCTAAACTTCTTACTTGAGAAACATAATAATAGGTCATTTTGTGCTCCTGTACGTTTAATACATTCATCGACAATTTCGTGAAATTCTATGTAACCGTTTTTCAGAAATCGTGCGCGCAATGATCAAAATCGCTGTTTTACGAAAATTGACTTTAAAAATTAAATCACCCGTTGATCATATAGGAAAAGCTCAAAGTGTTTTAGACATAATTTCTCTTCTAATGCAAATTTTTGCATGCGGTTTGTTTTAAATGTTCCTAATGAATCCTGTTTAATTATAAGCTTTTTTTTTTTTTTTTTTTTTTTTTTTTTTTTTTTTTTTTAATCGATTTTTGGACGCTTTAAAGGGTACCTGACCCCTTAACAAATGACGAGTTTGTAATTTACAATTTTTTTAGCAAAATGCAAACATTTACGGTAACGGTGATTCTGTTAATTTATGAGTAATTCCATTTTAAAAAAGTATTTATTTTTTAACTATTCGATAATCTAGATGGTATAAAATATATTCAAATCCTTATCCAAGCTATTGTATAAATTTAAACTAAACTGAATTGATAGTCAAGATAATATCATATATCCTAATCTTTCCGTAGGAGATATCCCATTAGCCATTAATGGTACTAGAGTGCCTCTATGTAAGAGTGGTAATACAATTTTATTGGTATATGATGAATTTGGGTATCGATCATCTTGGCGAAACTGCCATCATTGCCAAGCTAATCATAGTTGGCTATAATGATAGTTATATTTTATTTCCCACTCTACACAATTATAGCATATATATTATGCATATTTCTCAGCATGAAAAATTTAACATCTTCTTATAGTTTTTTCCCACTGTACACTACTATAGTACATACAGGGTGTTTCAAAATTATGCGTCATAAATGTAAAGGCAGGTAGAGGGGACCTAAATAAGCAGATTTCGTATAGGAATGTTGGTGCAAAAATGAAGCGTTGAGGCAATAGAGGGCGCTGTTAAGTTCAGTGGATGAAAGCGCTTCTCAGTCTTGAATCGTCATTCCCTAGCGGGTTTCAAGAAACATGCATCTTTACAGTTTGCCGACATGCATTTCATGTATGGGGCTAAGCAAGGAAATGGTTCACACCCAACGCACGTCCAACAACTTTTGAGCTTGTCGAAGGACTATCTTCTACTGTGCGTAATACTGCTTCTTCCGCTGCAGGAATTCTGCGATATCTTACAATCCCCGTATCAAGCTTGGAAGCACAAAACGATCCACTCGTGCACATCTCCTAAAGAAGACGCTGAAATTATCGGGAATTCGGCAGAATCCTACCCAGGAATCGTTCAATCTAAATTCTTTGAGCAGCCAAACCATTTCCTTGCGCAATCCCATACATGAAATTAATGTCAGCAAACTCCGCATTGGTGTAAGAATGCATGCTGCACGAAATCCATGCGGGAAATGACGAATGTGGCTCCCTATACTGCCTCAACACTGCATTTCCGCACCCATATTCCTATACGAAATTTGCTTATTTAGGTCCCCTCCCCCTATCTGCCTTTGCATTTCTGACATATAATTTTGAAACACCCTGTATATGTTCCGAACTGACAGTCAAGTTAATACCCTGAACCGTAAAACTTCTTTGGAAGATACCTCAGCTACCAGCCAGTCATCACTAATAGAGCTTATGGGTATCAAGTTTATGCCTCGTCAGATTTCAAGTGTGCTTCTTGAGTTATTAAACTTCAACCAGATCAGCACTAGAGTTGCTAAGATAATTGTCGTGAAATGCGTGTATTACATGAATTATTAACTCGAAGGATATTCGCAGAATATAATATTGCAGCATTCCTTTTCATAACATATCTTATTTCCAGACTTATGATTTAAAACCTCTCACATTTTGTAACAAATATCAAAATTTTAAGGCATTCGTGAATATTGGTGCTAGTTTGTACTTTTGGGATATGTGGTAACTCCGTCCGCGAATGGTACTTTTGCATTTTATATGTTTATATTGTTTTTCAAAAATGTGCAAATTATTAGTTTTTTTATACATCAATCGGTGTTCTACGAACATAAATATTTCGATTGAAAATAGTACCATAATTTGACACATTCCTCTGTAATAAAGTGTGTCCCGAAATTCATGCAAGAAGTAATTTTGAGAGAAACTCAGTTTTATAATTAAAAATTGTAAATTTTTTATTAAAAATTGTAAATTTTTTATTGATTTATAAAGTATACAATATAGGGTTATGTATGGAATAGCGCATCGGGTAAATTATGAAAAAAAAATTACAATTTTTAATTATAAACCTGTGTTTTCTATGAAAATTATTTCTTACGAGAATTTTGGGACATATTTTATAAACCTCAACATAGAAAATGGCGGATATTTTTTTAAGCAAAACTAAAAAAAATAGTTGGCGGAATAATCTGTAATTCTGGATTTCTGTATTTGAAGCTTATAGAAATTGATTGCTGTTACAAAATTCATCGGTTACAATTTATATTTTTCTCTAAATTTAATTCTCTAAATTTAATTCTCTAAATTTCAAAAAAATGTATACTGTGTAATTACTTTTAAAAAACATATGAATTGTAATTATAAAATTTTTAACAGGAATTTATTTTTAGAAATTTCAAATATGCGAATTAAAACTATTCTCCATTTCACCAAGTAGGTCAGTAGGTTTCGAGTTGCGCCGCAAAAACTTCATGCATTGCAATTTGCTTTGCAACGATTAAAAATAAATTCAACATTAGGCGCTTCAAATTAAAAACCTGCATAATTTCTAGACCAAATGAGTTTCTGTTTCGTATGTGAAGGCAAAATTTACTTAAAAATCCAAATATGATGTCAAATTCAAGTGTTAGTGTCGAAAATTTTGAAGTTTTATACAATTTAGCAGTGTGTAGACGGCCTTCTAAGCATGATGTAAGTATAGTACTGATTAGTAGATGTTAGGGAGGGTGCGTTTTTTTTCAGTTCGGTATATGATTAGATCTATGTTCACCTGTAATTACAGGTATGTGCTTTTATTTATTAAAAAGTTATTTGTAAAATCAATGGTTTATTGACATTTGGATTATAATTTTAAAGAAATTAAAGTTTTGATTACTTCAGCATTGCGAAAATGTGCTGTATTATATGGCATCGGAGTAATAAATTAACAATCCTTATTAAATAAAATCATTGATTTCATAATAAAAAATCAGTGAATATGCTAGAAAAATTATTAGATGTATGTAACAGATACAGAGTAAAAATTAATATACTCTACCGCTATAAAAATAATAATAAAATTAAACAAATTTGTAAACTTTTATTAAGAGCACTTTAACTGAAATGCAAAAGCATTTTTGGTTAGAAGCAGGATTTCCAAAGTCGAATATTTTCAATTACTTTGTCTACCACTCTTTTCAAACGTTAATCTTCATGGTAGGTTTCTAATAGAGAAGTACCATGAATATTTTTGTTTTGAAATAGTGGTAGACGAAATAGTTAAATAATGGTCATCGATAGCAACACTGAAAAATATGAAGTACTCAAAAATGAGTAAATCGATGTACTCATATTGAATTGAGTACGTTTCGATCAAAAATGAACCTAATGCTTTTTCAATTTTGATACATCACATGTTATCAAACCCAAACGAAACAATAATTTTGTACTTTGTAGTGGTTTATTTCATTCATGGCGGCTTAAAAGATGTCCTTTAATTGAAAAACAATGTAATATACCGTGGAAATCAGAGGTATAACATTACATTTTTATTCCTTTGAAGGAACCATATTCCGTATCTCCTTTATAATGCGTAAGGTTACATTGTGTTGTTGTTGTTATTGTTGTTTATCATTGCTTCGGAAATTCGGTCTGGTTTGTGTGCTAAGTGAGATGGATTTGTTCGTAATAACAAAAATTAGAAAAATGGGATTTTCAATATTTCGCCGACAACTTTGAAAGTAAGTGCTCTCTGTTAAATATTCAATACTTTTTTTCCTGTTTAACGTAATCAGTTGTACCTTCTGTAAATATTATATTAATGTAAATATCAAATTATGCATAGTTTAAAATGATTTAAAAGTGCTTGGAAACAATGCTCTTGTCATAAAAGTAATTGTTTAGCGTATCTTGATAATAATTTTGCTATTTTTTCTTAGTAAATAATCAATTAATGTTTCTTGTTAATAATTTTTAGCGGGAAATAAATGTCAGAAAATTTTTACTTTAATCTGCAGTAAAGTGTCTCGGGGGGGGGGGGGGGGCAAAAATATTTCCCCCCTAACTGAGTTTAGTTTTGAAAGTGTTTTATAAAATGTGTGTCTTTTAGTCCAGTATTTTATTCTGGTTTCGCACGTGTTACTACTTGGTCATTTTGGACGCCATCTTGTTTTAGTTCATATTTTTATAGCAGAAGCGGTGTTTTTAAACACTTTGAAATTATTGAAGTGAAAACTTCTTTAGGCGCGTTGAGCTTTTTTTGAGATGGGGAAAAACCACTGATTTGGAGACACTGTAACATAACCGACATGCTAGCATTTTGGCACATAGACACTAGCGCGCCAAGCGGTGAATGACAGCAACTTTTCCCTCTTCAGCTCAATCCGCAAAAGAAGAAGGAAGCTAAAACTCACTTTTTCTCCCGGCGTATTGCTAAAACAAATTATTATTTTGTTTTTCGTCAGTTAAAATGAATTATACCGTATTCGTGACCTACCTATTTCGTGTAACTAAAAACCGATAACGCTGTATTTTATCGTGTTGATGGTCTGGTCAATGACCAACAGTATTGGGGGGAAATTCGATTACGAAAGATAAAAGTACACAGATGTCAGATAAAAGGCACAGATGTCAGATACGCACTTGGGTACCTAATTGACAGCAAAATGGCGTTACTTTATTTTACAAGGTAACCCGGCTACTGTTGCTTATTTATTAATAAATTGTTCATTTACTTTTATTTTTTTAAATTGTACAATTGTTTTGTTCTATAGTTATTAATGAAATTATCGTTTATTTATTGTTGTTTACTTTTTAAAACAATAGAAAATAATTTAAAAATATATATTGTAACTGGTATTGGAAAACGGGCTTTCGCCAAATTGACGTTAAAAAATCGCGCCAAACCTGGTTCGTATATCACATCTCTGCCAAATTCTCGGTTTTTTGATTTTTCGACTTTTTATCCAAATTTTCCGGATTTTTAAAATTTTCCCTTTCATTGTATCCCAAACACTACCTTCATACCAAATTTCAAGATTCTAGGGATACAGGACGTACCTCTGAGTTTTGATGATCGGTGAATCAGTGTCGAAAAGGCGAAAGTTTAAGTTCATATATCTTCTGAAATAAAAAAGATAGAAACGTGAAATTTCAGCATTTAGTTCCATTTCCACATTACTTTAGATTTACGAAGTTTCAAGTTTCTGGGAATCACCAACACAAAGATATTGGGGGGTCAAAAGTACCCTGAGTTGCTTCCAGAAAAAAGATGCTTACGGCTGTGCTTTCAAGACTTGGCATGGGCACTGCCGTGTCCCCAGATACTTTCATTAGTGCTGCTACACAATTCAACGCATAAAACATTTCCTGACGATTAAAAAACACACACACGTAATTGTTGAAGTTTTCACTTCTATTGGCACTCCCGGAGTGCCACTGTTTTTTTTAAAATACCGTGCATAATTAATTATTTGCATTAATGTAATATTTGCATAAAATAAGAAAACGATGTGTTGAATATTTAACAGACACTATTTACTTTCAAGTTCCTATATGAATACTCACATGGGATCAAAAATAAGTACATAAATACTTCATATTTGAATACATGCATAAAATCATAAATGAGTACATAACGGTTCATATTTAAACACATCTACAGAATCAAGAATGAGTACATGTGTTTCTCAATTTTGAGTACATTTGGATCGGAGCTATTTTGAGTATGTGATGTATTTAAAAATGAGTACTTTTTACTCAATTTTGAGAACCCATTTTTTTCAGTGAACCATATACTAGTAATCTCAGAAAAAAATGAATCTGGATTTTTCACAAATCTTATAAGAGCGAAATGTATGTTGCAATGAAATCTAAGACGGTTTAGTATGAAATCTGAACGAAATTTATGTCAACTGAATCGATAGGAAAGTTAACATCATCAATCTCAATCTATCCGTAGAAGACATCTCATAGTACTCAGTTATTAGTGAGCATTAAGTTAATATCTGATCAGTTTCTAATGCATTTCTTGAACTACTAAAGTAAACTAAAGATATCAGTAGAGTTGTTAAGGCAATTATTTGGAAATTTTTGCATCGCATGAATTATTACCTATAATCTTATACGTAAGATAACGCATTGTTGCTTTCTACCAGACCTAATTTTGGGTGTAAGAGATAGAATTTAATTCGGCATTTCTGTAAAATATTACGTTATATAAAAGTGTCATGAATAGGGATGTAGTAGAGGGTATACGGGGGTATACGCCGTATAACTTCTGGATTTTTTTTAAGGAACACCGTTTACCCTCTGTTTCTCAAGAAAGCTATAGTATATGCACTCTAGGGTATATCCTCTGCTTAGAGCGTATACCCTCTGTTTTTTTTTTTTTTTTTTTTTTTTTTTTTTTTTACGACTGCATCGCTGACCATGAGAGATTTCGTATTTGAAATTAAGAATATTTCATTAAGATACCTTAAATTCTGGGAGTCAGATAGAACTATGTTGGTTTTTGCATTAAAAAACATGTAAATGAACTTTAAAGAATCTCGAATTTATTTATTTTTTTAAACTTACGCCTTTTAGACGCGCTTTTTTTCAATTTTGCGATACGTGTAACGTTTCGCTGTATTTCGTGTCGATTCATGTTAGCTGAATCGGTAAGAAAGTTACCATCATCAATCTCAATATATCCGTGGAAGACATCCCAGTAGTCAGTTATTAGTGAGTATTAAGTTAATATCTGGTCAGATTCTAATGCATTTCTTGAACCAGTAGAGTAAAATAAACTTATCAGTAGGGTTGTTAAGGTAGTTATTAGGAAATGTTTGCATTATATGAATACTAGAGACCTATGAGACCTAGAATCTTATGCGTAGTGTAATGCATTGTTACTTTCTATAAAACCTAATTTTGGGTATAAGAGCTAGAATTTACTTCGGCTCTTGCCAAACATTAATCTTCATGGTAGGTTTCTAACAGAAAAATACGATGAAAATTATTGTTTGAAATAGTGGAAGACGAAATAATTAATAATGACTATCTATAGGAACCATGTACTAGTAATCTCAGAAAAAAGAATCCGGATTTTCCCCATAAGAACGACATGTATATCGTAATGAAATCCAAAACATTTTAGTATAAATCTATACCAAATTTATGTTAATTGAATCAGTAGAAATGTTAAGATCATAAATCTCAATCTATCCGTGGAAGACATCTCAGTAGTCAGTTATTAGTAAGAATTAAGTTAATGTCTGGTCAGATTCTAATGCGTTTCTTGCACTATTAAAGTAAAATAAAGTTATTACTAGAGTTGTTAAGGTAATAATTAGGAAATGTTGCATTACATGAATTATTACCTAGAATCTCATACGTAGGATAACGCATTGTTGCTTTCTATCAAACCTAATTTTAGTATAAGAGCTAGACTTTGCTTCGGCATTGCTATAATGTAATACATTATATAAAAGTATCATGAGCGTTTTTTTTTTCTCTTTAAAATAAGAGTATTTTATGAAGTTGCTTTAAATTCCAGGTACGAGGTAGAAATATGTAGTTTTTTGCATTAAAAAGTATGTTATAAACTTTAAAAAAACATAGATTTTTTTATTATTTTTTTATTTTTTGAAACTTATATACGTTTTATACACATCTTTTGGCGATTTGGGTATACGTGTAACGTTCCGGTATTTCATGTCAATTCATGTTAGATGAATTGATAGGGAAGTTAACATCATCAATCTCAATCTATCCTTAGAAGACATCTCAGTACTCAGTTATTAGTGAGCATTAAGTTAATTTCTGGTCAAATTTTAATGCATTTCTGGAACTACACTAAAGTAAAATAAAGTGATCGCTAGCGTTGTTAAGATGATTATTAGGAAATTTTTGCAATACATGAATTATTATTTAGAAATACGTTGGACATCACATTGTTGCTTTCTATCAGACCTAATTTTGTGTATAAGAGCTAGAAAGCTAAATCTTAAATTAGGTCAGCACTTTAATTGCTAATGCAGTACTTAGAATTATTTAAAAGGAAAACAATACTAGAAATTCTGAGGTAAACGTCTGGAAATTTGTGTATTACGAAAGATATTAATTGGAAAAAAAAAACTAAACCTGTGGCGGTACGATCCATTAAGGATCAGGGCCCATAGGTCAAACACAGTTTTCTTGACCACAGACCCTGAGGTGCTATACAGCATATGCCCCAGAAAAGTGGTTAGCCTAAAGCGGGACCCTCTGTGTTGAGCTCCCAAGCAAGCTTGGTACACATTTTATGAACCCCAAAGGGATAAAAGGTTGAGTGAACCTTGCCGAGCCCGGAGTCAAATTATGCACCTGATGCGTGAAAGTCAGATGCGCCGACCACTGCACCACTAAGCTTCATTTGAAAATATATTCCCTAGAAATTTGAAGTATTCATTTTTAAAAGGTGTAAACTTAACTATAACAGCTAAAATCTCGATTACGCTAGAATTTCCAAAATGGGGCTTATTATTAAACTTTGCTGACGGCTAATAATAATTGCCTTATTGAATCTTTCATTAACCTTTAACTGATGTCACGCGGTCTCCCAGACCCCGCGACTCCCAGCTGTAAACACTTTTACAGCTTTTTACTTTTCTGTACTGAAGTTAAATAATATGAATAAAATACTTTTTTCATGCAATTTAATCACATGCTCCTAAGAAAAGTACAACGATATTGTTAGGACAAAATTTAAGTAAATTCAACCGTTTGAGTTACTTTTTTTATTCATTTTATTCGAAAGGTCTGAGAGACCGGATCACATCAGTTGTTTGACAAATTTTAATCACATCAGTTAAAGGTTAAAGTAGTTGGATGCGCCAATCCCAAAACTTTCTTCTATGTCATATATTGTAATATTTCAAAATGTTATTACAAATGTCTATATTTCATTTTTATTAGTTCAATACTATATCAATTTTGATTTTCATCTTAAATTTCTGCTCCAGTCAATTAATCGGAATAAAACCGAGTTAATCTCGATCATGATGTATATCACCTGTTCGCGAATATCCTGCTTATCAGGTTGGGAAGTTCCCGTCGCTTAATCAGTCGCCGGTGTACAATACAACTGCAAAAAATCAAGAAAAATACTCAAAAATCACTATTATAGTGCTCCCTTTCGGTGGAATATTTCCAAATTCAGCGAGGACCTTCTTGCCATGGCCAAAAACATACATAAAAATTTGGTTCAATTCTATGCATAACTTCATACACTTTTCAATGGTACAATATTGAAAATTGTTCAATAATCGCAATTACAGCGTCCCCTTCCGCCGATCGCTGTTACAGCGCCCCCTACCGGCTGAATTTTTCCAAATTCAGGGAGGACCTTCTTGCTATGACCAAAAACCTACATAAAAAATTTGGTTCAATTCTATGCATAACTTCATATACTTTTCCGTGATATAATATTCAAAATGGCACAGAAATCGTTATTAAAACGCCCCCTTCGGGCGGATGTATTCCAAATTAATGAAGGACCCGCTTGCCATAGCCAAAAACTTTTTTAAAAAGTTTGCTTTAATCCTATGCATAACTTCAAACACTTTTGATGGTACAATGGCGACAGACAGACAAACACAGGGACAGACGGGCACACGGACAGATAGACATTTTCTATAAACATATTTTTTGAGACCTCTGACTCCTAAAACGTGTAAATCCGTCAAAAACAATTTCGATTACAATACTTTTTTCTATTAAAGATAGAAGAAAGTAATAAGAGGAATATTACTATTCAGAAAAAGTAGCAGCATTCGAGAAAAAAAAACCCTACTGGCAAAACTTAATACGTCAGCATTTCTAAAACGCAAGATTTTAATACAATTCAGTAATCAGCAGTAAAGTTTACAGGTCTTAATGTCTTATCATGTTATAATGCCTTTCGTGAACAATTAAACTTAAATCGAGGCAGATCGAGAATCGTTAGAATAATTCTAGAGAAATAAACTTAATACGTGAGATATTAATTAAAAACATATTCGTATAATACTGTAGTATTGCTTTCCTAATTAGATTAAAACTTAACTATAAAATGTGAAGTCTGCATTACGTTAGCATTTCCCAAACGCGGTGTTACATTAACAATTTAGTAATTAATGATAAAGTTTAAGGGCGTTAATGCATTGTCAGATTATAATGTGTTCGTTTCACAAGTAAACTTATATCGAGTGAACACTAGACTTTATAAAATAATTGCCGAGAAATATATATAATACGCAAGATATTAGTTAAAAACATATTTGCAGAGTATTGACGTATTTCTCTTATTAGATGTAAATTGAACTATAACGGCTGAAGTCTGTATTACGTCAGCATTTCGAAAACGAGACGTTTTATTAACAATCCCATAATCAATGATAAAGTTTAAAGGTGTTAATGGACTGTTTAGATTCTAATGTGTCTCTTGAACAATTAAACTTAAATCTAGTCAGGACAAGAATTGCTACGATAATTGACCAGAAATGTAGGTAATATGCGAAAATATTAATTAAAAACATCGCATATTGTTAAAGTATTGGATTTGTAATTATATATTATAATAGCAGAAATCTGTACTACAGAAGTATTTTTAAAACACGACGTTTTATTAGCAAATTAGTAATCGGTGATAAAGTTTGACTGTTAATGCAGTGCCGAGAGCAACTAAATTTAGATCAAGCCAGTACGAGAATTTCTAAGGTAGTTGTCAAGAAATGTGTGCATTTCGACGAGATATAACCTAGAAACTTATTGTAAAGCATCGCAGTTTTGTTTTGTAATCAATGTGAATTTAACTATAACAGCTTGATTCTGGATTATGTCAACACATCTAAAACATGACTTTTACTAGCACATTCGTGACCTTAACCCTTAAATGTGCGATCTTTTATTTTGTTTCGAAAAAAATTATACAGCCTACTCTCGATATCTCGAAAACCTTGATATATCGAAAAATTATTTTTCCCCTTGATATTACATATTCATCTAATGTTAATTTTAATTCTTATCTCGAAGAGTTTTCACTCAAAACCTTGTTATGTGGAATATTTTTCGAAGTAAAAAATGAATTTTTCCGGAAAATGCCGTCCATTTGTCTCGAAGAAAATAGAGGTGTTTCCAAGAATCTTTCACACCCTTCATTCACACCCTCTAAGGGGTCAGGGTGATTCCGATATTTCCATCTGGTCACTTGAACACAAAAAAAAGGGGGAAAACAAGTGTTTCCTTGTCACATGGATGGCATTTTTGTGTATAATGCTCGGAAAAAGTGGTAAACGATGACTTTACCGCTATTTTTCGAACAGAAAAATTGGTTGAAGAATAATTTCAAGAGAATAGTCGCCAGGCCACGATACTGGACTTTAAGAAATTCTAGCAATGTAAATTCATTTATGTATTTGCTAATTCTTTTCAATTTAATGTAATTATTTTCTATTATTTAAAAAAAATTAAAATTATCATCCTGTATTTAGACTTATTGTCAACAATCATTACATATTTACACTTATTCTCATTTATCATGACTCTAATTTTTATAACATTATTCTGTATCTTGAGTTTTTACATAAATTTTTATGCTTTAGTTATCACCTTGTTATTTCGAAAAGTCGCTATCTCGAAATTTTTTTAGCGTCCCTTCGACTTCGAGATATCGAGAGTATACTACATATGATTCTTTGAAAGGTTTATCACACAAGAAAAGTAATGAAAAAAATCACAGATACATTTTTCATATAATACGTCAATCTTTTCTTCTGTTGCATATCTGCAATACAAGTAAAAAGTACTGTCGTGTGGCTGTTTTACGCTAACATATTCCAAATTTGTAAATATTTTAAGAAGTATGTATCCAAATACCTTATTTTATATAATTATTTATTTTATAAAACTTAATCTTTAACCCTTTAATTCCCATGATAGAATACGTTCTAGAAATTACGTAGTTTAGAGATTCTGACTTTACACCAGAAAGTTTCAATGGTTATTTTCGCTTTATTTAACCCTTAAAAGCCGAGTGTTGCCTTTTGGCAACATACCCAATTTAGGCTTCTAAAATACTATTAGAATAATATTTAAGCTATGATGCCTAATGTTGCCAATAAAATACATTCCGAAAATATTATTAAATCGATTTTCAGCATGTAGATAGCAACACTTGTGCTGTTTAAAAATAAAGATAAATTTAATTTTTCAATTGTTGCTACGTGTTCTTTTTGTTTTGTTTGGAAGCTTGCGAAATATCCTATTTTGTTCTGCAGTGAGCAAGTAAAATTTATTTCTTATCACAGTTCTTAAAATTCTTGTGCGTTTAATATTATAGAATTTTATCAAGGAAAAATACTTTTTTCAATTAAAGACCAGTATTGCCGATTAGTAACAAACAGTTTTTTAGCCGTAAACCACACTTAAAATAAAATACGATTTTTTTTTAGCATTTTTCTCACGATTTATTAAAAAATGGAAGCCGAAAAACGTTTTAAAAATGATTTTTGAAAAATCAGGCATTTAAGGGTTAAATACGGAATATCTGTTATTAATTAAAGCAGATATTGCTATTTTAACTTTCTTGTGTGAATTAGATATATACGAATAAAAAAATCTATTAAATTCAAAACACTGTTGTTTGCCTATATGCAAAGCTGCGTACTAAAGGGTTAAACCCCTCTATGTGTGTCACTCTTGCATTTCGCATTATTTAGCAGAAAAAGGTTTTACATTGCAAATGGACATATACAGGGTGGTTAAAAAAAAACGTTTACAAAATGACATGGTAAATCAGGCATATAGCAACAATAAAAAATTACAAAGGAACATAGGGTCGCAAACCACTTGTTTACTCGCAAATGCAGGGTGTTTCATCCTAACTGAACTCGGGTTCACGGTAATAATTTCGAGAAAAATAAAAACATTGTAATGAAAATGCAACGATATGTACCCTGTTTTGTGTGAAATGTGATAACATCACGAAAATATTTGGAAAAACATGTTGCTCAAGTAATCGATGATACCGTATGAATTGATAATCACAGTCCAAATGTGAGCCGTCAAGTGCATACTGCGGGCACGTATAATGCAAACTTCTACCACTTTTGTTTGGTGTTATCATATTTAGGGGAGAGTGTTGTACCTTGGGACAATTTTCACATTTTAATTTTTTACTTTGATGATTATAATTAGATTTAAAATTTAAAGGCAACATTTCAATACACCAACATATTTCTCTATAATACAATTTTTGAAATTCAGACAGTTTGAAAATAAAAAAAATGCCATTCATTTAAAGTAGAGAAGGCAAGCTGTCCCAAGGTACAACATCCTCTTGTACCTTGGGACATACTGCATAATTTAGGGAATAGGCATATAACTCGTCAATAATTTTGTATTATAACTAATACAATATTTTGTACAATAACAATAACTAATTTTATGCTAACAAACAAAACCTTTTCTTTTTCAAGGAAATAGAGAATGAAACTAAAGTTCAAGATCCAAAATAAAGTTGAGTTGTTTTATTTATTGCATTTCACATGATTTGTGAAATTTTCTGTAAAATAAGTAATAAAAATGCTTTTATTTATCCAAATTATTACGAAACACGTATTTCTTGTACCCTTGGACATGTCCCAAGGTACAACATATTTTACTGTCCCGAGGTACAATCACCACACGGTTTAAATAAAATCAAAATGGCGGTAAATCTAGAAGAACTATCATTATTTTCTCATGCCCAAAGCATTTAAAAATCTCCTCTTTTATAAAAAAATAAATTGCAGTTGACTTGTTGTAGAAATACATAGGAAAAAAATGAAGTTAGAATGAAGGAAAATATTTACTTTGGACTAATGAAATTTATTTTTTTTCACCTAGCTGTTAAAATTCGATGCTTCTGATGTTGTCTGTTATTATGATAAGATCTGTTGGTTATAGGTCACTATTAGAAATACACAAAAGATAACTGTTGCTAATAGTTTATTAGAAATTGTCAATGTCCCAAGGTACAAGCGTCTCAAGGTACAACACTCTCCCCTACAACAAATATGAGAATATCTGTTAAAAGTTTTATTATGCTGTTTAACCCGTTCTACGGACGGGTGTTTATGAATTTAATTCTATAACCAAAATTAAAAATAAAAATCTGAACAACCAAATTAAAGTTTATGAATATAAAAATGTGTTATGTCATTAAAAATCAGTAATTACACAACCAATATGAAATATGTATGCACAAAAAAAATCAGGTATGTATTAAAAAATAAATAAAAGTAAGTGTTTGCACAACCAAATTAAAGTTGGGAATATAAAAAACAGTTATAAAGTCAATATTTACACAACCAAACAAACATTTGTAAGAAAAAATTAAATTTACATCGTGACTGCAAAAAATGGAAAAAATTATTTTAAAATAAAAAATCTTTGCACTGTTTTCCACGTCACCAATGAGGTAAATTGCGGTAGACTCGTTTTTTTAGTGAGTGTTTACTCTACCAAATTAAAGTTTAGGAAATCAGTTATAAAGTCAATAATTACACAATCAAACAAAAATTTGTAAGAAAGAATGAAATGTACATCGTCATTGCAAAAAAACCTGAAAAAAATGAAAAAAAAATTCTTTTAAAATAAGAAATATTTGCATTGTTTTCCACGTCGCCCCTGAGGTAATGTGCAGTAGACTCGTTTTTGTTTGTTTGTTTGTTTTTTACAATACAGCAAAATAGTTGCGACTTAAGATAAAACTTCACGAAAGACAAAGTTTTGTGTAAATACCTTATCAGGCTGCGAAAAAAGTTTTCCTTGTTTTGGTCCGTCCTTGACCCAAACACGTACACATCCTCTAAAAGTTGCTCTTGAAAAGGCTACATACAACATCCCATGTGAAAAAACTGAATGGAGCAAATACATTCCAACTTTTTTCAAACTTTGACCCTGAGATTTATTGATAGTATGAGCAAAGGCGATCCTAAGTAGAAACTGACGGTGGCGTAACTGGAAAGCTAAACTGGTATCCGACGGTGTAAGCAGGATCATCGGTATGAAAACAAGGGTGCCTCTCCTATGTCCTGTCAAAATTTCTGCATCTATAATATTTTGAGACAACCTTTTGACTATTAAACGTGTTCCATTACAGAGACCACTGGATGGATTCATGTTCCTAAGCAACATAGCAATAACGACAACTATAAGATTTAACTCATGTGGTGGCATTCCAGAAGGTGTTAAACTATTGATGAAATCCATCTGCAAATTGTTTTGTTCTTCTTCATCATCACAAAGTATTGTATCAGCACTAAAATAAGTTTTGACTTCGCCAGGTACTTTTCGTAAAACCTCCTCATTATATCTCAAAGAATCCTCATTCTTAGGACAAAAAATGGCTCTTTCCGAAAGATGATCAAGATCAATTTCAGACGAACCAAAAATATCAACCACGATAGAATACTGCACTAAACATTCTGGAGGTATTTCAATAATATCTTCTCCGAGTTCATAATCATTAGTCAACCGACCATCCCCCAGGCGAATGAACCATTCCACGAAATCAAGTTCCTCCGGCTCCGTTTTCGCATATTTGTAACCAGATTGAACTGTCGAAATGTTGGCCAGAAAGAAGAATTCTTGATAAAACTTTCAAAAATGAGTGTTTTGTTTGCATGTATAACCAGAGGTAAAATCTGCCTCCAGTCACCTCGAAGAATAAACACTTTGCCCAAAAATGGGACATCATTGCCAACCAAATCTCGCAGAAGTCTATCAACAGCATTCAAAGCATGAATAGGTGTCATGGTACATTCATCCCATATAATGAGCTTAGTCATTTTCAGTAATCTTCCTTCAGATGTATTTTGCTGAATTTTTGAAGCTGAATTATCCAATATGGGGACTGGTAATTTAAACTGAGAAAGTGCAGTTCTTCCAGCTTGCAAGAGTATAGATGCGATGCCTGTCCATGCAACGGGAATAGCAGTATGTCCCATTCCTCTGACGTAATGCAGTAAAATATTGAATAGGAACGTTTTTCCTGATCCCGCAAAAGCATTGACAAAGAAAACCTTAGCGACAGGAGCATAATCATTTTGAATACTTTCAACGACAGCATAAAAAATTATACGTTGTTCCGGATTTAGCATGTTTAACAATCGTTTTCCCTCTGCTCTTTTTTCTTGTAAATCATAGACATCGCATTCCACAGAGTTCTCCAGGTTTGAGGGTTCAGGTAATTCAAGGTTCTGAAGTGTCATGTTGTGTATGCGTAGATGATTGGCTATGTCTTGAAGGGCAGTATCCTACTCTCCTGTAGCGGCAGATGACGAGCAAAATCTTCTAAAAGTTCTGACTTAAACTGTTCCCATAATTGTATCGGTGAATTTGGATTGCCAAAGACACATATGAAAGAAAACAGTTTTCTCAATTTGGGTGGAATTTCAAAACCACATGCTTCAGTTAAACAATGTTGGCATTCATCATCATCTTCTAATAAATTTCTATCGCGGCATGCACCCTTGAATGTTTCATGGACAGTATTCTCATACGTCCTTAACTCCTCAAAAGCCTTGGTACTGGGAACATGACAAAGCAGCATACGAAGATGGAATCTCTCAATATCCTTTGGGATTACAGAATACATCTTGATACTATGAAGTCACCTAATGTAACACGCCTTTGCCACACATTGCCTTTCCATACAAAATGCTTTGGAATTTCTGTATAGAGATAGGTGTTTGCTGAAGGATCAGACCTGTTAAGTAGAAACCAAGCAGTGAGCATGGTGTCTTTATTTCTTGCTGTTTTAAAAGCTTCATGTTTCTCCGCTTCCATAAAATACACAGATTGCATGTCTTCTAGATGAACCGGCAATCTAATAATAACATGGGACTTGTCCTACAAGGGCTTTTCAAGAAGTAACCACATTGCCTCTGCTGCTTAAACATATCGTTCATTTAAGCGTGGCGTACGTAATAAGTATATCTCGAAAAATATTTTTCTACTACTGTGCATTCTTTTTAATGAAATTTAATTTATTATGTTGCTATGGCAGCAGACGTTATAAAATAATATCTTTGGAATAAGGGAATAAGTAGAATAAAAATTTTTGATGATGTTCGTGATAAAAAGTTTTCTTTATTTTTAAAATAAGGCAATAATTAAGCGCAATTAAATAATCTCTAATTATTTGCAGGCAAGGTAAAAGAATTATCGTAATACCCGCTATATCTTCTTACTATTGCAGCGTGGCCTACGTAATATGTATATCTCACATTGCAGTAAACATTTAGAACTGGTTTGAACTCGTGCGATTACGGATTGAACATAAAAAAAGACAAAAATTCGTCAAAAATCTATACTCCTATTATAAAGAGGTAAAAATTGTTTATTTGTAGGAGGTAAGCTCTGGAGCTACCAAACCGATTTCAAAAGTAATGGTATCAAAATGATGGTGTTAGTCCAACTTCGAACATAGGCTATGTTTTATGTCGGTGCCACTACCCCAAAGGGGATGCAAGAGCAAAAAACGTTCTAAAAATTCGATTTTTGCGTTACTGAAGGGCCTAGAAATATGAAATTTGGAATATTAGCTACTTATTAGATATAAAGCATTTCGAAGAACAGTTCTTAAACAATTAGAAATTTGAAAGGGGTGAAAATGCGCGAAAAGCGTTCTAAAAAACGTTCTAAATGGTGGTTTCTACACAATCTCAAAAAATACCAAACCGATTTAAAAAATATTGGTGTCAAAATGACGGTGACAACCCTTGCTTCAACATAGGCTATGTTTTATGTCGGTGCCACTACCCCAAAGGGGGAGCAAAAAACGTTCTGAAAATGCGATTTTTGCGTTACTGAAGGGCCTAGAAATATGAAATTTGGAATATTAGTTATTTATAAGATATCACTGGTGTCTAAGAATAGTTTTTAAAAAATTTGAAATTTAAAAGGGGTGAAAATGCACGAAAAGCGTTCTAAATGGTGGTTTCTAAACAATCTCAGGAAATACCAAACTGATTTGAAAAATAATGGCGTCAAAATGACGGTGACAACCTTGCTCCAACATAGGCTATATTTTATGTCGGTGCTACTACCCGAAAGGGGGTGCAGGAGCAGAAACGTTCTAAATTGCGGTTTTTGCGTTACGGAAGGGCCTAGAAATATGAAATTTGAAATATTAGCTACTTATTTGATATAAAGGATTTATTTCTAAGAACAGTTCTTAAACAATTCGAAATTTAAAATTGGTGAAAATGCGCGAAAAGCGTTCTAAAAAACGTTCTACATGGTGGTTTCTACACTATCTCAGGAAATACCAAACTGATTTGAAAAATAATGGTGTCAAAATGACAGTGACAAGCCTTGCTCCAACATAGGCTAAGTTTTATGTCGGTGCCACTACCCCAAAGGGGGTGCAGGAGAAAAACGTTCTAAATTGCGGTTTTTGCGTTACGGAAGGGCTTAGAAATATGAAATTTGAAATATTAGCTACTTATTAGATATAAAGGATTTCTAAGATTTTATGTCGGTATCACTATCACCTAGACGTTGCAGGAGCAAAAAAGCGTTCTAAATTTCGATTTTTCTGATCGGTAGGGGCTTGCAACTTAAAATTAGGCAAGGTACATATTTATCAGATATAAATTATCTTTAAGAACAGTTTCGAAAAAATTAGAAATTTAAAAATGGGTGAAAATACGCGAAAACCGTTCTAAATTGCGATTTCTGCTCAATCTCAGGAAATACCAAAGCTATTTCAAAAGTAATGGTAGCAAATCAATGGTGACAGTCCCTGCTATAACATAAGTTATATTTTATGTTGCTGTCACTACCACCTGAGGGTTGCAAAAGTAAAACATGTTCTAATTTGCGTTTTTTGCACAACAGAGGGGTCTAACACTTTGAAGTATGGCATGGTATTTATTTACAAGATGCACAAGATGCAACTGCTTATTAAGAACAGTCGAAAGAAAATTCCAAATTTAAAAAGATGGAGTATGCGAAAAGCGTTATAAATTACAATTTTTAAACAAACTTATAAAATACCAAACCGATTTAAAAAATAATGATAACATATTGTTGGTGATAGAACCTGCTCAAACATAAGCTGTATTTTATGTCTGTGGCACTACCACCAGAGGGTTGTGGTAGCTAAAAACTTCCTAAATTGCGATTTCTGTGATACTGAAAAGGCTAGAAACTTTAAGTATGGCATGGTATATAGTTACTTATAAAATATAAATTCCCTGGAAGGACTGTCGAAAATAAATTCGAATTAAAAAGGGGTGAAGCGAAGGGGAGGTGCGAAAAGCATTCTAAAAAAGTCCTAAATTACGATTTCTATGCAATTTCAGGGAATATAAACCGATTATAAAAGTAATAGTTGCGAATCAATGGTAACAGTCTCTGATCCTACACAGGCTATATTTTATGCCGATGATTCTACCACCTGGGGTTTACAGGAACAACAAACGTTCTAAAAAAGGCCTTTGAAAGTTTTCTAAATTATGTTTCTGTGGAATATTAGGAAATAACAAATCGAATTCAAAATTCATGTTGGCAAATTAATGGTGGCAGTTTCTATTTCAACATAGCCCATTATGTTGAGAGAGGTGGTAGGACTTGGAATTTGACAAGATAGTTAATTTTAAGATGTAAGAAGATGGTTTCCAAAAAATTCAAAACTTGAAATGAATACTGAAATGAGTGCTTTAATTGAGCATAAAAGTTTCAAAATATTTTCTAAATTATCATTTATTTGGTTTTATTTGGTTTTATTAATTTAAGTCTCATTTCTGCCTAATGCAGTGTAATAATGATGTTTAATCAAACTGTGTTTTAAATAGTAATTTTTGAATTATTCCTAAAAGTAACAAGTACCTTTTAATAAAATAAAATAAAACATTTTAATAAAATAAAAATTTAGTTAGTATCTTTTAATAAAAATTAGACATATAAATATCACTTGGCATATTTCAAATATTACGCGAGCAAAGCCGCGGGATTTGCTAGTATAAAATAAAATAGAAAAAAATCTATTTAAAATTTTCTAATTTTTTCAATAATACGCACACAGATTTTAATAGTATAGATACTTCAGTTTTCTGAAAATTATTACCGTCAACCGAAATTGAGTTAGGATGAAACACCCTGTATTTGTGAATAAATAAGTAGTATGCCCCCTATGTTCTTATGTGATTTTCCCTCCTTGTTGTGTGCCTGATTTTGCCATGTCGTTTTGTAAACTTTTTTTTTTCAATTCCTACTATTAGTTCACACTCTCCCTATACTTATATATTTATTTATTTATATATCTTGTTCAAATTTTCAATCGTTAATAAAATATTTGTTATTCATCCTATCAAGTTGAAATACATTTTTAAAACTTGTACTGGATGACAATTGATGTTAATACAGTTTTTCAAATATTAATTCACTAATTAAATTTTAATTAATTAATTTTAGTTTTACATGGGATACAAAATGGCGGCCATTGGTTATTGAAGCATTTAATGCATCTTCATATCTATAAGGGGGTTACCATAGGCGGGACCCTGTTCTGTCGCCAAATACCGCCAAGTTTGTCGCCAACTTGGCGATATATCGCCAAATTTGGCGACAAAAATGAGTCGCCAAAAGTGACGTCAACTTGGCGATATCTCTAATATTTTGAAAAATTCCCATAGACTTCCATTCTAAGCCTACTTGCTTATAGAATATCAACAAATTGAGATATTAAATTTTTCTTTCATCACCTAAGTAGTAATTGACTTTAAAAACAAAATTTTTATATTATTTGTTTGAATCACCCTGCATAATAATGACATTGTTTCTAAGGATGTTATATACATATCCTTATAACGCTTATTGTACAAGTACGAATATTGTGTGTGTTTTTGAGAAATAATGAAACATATAAAATGCAGAAGTAACGTCCGTAAAGATGGAGTTGCATATATCTAATAGACGATAATTCACATCAACCGGGGTGGATAATTACATTATTTTACTCACCATTGGCGAGTGGATATTCTGACAGTAAAAAGGATTTTTTAAGAAGTTTTAAAAAATATGTGCTATAGAAAATATACTAGAAAATTTATATATTTAATTTTTTAGCCCTATTTTGCAACTTTCCCAATCGACATAATGTAAACACGGCACTATGTTCTAATCTACATTAAACTTTCCTTTGTCTATACTAACATTATAAAGAAGTAAAAATTGTTTGTTTGTTAGACGTTATCACTGGAGCTACCGAACCGATTTCAAAAGTAATGGTATGAAAATGATGGTGTTAGTCCAACTTAGAACATAGGCTGTATTTTATGTCGGTACCACTACCCCAAAGGGGGTGCAGGAGCAAAAAACGTTCTAAAAACGCAATTTTTACGTTACTCAAGGGCCTAGAAATATGAAATTTGAAATATTAGTTACTTATTTAGATATAAAGGATGTTTAAGAATATTTTCTAAACAATTCAAAATTTAAAAGGGGTGAAAATGCACAAAAAGCGTTATAAAAAACGTTGTAAATGGTGATTTCTACACATACTCGCGAAATACCAAACCGATTTAAAAAATAATGGTGTCAAAATGATGGTGACAACACTTGCTCCAACATAGGCTACATGCTGTGTCGGTGCCATTACCTCTAAAGGTGGTTCAGAAGCAAAAAAACATTCGAAAATGCGATTTTTGTGTTACTGAAGGGCGCAGATACATGGAATTTAGCATGGTAGTTACTTATTAGATATAAATGATCTCTAAGAACATTTCTTTAAAAAGAAATCGAAATTAAAAACGGGTGAAAATGCGCGAAAAGCGTTCTAAATTGCGATTTCTATGCAATTTCAGGAAGTACCAAACCGATTTCAAAAATAATAGTGTCAAAATGATGGTGAAAACCCTTGCTTCAATATAGGCTACATTTTATATCAGTGCCACTACCCCTAAACGGAGTGCATGAGAAAAAAAAACGTTCGAAATTGCGATTTTTGTGTTACTGAAGGGCCCAGATACATGGAATT
The DNA here is from genome assembly GCA_963932465.1 of Maratus speciosus. Lineage (NCBI taxonomy): Eukaryota > Metazoa > Arthropoda > Arachnida > Araneae > Salticidae > Maratus > Maratus speciosus. The sequence goes on along the minus strand of OZ010799.1, from coordinate 84,943,783 downwards.
TGGCATGATAGTTACTTATTAGATATAAATGATCTTTAAGAACATTTCTTAAAAAAATCGAAATTTAAAAGAGGTGAAAATGCGCAAAAAGCGTTCTAAAAAACGTTCTAAATGGCGATTTTTACGCAATCTCAAGAAGTATCAAACCGATTTAAAAAATAATGGTGTCAAAATGATGGTGACAACCCTTGCTCTAACATAGGCTACATTTTATGTCGATGCCACTACCCCAAAGGGGTTACAGGAGCAAAAAGCGATCTAAATTGCGTTTTTTGTAATACTGCAGGGGCTAGAAACTTGAAAGTAGGCAAGGTAGTTACTTATAAGATATAAATGATCTCTAAGAACATTTCCTAAATAATTCAAAATTTAATAGGGGTGAAAATGGACGAAAAACGTTCTAAAGAACATTCTAAATTGTGATTTCTACGCAAGCTCAGAAAGTACCCAACCTATTTCAAAAGTAACGGTTGGAAATTGATGATGACAGCCCTTTCTCCAATATAGGTTCTATTTCTTGTCTACTACCTTGCGGTTGAATTTTAAAAAACGTTCTAAATTGTGATTTTTGTGATACTGAAGGGGCTAGCAACTTGAAATTTGGCACGGTAATTACTTATGAGATGTAAATACTCTCTGAGAAGAGTTCCTTAAAAATTTGAAATTTAAAATTCGTGAAAATGAACGAAAAGCGTTCTAAAAACGTTCTAAATAGCGATTTCTACGCAATCTCAGGAAATATATACCGATTTCAGAAGTAATAGTTTCAAATTGATGGTGACAGTCCCTGTTCCAACATAGCCTATATTTTACGTTGTTGTCACTACCACCTAGGGGTTACTGGAGCAAAAAATGTTCTAAATCGCGTTTTTTGTGTTACTGAGGGGGTCTAACATTTTAAATTTGGAATGGTAATTACTTCAAAGATGCAAATGCTTTCTAAGAATTGTCGAAAGAAAATTCCAAATTTAAAATAATGAAGTGAGCGGAAAGCGTTCTATAATCGTTCTAAATTGCGATTTTTATGCAATCGTGTGAAATACGAAACCGATTTCGAACATAATGGTTGCAAACTGAGGGTGATAGAACCTGCTCAAACATAAGCTATATTTTATGTCGGTGCCACAACTCCTAGAGGGTTGCAGGAGCAAAAAACTTGATAAATTGCGATTTCTGCGGTACTGAAGAGGCTAGAAACTTTAAATATAGCACCGTAGTTACTTATAAAATATAAATGTTCTCTAAGAACAGTCGAAAATAAATTCAAAATTAAGAAGGGGTGCTGTGAAGGGAAGGAGCGAAAAACATTCTAAAAGAGTCCTAAATTACGATTTCTGTGGAATCTCAGGAAATAATAAACCGATTGCAGAAGTTATTGGTTGCGAATCAAGAGTGATAGTCCCTGATCCTATACGGGCTATATTTTATGCCGATGTCACTACCACCTGGTTGGCAGGAACAAAAAAGCCTGTAAAAACATCTGAATTCCGTTTTCTATAGAATATTAGGAAATACCAACCGATTTCAAGGTTAATGTTGGCAAATTAATGGTGACAGTCTCTGTTTCAAAATTTTTCGAGACATTTTATTTCAACTCTGTTTCGGCATTTTATGTTCGTGAGACTTAGACCGGACTAAATTGTCCACTAACACCAGAGAGGTGGTAGACAAGTTAGACAGGTTAGACAAGTTAGACAAGTTAGAGGTGGTGGACAAGAGGTGGTTGACTCTTGTCAATAGTGGCCAAGGCAAGAAACTTGGAATTTGACATGATGGTTAATTTTAAGATGTAAATGTGTTAAGATAGTTTCTAAAAAATTCAAAACTTCTTATGAATACTGAAATGAGCGTATGAAATGAGCATAAAAGTCTCAAAATACTTTCTAAATTATCATTTATTTGGAATTAGTTTTAGTTCTTCTTACTGATTAAAATCTCATTTCTGTCTATTGCTCTTTTATAATGAAGTTTAGTCAAACTGTGGCTTAATTTGTAATTTTTGAATTATTTCAAAAAGTTTTCTAATAAAAAATATTCATGCAAATATCACTTGGCATATTTCAACTATTACGCGAGCAATGCCGCGGGGTTTGCTAGTTGTATATATTTCTTATATAAAAAAAAAGAAAAGAAAATGCATTGTAGTAATAAATTGTTTTCGAAGTGTCACATTTCTCATTTGTCATTGAATTTTGTCACATGAAATTTTAACTGTACGTTATAACTTCCTGGTTGGTAAAATAAATCCTTGGCTGGTAAGATTTTCTGAAAATTCCCCACCCCTGCACGTCAGCAATTGTGAATGTGTTAACAAATAGGTTATATTATTTGTATTCTACTGTACACATTGCAGTCCAGCAATTAAATTAAATTTAAGAATGCCTACACTATTTTGAGTATCGTGTTTTACATTAGAGTAGTGACTAATAATTTAGCATATGACAAAATACAAAAGTAAGAAATGGGCCAACAAAAGCATCGATCATACCAATAATTAGGTTTAATAATTAAAAGTAAACTACTAAAACACACCTTCCGAATGAATGAAACACTGCTCAAATACTGCAATTCAGTGTTTCCTAATCACATCTTGACATTTTGGTGAAGGCTAAAAATTAAAAAAGCTAAATCTTGAATTTACAGTATTTGCTGTAAATCGATAATGAAATTACAAAATCTCCATTTTTTAATGATAATGAAGCAATTCACAGAAAAATCAGCAGTAACACCAAATTTTTTTCCTTTATTTTATATTATTTATTTATTTTTTTTACAGTATGCCTTTTACATTTTTAATTATAGCAGATAAGTACAGAAGATCCCAAGATTATTTCTCTAACTAAATACAGTAGAACCTCTTTTATCCGAAACTCTTTTAACCGAAACTGTTTTAACCGAAACTCTTGGTTAACCGAAATCCATTTTGAAAGCTTTTCTCTTTAAAACTATCCTATTACTTGTGTGCAAGCGATCCTTTCCAAACTGCGAGTACATATAAATAATTTCAATCTCTTTTTTTAGAATACCTTCGAATTTAACTTGAGATCCCGTAAGCTGCGGAGTGGAACGAAGAAAACTAACAAATTAGCAATTCTGAAGCATTTGAATGCTTTGCAAAAAGTTTGGGATGGCTGGAGCATGAGAAAGACTATGATACTGGTGAACTAATAATATTAAAAAACTCCGTGATAGAGCTTCAGAGCAAAGGCAATTGAAACTGCGACAAACAAAACATTTTTTCAAACCCTTCTGATAATTGTAAAATGTACTTAATTTCAAAATTAAAGTTCAGGTAATTTATTTTTGTTTCTATTTTGCTATTGCTTTATTTTTATTAAGCACTTGTTACCATAATAAGAAATATTGCATTTATTTATCCTTAATCTTAAAATTGAAGCATTGTCGATTATCCGAAAATTTCGATTTTCCGATAAACGGTCGGTACCAATTACTTCGGATAATAGAGGTTATACTGTACTAAAAATTTATACGAAATGGCATTTTTTCAACTGAGCGAAGAAGTGTTCAGACCGAGAGTCGAATTCAAGAGTGGAATCCATGATCTCTGGCTTGAATTCGCCTCCCGACTTGGACAATTTTTTACTCAGTTGGAAAAAGTTAATTCGTATAATATCTTTACAAATCAGTATTATTGATATATTATTTCTAATTGCTTAAAAAGTGTAAGATTAAAACTTTAAAAACAGTAAAATAGTTTTATTTGACTGCTGACATGTTTCAACTCATCCAGAGTCATTTTCAAAACAAATAAATGATGATATTCTGAAATTGCACGGTCTATGATGCAATTAACTGAAACACACCATTCAGGTTTTCATGTAACGCACGTTACTTTTTTACTTTCTTCTATCTTTACAAGAAAAAAGTATTGGATTCATGAAAATTTTCTAATTCCGGTTTTCGACGGATTTACACGTTTTAGGGATCAGAGAACTCGAAAAGCATGTTTTTACAAAATGTCTGTCTGTCTGTGTGTAACACAAATTTTGCGCGCGCTCTATCTCAAGAACTAATGAACGGAATTTAATAAAAAAATATATTCAGTTAGTCCCTGATATAGATTGGTGCTGATTAGTTTTTGGTGTAAATCGCTCGGCAGGTGGCGCTGCTATGCAGCCTTTTTCACGATTTCCACAATAGCTCAATCTCCTGAACTAATGCACGTACTTTCATCAAACTTCAGATTCAGTTAGTCTTTGACAGGAATTGGCGTTTTATACATTTTGGTCAGTGGCGTGGCGTCCGGTCATCGCTGGATGCGGCGATGACCAAGCAATATTTTAAAACTCTTAATAAGATTTTAAAACTCTACGATCCAGTTTTAGCAGAACATTTGGAGTTCATGTATAAGTGAAGGTAAGATTTAAAGTTTCTTTTTTGAACATTCAACCATTGAATTTTAGAGTTAATAATTTTTCACCACAAACTTAAATAATTGCGATGACCACCGAAAATTTTCACGCCACGCCACTGATTTTGGTGTAAATCGCTCAATAGGTGGCGCTGCTATGGTACATTTTTCAGAATTTCCGCTATAGCTCTATTTCAAGAAATAATGTACGAATTGTCATCAAACTTCAAATTCAGATATTCTTTGTTATGAATTGGTGCTAAATTGATGTAATTTCTTGTATTATTTAAATGATTTAATTGATATGATTTATATTGAAGAAAGTTTTGTGATGGCCACAACATACTAGTTTTATTTTACTTGGATATTTATTTCTATTTTCTAAACCCTTGAGTACATCGAGCCACAGTTTTGGTAAGTTGAAGGATGCTGTATCGTTACATAAGTTATTTTAACGTGTTTGGAACTCTGTTATTTCTCTTATAATGGATGGATAATATTGGTTAAAGAGGAAAATAATCTCACTTTTGTTGAAATATATATGAATAATTTCTTCTTGATGTAATCCTGCGAAGGCTTTGGTTTTTCCATTATATTTAATACATGCTCCTTTTTTCTGTATTTAAATTTCCTGATAGTCATTCCAATATAGTAATTCTTTGATCCGTCTGCTCAAATTAATGGCAATTCGTATACTTCCAAATATTTCTCAAAACTGATTGATTACCAGTTACATGTTTTTAGTTATAAGTTGTCAAAAATGTTAATTTCTGAAAATTTAAATTGTTATAATTTAGAAACGAAAAGCTTCATGAAATATTAAAAACTGGGAATTTGACTAACATTTTACTATATTTTAAAGTACTCAATTTAAAAAAAAATACAGATAAATCTTTTGATTATTTTTATCCGACTGCCAGGAAGGGTTATGTGTTTCACGCGTATCTGGGTATGTGGATTTCTTTATACCCTCGAAACATCCCAGCGGCTGAATAGATTTTAATGAATGAGGTCTTTATAGATTTGTCTTAACTGTCCGATGGTTATAGGCTAGGTTTTGTTTTTGTAAATCCTAAATGGCGGCCGTAAAATACAAAATGGTGGTAGAGACGAAACAAATTTTTTTACACACCCTATTGGGTGGCATATCATTGGATAGGTCTTTCAAAATGAAGACGATGTTTCATTGGCTATTTTACAGTCAGAAGCTCCGTTTAAGTATTACACAACCTGGAAGACGTGTAGGTAGGATCTGTAGCTTTACTGCAACTCCAACCTTCATAGACATCTATAGGCATCATCAAAACAGTGTTTATAGATAGGAACTAACAATTAAACAGAACTTAAAAGTCATCAATACAAGTAAATAAAAAAATAGGTAAGTAAAATAAAAAAAGTTTCACATTGATGAGAAATAATTAATTAGTTCGCTTTTTACGCAGTCGGGTTTTTGATTTTTTAAAAATTTAATTTTTACTTGTTAAAAATCTTTTTCAGTTCACAAAACTTGTAAGATTTAAAAAGTCTTTCACATTTTGGTGGTGTTATTTGTGACGGCCAATTATCAACACGAGGGATATGGGCTCGAAATGGGGGGGGGGGGGGGGAGGGCGTGTGCCCTTCATCGGGATCTTTCTAAGGGAACCTAATCCGTATTTACACAAGGAAATCCAATGTTCGAAGAAAACCACGAAAACTCCGAAAGATTATGCCGATGGGCGCGATTGGGTTTGAACCCAGCATCTCACGTCTACCAACTTTGAGAGCAGAACCTCTCGGCCACTGGTGGGAGCTGTAGAAATTTAGAAAATCGCAATTTTTGATTTCACTCCAATACAAAAGATTTTTAAGTTAGGCATTTAAAAAAAAAATAATAACTTTTTCTATGTGGGCTTCCAGGTATAAAGTAGATGAAAAATCTAAATTAATGCAGAAACTAAAAGATAAAGTAAAATAAAATAAAGTAAATGAATAAATAAATACATAAAATAAAATAAAATAAAATAAAATAAAATAAAATAAAATATATAAATGAATAAAAAATTTCGAAATTCTGTAGAATGAACCTAGTTAAAGAATCAGAATATCATTGGAAATATCAAAATTATTGTTCCGATTCTATAGTATTAATCAAGCATAAAAACCTAAACTTTATATGAACGAATTATAATGGATTACCCATACAGTCCATTACATACACATTTCCAACCTAATCTGTATACTCTTCATAGTGCGATGTTCATGCAGTACCGCATACAAAACTCATGTCAAATACCAAACAGCCCGATCGATATGCATATTAAGATTATGAATCGTAATCTTTCCCAGAGGGGTCATCAGGGTAATAATCAACTCCGGACAGGCTGCAATATGACTGTCCTGTCCCGATCATAATGCATTCCTGTGAACTATCAAAGTGAAATGAGAGAATTCAGGCAGTTGTAGAGTTGGGTGCAGAACTATGGATTCTCTTATTAGTAAATAAGATAGGAAGTATATCGGAGTATTATTCGAAACTATAGACCCATAACAAAACTTTATCACATCTTTTTTTTTCTTTATTAGTAAACAATTAGTAAAATGGCAATAACGCTATTTCATTTTTAAAGTAAATGCTGTTTCAATTACTGGATATTGTTAAAAATATTAATGTGTTTTTTTTAAATGGTATGCCTAAATATCCAACACCATTTAGTAGTAATAGAGTTGACGTATTATTCAAAATTGTATTTCAATTGTATGTTGTATGAAGTTTTTTTTCTCAATGTAGCCTTAAAATTAAATTTTCTTACAAGAATTATTTTAAATTAAGTACGTGTTTGTTACTAAATAAATATTTTTATGTTGAAATTTTTTCGTATTAAACGGTACTTTTAAAAAGATTAATAACGCTATTTAATTTTAAAGTATATTTAAATAGTAATGCGTAAAGGAATATTTTTGTTTCGTTTAATTAGATAACGAGATAGAAGAGTTAGAATAACATTCGCGTAATAATAAACTTAGTTGAAGCATTGGTTTTATTTCTGTGACTGTTAGGCAGATGAAGAGCTCCTCCGTCGAACATTTTATTACAAATATTTTGCATACATATATTGCATAAATATGTTGCAAACATATATATATATTTTGTTCTCTTTTTTTTTTTTTTTTTTTTTTTTTTTTACATAATTTAATTTAGATTTGCAATAAACTTTCAATAAGTAACGCGTACGCTGTTCTCAAATCCAAAGTAACTACTTTCTGACATGTAATTTAATTCATTTTTGGTTGCAAAAACATGGAATTTCCAGGTGCCCTTATTTCGAATTGCGTTGTCGAATTGTTTTTTCCCATTATTCGGTAAGAAGATCTTTTAGAAAATGTTGTTAAGGCTGTTCTTAACTGTTCTGCTCAAGTGGAAGTGTTTTGCACGCTAACTGTAATATAATATCAATACAAAATCCTTAAGGTAATATCCTTAAGTGAAAAACGTTTTGACACATTTACAAATTCATTTTTTAACGGAAAGATATAAAATTGGAAAGCCTGGCCATGGAAGCGATTTGGAATTGAACTGTTTTTTCCATTTTTTGATCAATCAATTACCCATTGAGTTATAAGCGAACTTGACAAACACGTTTTTCGCCCGCTCTTGAGTGCTTTTTCTTCCTTCGCGCGGAAATTCGGTTCAAAACGCCCACTTTGACACAATTTTCTGAAAGATCTATTGCGTTTGCAAAAAAATGGAAAAAACAGCTTTTGCGTTTAAAAATGAGTCAGAAAATATTTCAGAAAATTTTGAGTTAAGCGGGATTTTTTTTTTTTTTTTTTTGAGAACAGCTTTAAGGCTTTAACTGCTCTGCTCAACAAGCGCAAAACGTTTTGACACACTTACAAATTCATTTTTTAACGGAAAGGTATACATTTGAAAAGCCTGGCTATGGAAGCGATTTGGAATTGAACTGTTTTGTCCATTTTTTGACCAATCAATTACCTATTGAGTTATAAGCAATTTTGATCACGTGAGAAACACGTTTTTCGAATGCTCTTGAGTTATTATTCTACTTTCGCGCAGAAATTTGGTTCAAAACGTCGTTTTTGATACTATTTTCTGAAAGATCTATTGCATTTTAAAAAAAATGAAAAAAAAAAAACCAGTTCAATTACATAGTTTCTGAACAACAACATCAGCTAGTTTTATCCATTTTCCAAACAAAAATAAATTAAAACTTATGTCAGAAAGTTGCCCTTATGGATTTCAGAACACCCTTAAATTATGTGTTTTGAACCGAATTTCGGAGCAAAAGAATATCAAAATTTTGTGAACAAACTGATGTTGAATAATTTCAAGTTATGAACATTGCGTGGAAAAAAGAAAAAAAAAAACCCTTTGGAATGTATCTGATGTAGTAAAACTCGTTAAGATAGTTGTCATTTTATTTCATTTATAAAATCAAATGTCTAATATCAAACAACGGTACTCCCATGGGAAAAAAGTGAGTTTTTCTAGAAAAAAAAAATTGTTCGAACTGTTTGACAAACCATTTACGCATGATTAAAAAAAATGAAAACAATCTAATTGCATTACTTTTTGAAGTACATTAGATTAAATAATGGACCAGTATCTGAAATTAGCGCAAAATGAAGAATCGGCGGCTATTTAATGAAAATTTTCCGGATAGCCGTTGAATAATTTTTATATTGTCGCCGGTGGTTTTACTTTAATTTTTTTTTAAATATAAAATGGAACATTTTGTGTTTAAGGGTGTATTCCGATCCAAACTGCTTATTTTCTGATTCATTTGAAAATTCATTTTTGCCCTCAAACGCATCAAACTGGGAAATTCTCTTATTTAGAAACTATATAATGTGCCGTGCTTCTTAATTTTTTGATAAATGCAGAAAATACTGTAAAAAACGCTGTTAAAGTTGGCGTTTTGAACCGAATTTTCCGAAGCAGGTGATCTGGGAATGAAAAAATTGGTCATACTGAGAAAATAATTGTTTAAAAATCAAATTCTAATTAATTGAGCTGAAAATGAAATCACACGGCATGTTAAACATGTCTTCAGAAATCACCCCAGCAAGTTTCATGTTTTTACTTTTAAAAATGAGTCTGAAAATGTCTCAGAAAATTTCGAGCTGTTGAGGGTGGAAAAATATTTTTTCGAATACACCCTTAATTTATAATGTATTCTATTTCAAAGATTAGTAATCTCACGACAAATTCATATCGAATAATTTCAAGTAATGAAAAAGCTTTGTTATGATGTAATATAGTAAAAAAAGAAGATAGGTTTTCTTTTAAATGTCTGTTCGAATTGTTTGCCAAATGATTTACAGATGAATAAAAAGTGATTACAATTAAATTGCCTTATTTTTGAAGTTCATCAGATAAAATGATGGAATCGGTCTGCAGTTCACGCAGATACAAGAATCAGCGATAATTAAAGAAAGTTTAAGGATAACCGCTGAAATGTTTTATATTGCCGCAGACATGCATTTTTGTTTTTACACAAAAAGGAAATTTGTACTTAATTCAGCATTTTTTATTTTAAAGATTAATAATCTCACAAGAAATTTATGTCGAATAATTTCAAGTAATAAACATCACGTGATACAGAGTTGCCAAGTCTCCGCCTTTTTGCACATCACTATTATCTTAAAGAAAATGTTGTTCTTTTAAATACCCAAATGTTCCAATTAAATAAAACAACTTTTTCTGTATTAAAAAACTGGTATCCAAAAAGCCGGAAACTTAGCAGTTCCGCGTGAAAAAAAAATTCATCAGATGAAATGATGGAATCGATCTGCAATAGGTGTGAAATGAAGAATCAGCGGTTATTTAAAGATAACCTCTGAATAATTTTTATATTACTACAGATGATTATTTTATTTACTTTTATTCATTTTTTTTTTACTTTAAAAGGTACATTTTGTATTTAATTTAGAATATTCTATTTCAAAGAGGAAAAATTTCACAACAGAGCTAAGTGGAAAATTTCGTGATGAACATCGTGTAAAAAAGAAAAAATTCATCTAGCAGTTATAAAGAAAAATAGATAAGACATTTTTGACTTTATTTCACTCATTAATTTAAAAAAATGTGTAGTATTATTCAGCGGTAATCAGTTAGGATTTTTTTAAAAAAAATATTATTTGTTCGAACTGTTTGACAAATGATTTTTCCGTGATTAAAGAATTATTATAATTTCAGTGCATTATTTTTGTAGTATGCTAGATGAAATGATGGAACTGGTACCTGGAATTCGTGTGAAATGAAGAATCATTGGTTACTTAATGAAAGTTTCAAGGATAACCACGGAATAATTTTTACATTACTGCAGACGATTTATTTTTTACACGAAAAGAAACATTTTGTATTTAATTTAAGCTACTCTATTTCAAGGATAAAAAATCTCACAACAAACATCTGTTGAAAAATATCAAGTAATGGACATCGCGTGAAAAAAAAAAAAAAAAAAAAAAAAAAAAAACTGCAAAGTATATGAAATAGAAATATAGCTGCGATATTTTTCTTTCATTAAAACAAAAAAAGATATATTATAAATCAGCAGGGTTCCCTTCGAGAAAGATAACATTAATTTTCTTACCACAAGTATTAGTTTCAATTGATTAACAAATGTTTCACAAATCACAAATGATTTTAAAAAAAAGGACTACCAAGTAATTTTATTATTTTGTAGCACACTAAAATGATTCGCACATGATTTAAAAATGATTACAACTGAATTTCATTGTTTTCATAGCACGTTCGATGAGAAACATATAATTCGTATCTTCAGTTCTCATAAAATAATGAATCAACAGTGATTTAGTGCAAGCATTAATAATAACCACTGAATATTTCTTTTATATTACTGCAAACGATTTCTTGCATAACAAAGAACATTTTGTATTCTATTCAAATTGTTCTTTTTCTAAACCGTCAACATGCTTATCGATTTGATATAATGTTACCCGAAAGTACATTAACGGTTACAAAGATTCATGAACAATGTATTTTAATCTTATAAGTATTTTTGTCACAAAATAGCCATTAGTTTGTGATAGGCGATAAAGTGAAGCCATGAATAAGCATGACCTAAATCTTCTTTTTTTTTGTGGAATATTGCTTGTTGAAAATAATTGGTTACTATAAAATAGGAAGCATTACATGAAGAAAAACAATTGTATTATATCTGTCTATAGATAAAAGTAAATAATTGTATATCCTTTTCCGCTTCAAATGTACAACGAAAGAATGCAAGTACTTCAAGGTGTTTCTTTATCAAGCTTTATTCTTATCTTTTTTAAGAATTCAAATGATGTATTTTTAAACTGGTTTGAGAATATTTTGTGTTTCGCAGCAAGAAAAGTTGAAAAGTTGGAGAATTAACTAGAGTCGAATCAGTTTATTAGTCTGTTTCCATATTCTGGCCTTATCCGAATCATTTTCAAAACAAATAAGAACATTTTAAAATTGCATGATATATGGCAAAATGATTTGAAACGCCATCATCCATTTTTTTTTCTCGTATTCTTTCAGATTATGCATGTTACTTTTTAATTTTACTTGGATATTTATTTCCGCAAACCATAATCATAGAGTATCTCGAGCAATAATTCTGGTAAGTTAACCGCTTTTATTTACATTGATTTCTTGCAAAACGAAAAGTATTTTGTATTCTATTCAAATTGTTCTTTTTATAAACCGTCAACATACTTACCGCTTTGATATAATATGTACCCTAGAGTATATTAACAATTGCTAAGATTCCTGAACAATGTATTTTAATCTTATAAGTATTTTTGTCACAAAATAGAAATTATTTTGTGATATGCGATAAAGTGAAGCCACGAATACGTATGACCTAAATCCTCTGTTTTGAGGAATATTGCTTGTTGAAAATAATTGGTTACGATAAAATAGAAAAAATTAAATGAAATAATAATTGTATTATATCTGTGTGTATGATAAAGATAAATAATTGTATATTCTTTTCCACTTCAAATGTACATAGAAAGCATGCCAGTATTTTTCTGTTTTTTTTTTTTTTTTTTTTTTTTTTTTTTTTTTTTTTTTTTTGCTTTTTAACACTTTTCAACAAAGTTGTTAACACTTTCCAACAAAGTTGAAAAGTGTTTATGACTTCGGTTTGTCTGGCCGTCTGTCCGCGCTCTAACTCCCGTAAATATACTCGGATTGTCCTGAAATTTTTGGTGGTTATTGACGTTTACCATAGCACGTTCCCTATTTCAAAGAATTGGATACATATCGTCAATGGATGATAATTTCTCGAAATGTGGCTTCAGTAGTTTTAAGAGTGTTTTAGTTTGAATTAAATTTTAGCAAAATAGTGACGTGTAATAACGGTACTAGGTAAATTACAGAGCTGTACAAAAGTATTCAAGTATTTTTTCAATTAATTGCATAAATTGCTGAAAGAGAAATTTCAACCTGTTATACGTTTTCTTGCTAAACTACATTTTCCCATTATATGGAATATATATCAGCATACAGATCAATACAGGGCTGTTCAAAAGAATTGGAATACATATTTGGCTATGGGCGGAAACTACTGGAATCAGATTTTTAAATGTTTACTTAGTTATCTTATTTACCTTATTTCCCTAAGTAACGAAGTTTCGTTAGAGCTTTCATTGAGTGTTGGAAAGTGCTTCATAATCTATGCTGTACACATGATTTTTCTTACTTGTTTAAGAATTGAAATGATGTATTTTTTTTACCGATTTGAGAATGTTTTGTGTTTTGCAGCAATATAAGTTGAAAAAAACCAGAGTCAATTCTCTCGCATATTATTTAAAAACAACTACATTTGATTTTTGTTTGCGGGTTGGAAGTTGGAAGAGGAAAGGGATATTTAAGGCTGTTCTCAACTGCTCTGCTCTACAAGCGCAAAACTTTTTGACACGTTTACAAATTCATTTTTTAAAGGAAAAATATAAAATTGGAAAGTCTGACCATGGAAGCGATTTGAAATCGAACTGTGTTTTCTATTTTTTGATAAATAAATTACCAATTCAGTTATAAGCGATTTTGATCACATTACAAACACGATATTCACCCTTTCTTAAGGGGTTATTCTTCTTTCGCGCGGAAATTCGGTTCAAAACGCTCAGTTTGACATTATTTTCTGAAAAATATATTGCGTTTGCAAAAAAAAAAAAAAAAAAAAAAAAAAGGAAAAACAGCTCGATGACATAGTCTCTGAACAACAACACCTGCTAGTTTCATGCATGTCCGAACAAAAATAAAGTAAAACTTATGTCATAAAGTTGCCTTTTTGAATTTGAGAACAGCCTTAATAAAATGATACCAATAGTACCTGCAATTCCTGCAAAATAAAGTATCAACGGTGATTTACTGCAAACCTTGATGTTAACCATTGAATTTGCATGTTACGCCTTGATGTTAACCAGTGAATATTTTTTTTATATTACTTAGTGCAAACTATCGCTTACGTACACACAAAAAAGAGCACTTTGCATTTTTATTAACATGAGCACAATAACGATTAATGCGGTTCATGAAAAATACTCTTTGACTGTATGAATATTATTGTCTCAAAATGGTTTAAGTAGTAATGCGACAAAGTGGAGCTATGAATGCGAGGGAGTATCAATAAGTTTTTGCTCTCAGATAACAAAAATTGAGAGAAATTTATGAAATTGCTACATTTTATGAGTCCTTTTCTATATAGTCAGTGTGCACAGTAACACATTTGTGCAACCGGTATTTCAAAGAGAGGGGGGAGGATGTATTCCAGGAGGTGCGATAGTAGTTAGTTTTCTAACTTTTACCGACCCCCACAAGTGACATATTGTTGAAAAAGACCTGCGACCACTTATTCATACTATGCACCTCCCGAGCCCCTCCCCAAATTTGTCCTCAGGGGGGCACTTTTCTAAATTTTGCAGACATTTTTCATGCCCCCGGGGGGGAAATTTGGGGGGAGTGCGTAACACGAATAAGTGATCACAGGCCTTTCCAACAATATGTCACACATGGGGGTTGGTAAAAGTTAGCCCCCCTTTGCGTCTACTATCCCGCCTCCTAGAATACATCCTCCCCCCTCTCTTTGAAATACCGTTTGCAGAAATGTGTTACTGTGAAAAGTGACTACATAGAAAAGGACTAATACAATGCAGCAAGTTCATAAATTTCCCTCAATTATTTCTATGTGAGGGCAAAAACTTATCGATACACAACTCGTACACGGAAAAAACTGTTTGGTTGTTATAGCCAAATTTATTTGGTTACACCGTCTGGTTAATCCCAGTAGTTGTCTGGACTAATATTTTTTTGTGTCAAGTACAACTGTTTGATTGATTGATCCAAATAATTTAATTAGTTTATTTAGTTGCCAGCGCCAAATTCTTTCCTGCGTGCGCATTTACCAGAGTACCGCGACCAAACCAAGATAGATATGAGAATTAAAAGATCGCTTTTCCACTTATATAGCCATATCACACGACGGTTGTTCGCCGTACATTTTATCCCAGCAGAACGTTATTAGCAAAGGTTGCTTGACCTTGATGGAGGAGAGAATTTTGCTCGCTCACTTTCTTTACCGCACATTCATTCTGCGCTGATCATCTGAACCAATAGAACGGAATCAAAAATACACTGATTTTGTATTGTACTGGAAAATGGACGCCTTATCGAGCAAAAACATTTTGGACCAAAGAAAATTATGAATTGATCTAAAGAAAAAAAGAATACTTTTGTGGTCTTAAGAAGGCATTAACTGTAACCAGAAGTCAGAAGTTAACCTAGCAGTGTTGCCAATCTGCGGGTAATTACCCGAATTGCGGGTATTTTGATCGCTTGCGGGTATTTTGGGGGGTATTTTCGAACGCAGTATTTGAGGGTATTTTTTTTTAACTTGACGTACAAGTTTTGGCTTTTTTAGTACTTTACTCTTGTGCAGTTTGTATTTTCTCACTGGCAGCCAGAGTTTCGTATCGTTCGTAAACGTGTTTCAGTCAGTCAGCGGATGATAAATGAAGATGAAAGAGAGGAAAAGGGAATGGCTTTTAGAGGGGAGGAAGTCTTTGTCAGCGTCAGGGAAACTTTGAGGGGTAATGCGCGATGATTTTTTCTCACATTCTTTGTAAGTAATTAAATGCGGATTTGCTAATGATTAACAAACGCTGGTGTGCTCTACAAGGGGAAAATCATTTACCACCCACATATGGTAATACTTTTATTAAACTCAGACTGGAATGCATTATGATCTTTAAAAGATTTTCCGCTCGGGCTGGAGAGGAGTGGTAAACGATTAATTTTCTGATCTAAGAAGATCGAAGACCTTCTAATCGAAAGGGTTTTTTTTTCTTCTTTTTTTTTTTTTTTTCTTCTCTTCTTGGAAAATTTCCTTTCCGTTTCTAAGTAGAATTGAAGAAAAGACACTCCATGCTTATCCGATTTCATCATACAGTTTTTAAGAATTAACCAATATAACAGCAAGTATTTATTCAAATGATAAAAAAATTAATAAAATATAAAACATAAATGTTTAATGAAATTAGTAATTCATTTCAGATTTTTCCTAGAGATCTGCACCGGCCGGGCCTTGGCCCGAAGCCTGAGCTCGGGCCTAATTCCATTCACGGCACTCGGGCCGAGCCTGGTCTTTGCTGTTTCGGACCTGGCAGGGCCCGAGCCTTACTTTTATCTGAAGACTCGGATCGGGTTAGGCCGGGCCGGACAAACTCATTCTCTCAGTTCAGAGCCAGGAGCTTGCTTCTTCCTAGATTTCCACGGGTCGACATTTTCACTCCCGGTCTTAACAAAGCCCTATGAAAGTCATTGTCTTGACGTCCGTGTAAAAATATATAAAATCTAACCCGGTCCAAAGATTTGTGCAAAAAATGCATATATTTTTAAATCGCAATTATTCTACAATTAAACGTCAAAATTTATTTTAGTGCTCGCGATTATATGTTTCTAGATGTTTAAACATATACGTAGTGAAGCGCTAATACCATATTATACTAATTCAAAATCGAAACCCGGTATAACATGTTTCAAACGTATTAAATGTATAACCGGGAGCACTAGTTTATTCTTTTTAAAGAATTGTAGATTTCTTGGCAATAAAATTAAAATACGCTAAAATCTGTAGAAAACAACCTGCCTTTGACGGAATCGTGTCTTAAACAAAAAAATTTTTGATTCAAGCAAAATGAATATAATAATACACGAGAAAGGAATATAATACTTTTACACCTGCTAAAAAGTAAACTTGTCTGTAACGCACTATTTTCTTATTGTGTGATTCCGTTTTAGAAGTTTTTACTGTATAATGTATTTCAGATTTTTAAGTCACGATACTTGGAATATGGACTAACAATATTAATGATAAAACATTTACATACAAACAAAAGATTTATTTTAAATATATATATATTGCAGTCTAAGGCACTTCTTTTAAAATGTAAATTATAACTGTGAAAAAAAAAAAAAAAAAAAAAAAAAAAGGTAAAATAAGCATTTTTCGTTAGAACACCACGTTCGAAATTTTTTAGACATATCAATGTAAAAATCTATGTCTCATAAAAATTGAGTCGGGCCGGACTGGGCTCAGATCAAACTTTTAAATTGGGTCGGCCCGGATTGAACGTTTTCTCTATGTATCGAACAGGGCCCGAAGGTAGAAATTTTGGCCTGTGCAGACCTCTAATCCCCCCCCCCCCCCATAAATGATCCAGTTATAAATATTTCAAGATCCTTCTTGAAGTATTCGATCTTTAAATTGATCCTTTGAGCTTGAAATCTTTTGTTAACAAAGGATGGCTTGTTTTGATGGCTGGCCAGACCAAAAGTTAAATCGCTGCCACTGGATACTTCTAAAAACGTAATTTGCATAATTAAACAGTCCACTCCTCTGAATACAAAGCCTATCTTTAAATTTGGAAATGTTATGTTTTTAATTTCATAAATGGAGAATTTTGTAAAAGAACTAGTAACTGTAAGGAAGAAAAGAAAATTGTAAAAATCATAAAAGTAATATGAAAGAAATTTATAGTGATTATAGATAGTAAAAATTTATATTTTAATAATATGCATGTAATAATCTGTTTATAATGTATGTATTTCATGAAAAAATGATATGCCCTTAGCCCTTGTTATTATCCCCTTACCCTATGAATTAGTTGGGTTTTACATCACTAGATAGCGCTTCTAAACTCAAAGCTTGAGGGTATTTTGCGGGTATTTTTTTCACAGTCGGAGGGTAAATAGCAAATTCTCTACTGGCAACACTGTAACCTAGAATGAAAGCGCGGGATATGTTTATGAAACTACGGAGGAATGCGATGGTCAGAATTATGTATGTTATTTGATACGAGTAAGTACTATTAATGCATATTTTAAACTTATTTTGATATTTTTTTTTTCATTGATATTAGTAATCTATAGCCTTGTATTTCCACTTAGATTATATGTTATATACTACTGTTTCGTAATGTAGGTGGTTAAGGATATTTGTCGCCAATGTTTGTAAACAAATGCATAAGAATGTTTTCTAATGCTTGAAATCAGTGAGCAAATGTTTAAGTATTATCAAGACACTATTTTTTTTTTTTATGCATTTGTTAAAACGTTACTTTATTCGTGGTGTAATGAAGTACATTAAAACTCGATTTTCTGTTTTACTGTATCTAATTGAAAGGATCGGATTAGTTAAATTGCATCATGTTCTGAAATCCCAAAGTCGGCAGCGTTTTCTGTGTAAATGAGATCCTTTTTTATCTGTACTTTGAATAAAAATTTTATTATAATTCAAGTGCCAGAAGAATTTTTTTCTTGTCAAAAGACAATTAATAATAATAATGGCACACTTATTATTACTTTAAAAGAGTCCAAGCTTTTCTCAGAGGGTCCTGACTTTATAAAATAGTGAACAGTGTTTTATATTTGTGAAAAATTTAGCCTAAATTTTATGAATTTGAAATAATCGTTATATTTAGGCTCTTTTTTATATATAAGGGAGAGTGGGGTGGAATGGGACAGTAGGTTTTTCTCTTTATGTATCATTCTAATTATTTCATCAATCACACATTAGATGAAGCAATGGTACCCCAAGCTTCAGCAGAAAAAAGTAGCTGATCTGCATATAAACTTTCGATTGTATAAAGAAAAAGCTTATTTCAAGAATCAAAAGTGAATTTGTTTCATATACATTTTGTTTTTTTTTTGTATATTAATGACTTGTTTATGTGTAGATGTAATAGTTTACCCATTTATGGAACATTATACTGCATATATATCCCTAATTTAAACTATGCTTAAAATTAGCATTTTTGTTTATACAAGAAGTTTAACATAAACAGGCATGAAAGAGTTCCTCCAAATGAGGAATTCCACCCTTTTAAAAGCAAATTTGGACATTCTGCGGATTGATGCAAAAATGAAAAGAAAATATTAAATGCATATGGGGGGGGGGGGAGATCTAGAAAACTTAATAATTAGACATTTTGTCTACTCATATGCTTGGAGTTTATTTCTGAATTGCTGTACTATCAAATCAAAGGCGAGCTTTTATTTGATTATTAGAAGCATCTGAAAGTCATGTAAATAAAGTTCTTTAACTAGGAAAAGGAAATTTCCATAAGGTTCTTTTTGGAAAATAGAGAGTTTTATTCGATTTATAAAACACTTCTGGGTAATTTCAGTGGTGTATTGCTGGAGTAAAGATCAATTTGGCATGCATATATGTAGCATAGAGATTTTTAAGTAAAGTCATAAACAGTCAAATCATTCAAAATAATACATTTATTTTGAAAAAATAATCTCTGTACTTCACATAATTTCATGAGATACATTTGGGTGGATGCAAATGTTTCCAGTTTTCTTTTTTGATTTAATGAATTTAGACATTTATTCTTATTTTTTTTCTTTTAATACTTATTAACAGGGTTGGCAAGTTTTTGACATGCGACGGTTTAAACCGATTTTAACCATGGTTAAAACCGTCGTGTCAAAAACCTTTCTGTCAAAAATGTCCAAAAGTGTCAAAAACCTAGTTTTAATAAAAATCATACCAAAAGAATTATTTAACAGAGTTAGATGGGCTTTAAACAATAAATTCTAAGTAAAACTGCATAAATACATTAAAACTGTGGGGTATAAACTGCAGAAATACATTCTTGAAACCTATTTGCATAGGATATGGTAAACTGCAAATTGATTGTTGTATGATTTTTTTTATTATTATTTGTGAATAAAAATTACCTAACTGTTATTTAATGATTTAGTTTATCATTAATGTATGCTTTTAAGATGAACAGTTAATAAATCCTTAATTATTTGTAATCATTAAAACTAGATAGGTTTAATCTAAATTTTGAGAGATAAATAAATTGTTTAGATTTTTTCATGGCTAGAAGCACAGAGTAATCTATCACAATTGGTATCTAATGAGGGTATTTAACTTTCCTTAAGATAGAGCAAATTCAAAGATTCCCTTCCAGTACAAAACAGTATTGCTATTGCAACAAAACCAATTTTTCTTGCTTTCCCCCTATTATGTTCTTATGGATGGGGTTGTTTAAGGAGCTACCTTCACCAAAGTTCAAGTTAAAACACCCGCCTGCAAATGTTAATCCTAAAGGAGAAATTTTTTTTTTTTAATATCTTGTTCGAAATTTCATACTTTTAAATGATTTTTTTCAAAGTAGAAATGAAAACCCCACTCAATAATGTCAATTTTATGATAGAAATTTTGTTTAATATTTCAATATTTTTAAATGTTTTTTGCATTGGATAACTAATGTCGATCTCTACAAAGACAGATTTTTAAATTTTCGATTTTGCTTGCAGTTATTTTTGTTATTAGGATACTTTCACTTTTGGAACAGGTTTCAAACTAAGTTAAGCATTTTTCTTTTTCTTACTGGTATGCCGAATTATTCATTTGTTCCTAATTTTAGGAGGAATTCCACAAATAAGATAATTTCATCAGTAAGAGGTGATTGTCAGTCACTAACAAAAATTAATATTGGGATAAAAGGATTAAAATATCATATTTTATCATTTTATCCTAACATTTCATTCTTTTCTCATTTGTAAAATAAATGTTATTTTTATTGTTCTGCGTTTGTAAAAGAAAATGCTGCAGAGAAAATATTTCTGTTAAAGACTGTATATAGGGCAGATGTGCCAGTAATGGACACCATTAAGGAATTTCTTTAAAAATTGTTTTTTAATTAATAGTTATTATATTCCAGTTTTTTCAATATTATATTAAACTATCATGATTGATTTCGTTTGTTATAATGGCTTATTATTACAAAACGTTTGTCTATATATATATATATATATATATATATATATATATTGTTTTTTAAATAAGAAATGCAACCAAGTATGCTGAAAAGCCACAATAAAAATACATATAAAAAATTTGGCAATTTAGTCATAAACAAAGAAATAAATTATAATTTAATATTTGATTATAGTAAAATAAATGCTAAAACTAAAGTGCACAATCATTAAATAAAAGCAATGTTGTATCTTGCTATAACAGCATTTTTTTGTTGTTGTTGTCCTGACCATATTTAAATATTGGTGTTTTTGACGGTTAAAACCGCTTAAAACGCGGTTTAAACCTATGTCACGTCAAAAACTGGTTTTTGACGGCTTAAACCCAACCCTGCTTATTAAGTTACAAAAAGAAAATAACAATCATATGTGCAGTTATATTTCATTTTATTGTATGAATAACTGTTAAAATCTCTCTAAGTTATACGAGTTTGGCCTTATTGTATAGATGGAAAAAAATTTCCACCTTTTTTCGTATTTCCCACTTTTATGCCTGCATAAAAGAGGGTAGAGGGAGGAATGGGACATGTCTAATTCCTTCTTTTTAATAAGATGAATGTAAATTGCTAATATGCAAATATTTTTCGAGGGTAGTATATTAATTATAACATAAATATAGGGTGAACTACCCAGTAATTGACCATTTAGTGAAAGTTTCTTCACAATTTTTTTTTCTGTGCTAAATTTAAGGAGATATTTCTTGAAACTTTTTTTTTAAAGTAACAATCACTTATAAGGATCAATAATAAATAAACATTTTTTGTCTACTTTTTTGCCATTTTATTTTATTAAATATAATAGTTGTCAAGTGAGATTTTGCCAGTAATTGACCACTTAATGCTAGAAAATGACCATCACTGTGTCAGTAATTGACCACTCTGAAGTTGAACTGATAAACCTTCTTAAAATTAATCATATGAAAAAATGGGGAAGTTTGCCAAGTTTTATTCTACAGAAACTGGATGTCTAGCCTCCTGGACAGCCAGAAAAAAATTGGGGAAATTTCAAATTTCTAAAAAAACTGACAAATTTAAAATTTCTGAGAAATTTTTTAGAAAATGAATTTCAATCATAAAACCAAGGATTTTTAAATTGCAGTAGTAGCAAAATATGTAGCTGTGCTCTTTATAAGGATTGTTCGAACCTCTTATAGATTTTTTTTTTTTTTTGCTTATCCTCTTTTACTCTCCTTGGCAATTATTAAGGCTTTTGGTATGTAACATCACACAATCTCGACACCTGAAAAATTGTTGCCACCTGGCTAATCGAAAAGTACCAATTGTTTTTACTGGCATGGAAAACCTAGAAAAGTAAAGGAAATTCATCACTGAACTTGGCTAGTCAGTCACTCTGTATGGAAAACATAGATGTAAATCTGATTTTAAAAAACTAGTCAAGAGATTTTTTGTAAAAAAATTAAAACTGTTTCTGAACAGAAAACATATTAGTGAATTTCCACAATGTTTTGTAAGATTGAAATTAGTGGTAAAACATGATATTTATATGTAAATATAGACAAGAAAAGAGTAGTTACTACTTTGAAATTTATTTATAAAAAAAATCAATTAATTTAAAGTTAACACAAAAATGAAACTTAATCCTCATCTGTTTCACCAAAACAACTGACACACATGAAGTCAACTTCTTTGTCACTCTGTCATCCAATGCAAATTGTTACCTGTGTCTCGTAGACGCACATTTTAGTATGATAGGGCTCATACCAGATTTCTTTTATTCCTATCATATCTTCTTCCATCTAGATTTCTTCACATGCCTTTCACACCCAATCATTTATCAGACTTTGCTTATATGTAGAAGTCTTTATTGCTGCTTTTTCACCTTTTTTTGTTTTCTTTAATTTTTTAACTTGCCTTACTTCCTGTCTTCTTTCTTCTGTTTCTCTTCTTTACTTTCCCAATAATTTAGTCATGCTTTAAAGCAGCCATGCTCAACCTGCAGGCCACATATGGCCCAGTAATCTTATTACTTGTGGCCCGAGATACATAATCATTAATCTCTATTTATAAAATTGATATATGCATAAAATATATTTAAGATTTTCCCTATTGCTTTATATTTTTGTGGGATGACAAAATCTGTCATGTTATTTATAATTAATTTTAAATTATGTTTAAATATTCTAAATGCCATTTTCGTTTAGTGAAAAGTTTTTTTTTTTTTAGTTGTAGTCCTATTTGTGCTACAGTTATGCATACATTTCTGAAGTACTTGGCAATCAACACTCTACTTTTGTCCCTCAAAACTTACTGTAATATTAATGTAAATTCTGCATTGTTATTATGTTTTATTATTATACAACTGCAGTTAATTAGGGTTGAACTTTGTCATGGATAAAATTAGCATAAAAAACATTTTATATAGCAATTTTAACAGCATACTTTCACAACAATTGTAATAGAAATCTATCACAAACTATGTTTGGGGCTGATGGTGGTAAAACTTTTTTTATAAGATTTGTGTGACAAACCCTAACGATATTTAGAGCCTCACTATACTAATTTTGTTATCTTTACATTTTAATTACACTTTTCTTACATTATTATTATATAAATGTGTTATGACCCTCTTAACATAACAAATGTGTGCTTGCTTGATCAGTAATTGACCAAGCATATTTAGTTATTAACCACCCTGGTCAACTACTGAAAGAACTCATTTTTTAACTAAAAAATTGGTGAATATTGCTTTCATAATAGAAATCTATGTATTTTTTTAAGTATCAAAAGGAATGGATGCAAACAAGCAAAAAGTCAGTAGTTGACCACTTTGGGCAATTACTGAATGCTTTCAACATTCACACATCTAGTAGTTGACCACCCCCCTTAACGTCATTTAATTTATGAATTTAATATTAAATGCATAATGATTAACTTAAAACAAACAAAAATGAACTACACACCTCATTTGATGAACCAATGGAACTAAATTAAACTTGATGCTGCAAGATTAATAAAACAACTCACAAAACAACACTACTATTACAGAATGTATTCATTTTTGATATTGTTAGAAGATGCATTTTCTTTAATTTTTTACATTCAATCAGAATATAGATAGCAAAAGTAATTTTTTCCTATGCAATTCATTGGATGTTAGATATTTTTATTCAGCATTCAAAAATACTTTATCAACACATTGATTCTTGTTTTTAACACATAAATGTGTTTTTGGTCAATTACTGGCATGTGGTCAATTACTGGAAGTTCACCCTATTTAGTAAAAAAAAAGGGTATTTACGTATTAACGCCACCGCAGCTTATATATACATATATAAAGCTTAACTTAAATGTTTATTTAAATGGGGAGGAAGGATTGAGCCCCTCTTTTCCCCATACCCTTAAACAATATTCTCTGCTCCCAGACTTGTTTTATTGATTGCCAGATTCTAAAATATGCAAGGTACAGTTATAAACAAAATTAATTTTATTAAAATATAGAACATTTTAGTAATCACGCAAAATGAATTAAATACAGATATTTATAAAAATGTTTGTGTTATTACATTCTGGTAAGGTAAAGTATACAGTGTTTCATAATTTTTCACCCAGTGTTTGATAATTTTCAACAAAATTACTTATATGGTTTACAGACCATGGAGTCACATACATATTCTACATTCCATGTGGTAGTTCATGCCTTTTCCTTCATATACAACTAAGTTTTGTTCTTTCTATGTTCATTCTTCACATTTTAATAATTGAGCAATAATGTGACATACTATTGTGTAGGGCTTTTACAGGGTCGAAACTAGCCTTTTTTGCACCCTGGGCGAACATGGATTTTGCCCCCCCCCCCCCCTCTCTCTCTCTTCCGCAAAGTATATTTACAAAGAGAATTTTACTAATTTTCTAATAGCCGACTTATTTTAAAATTTAAAATATGTAATACTCAACTACAGTGGCGGATCCAAGTGGGAGGTCACAGATGTCATGACTCCCCCTCTGAACACCAACAAAAATATTCTAAAGATCATTTAAAAAATGAAATATACAATAGTGTCTCGATTATCCAAGTCCCGCTTAACCGAGATATTTTCTTCTGATGGACTGATGGCTTCCATTATTATGAAACAGCCATTATAAATGAAGTGTTAGGTGAAGATGAAAGAGCAGTTTCTTTTTCAAAAAAAATTATAGCCATTTTTTTTTCCATTCTGATCAGAAAATCAGAATTCTAACTTTGTACGACTGCTCTTTCATCTTTACCTAACACTTCATTTATAATGGCTGTTTCATAATAATGGAAGCCATCTGTTTTGAAATGGAAATTTTTGTGAAGGGTATAAAAGTGACTAAAAGACCATCCATAGAGTATAATCTTAGCATTCCATGTGTATGAGTAATGTCAAAACAAGATTCAATGCTCAATTAAGATGGGATTTTTCAAAAAAATAATCTATGTATTGAATTAAAAACACATAAAACATTTTCAATTTCTTTTTTTTTTTTCATTTTATTTATTTGGCTATTTCTTCAAGTAATATCAAATTTTAATAAATATCTCTGATTTCCCTTGCAAAATCAATAAATTATTTTAAACAATTTTTCTCACACAATTACAAAATAATTTCATACTTAAAAATGCATGGAACTTTCATATATTCTTGTTCATGATCAAATGATTTGAACATCTCTTTCCCAAGGAAATAAATAAAGTAAATATAATAAAGTGAGTATTAAACAATAAATCTATGATTATTTGTATTGTGGTTTTCTAACTGGTTATAAGTCCTTTAGTGATTTTTATATCTGGAAAATTGTGTGAAAAATAAATGACAAAGGTTGCTTATAAATCTCTTCAAAAATCATGCCAACAAGTTTCATTTTTTTACTTTTAAAAATGAGTCTGAAAATGTGGCGGAAAATTTCAAGTTGTTGAGCATGAAAAAAATATTTTTTTTTTAATATGCCTTAACAACATACCAGGGGTCGATGCAAGTTATTATTCTTGGGGCCCATTTTGTGAAAAGTAGAAGTTTTTTTTGTGAATTTTATTATATTTTTGTGAAAAATAAAATTTTATAACGAAAGTGGAAATCCAGTTACTCAAATTCGAACCAAGAATTTATGAACAAAAACATTCTTTAAATCCCCTTGCTAAAGTTTTTGTGTTTAGTGACCTAGTTTTATTTACAAATTACCCATTTTAAAACAGTTTTTGTGAAAAAGAATGTTACGTAGGGGGCCTATTTTATTAAAAGGATTTTTGTGAAGGGGCCTGTTTTATTAAGTTCATTTTTGTGAAGGGCCCCATTTTATTAAATTTATTTTTCTGAAGGGGCTCATTTTATTATATTTATTTTTGTGAAGGGGCCTATTTTATTACATTTATTTTGTGAAGGGGCCTATTTTATTAAATAGATTTTTGTGAAAGGGCCCTAAGTAGGCCCAAAATTTTTCCTGGATTGACCCCTACATACTCTTCCAGTCATCAATATCTGCATGTTTGAATAGATTAAAAATTAAATAAAAATAATTAGTTAGATCACTAATTAGTATGAAAGTAGGGTACTTTTCGATTCGCCGGGCGCCAGTGTTATATATATATATACATACATATATGTATATATGCATATACATACATTTGTTGTATATATACATACGTATATATACATGCATGCATACATACATACATATACATACGTATATATATATGCATATATACATATATGTATGTATATATAACACTGGCGCCCGGCTAACCGAAAAGTACCGAAAGTAGTTTAATCCCCTTTTTCTGTTTTGATTTTTATATAATAATCATGAGTCATCTGATTCATTCAATCTATCTGATTCATTTTGATGTTTCAGATATTGTTTTGACCAAGTTTGGATTGTTAATATCCACATATAAAAAGCATTGAAGAAAACAAGAGTTTTGAAAAGTGAATCCGGGGGTATTGGGTTTGTACCCAGATGGATCCTTTTTAGAGGACACGGTCCAAGCAGAGGATTGCAGCAAATGTCAAATATTGATGAAGTGAGTTCTTTCCTTGAATTATTTTGTGTTCTCTTCTATTTATGATTTTATGAACTATGTATTGTAAATGCAGATTTTCTTCTCATTTTAAATGAACTATTTTTTTGTTTGATTTCTATAATTTTCAAAGGATTTTTTACCGTTTAAATTACTTGCATGCAATTATTAATGTTTTAGTAAAATGTATCGTTTGGAAAATTTATTTTATTTTATTACGATACACGGTTGAAAAAAAAACAGGTTTTATATACTATATATATATATATATATATATATAAACTACTTTTTTAAAATTTAAACTAGGTTTTTTATAAAATAATTTCCTATGACATATACTTCATTTGAAAATAATTTAAAATAAACAATTCAGTCAGTTATGTAGAAAATTAAATTCATTTACAATTTAAACATTATTTGTTACAGCTATGTCTTATTATCAAGGAATGAACTACTATCTACAGTTAAATCTTGAATCATACGAAATATGAACTTTAAAAAGCTTACTGTTTTACTTAAAAGGTGACTAAAATAAAAGTTACAAGTTAAAAATATACATTTTATTTAAAACTTTGAAACAACTTGCATATTCACCCGGACTCTGCCATCTTATTTCTTTGTCGGTCATTTATAACCACTTTATGCTTAATTTTTGTAAATTTAGAGATTAAACATAAACAACAACATAAATAACAACAAAAATAAATCCTAATAAATAAATTTAAAATCGGCGATGATCAACAAAGAAACAAGATGGCGGACTCCGGGCGAATACGCAAGTAATATGAAAACTTCTTAGTACTTTCGGCCTGCATTTCCTGTGACTATCATCAGAGAAAAATTTTATAATTGCTGTTCATTCAGCGACACAACTCTGATAAACCATATACATTGTCGTTATCAGAAATCGGTGCAAGCAAAATGCATTCATTTATGGTACGTGCTCTTCCACCTAGCGATTCGATGTTAATTTTGTCGTGATCCAGTAAATAATATCGGGCAACAAGAAATTTAGTCGACGCACAGCCAATCATCCCAACTAATCGTTATGACATTTTCCCTTTGCCGTGTTTTAAAATCGACATAGCGTCTGTACTCTGTATTGCTGTTGTTCTTAAATACAGTGTTTATCTTACAATTTTTATTTTATATAATGGTTGTGAAGTTTGTTATAAGATAAAAGAGATGAAAATTATAACAGTATGTAATTGATCCTGGGAGGAAATGCTTACATGTAAACTATTATTTAATTTATCAATAGTTTAATAAGTGCACATGAACTAAAAAAATTCTGAAATATTTTAAGATTGTTATTACTAATTTAGACATACTGTTTATTAATGTTGTTTTATAAATTAATTTATCCTAGTCTTGCAATAATAATATAATAGTACTAATTAGCAAGTTCTAAGCTGTTAGGAAATATATATATATATAACTCGTGTATTGATTGGATTTTCAATGTTAGCAATTTTAAATTTTAGGTTAAGTCTTCTTGAAAGATATTTTTAAAAAATGGATATATTTCTTTTTTGCTTGTATTTTTGGCATGGTATTATTTTGTTATCCATTTTATAAGAATGGAAATTAAGCGGTAAAAAATGTCTTAGCCAAACTTTTCATAAAAGTGTCTGAAATACCCAATGAGATACTATGAGAAATTTTATTTCAATCCTTTATCCGAATAAATAAACCCACACAGTATGAATGACCCACTTAAGCTCCAGATAGAGTATCAGTCTACTCGCAGTCTTTTTGTTCTGGTCAGGCGGCGCTTTCTTGTGATTACACGGCGTTTTTCATCTGACTAAAACCGAAGCATTGAAACGATCAGAAATGATCTAATATCCATTTCTGAAACAACGAATACTGATTACAATTCATTGTATAACATTGAAAAAAGAATTGTAGGAAGCACATCTGGGGATAAGCAAACATCAGAAATGATCTAACATCCATTTCTGAAACAACGAATACTGATTACAATTCATTGTATAACATTGAAAAAAGAATTGTAGGAAGAACATCTGGGGATAAGCATTCATCAATATGTCATGTAACAATAAAAAAAAAAGTAATCATAAATCTGATTTTTATTCTTTTCAATTTTGTTTTTGTGTTTAATAATAACGTTTTATTGCTTAAAATTGCAAGAAGAGTTATGAATTTCAAATTTTCTTAAATTTATTAAAAGTACAGCTTTTTATATACATATTTTTCTCCAACTCCGGTTACCGTGACACTCCGCTTATGCCGACACTTTTTCTGGTCATTAGCGTGTCGGGATAACGAGGTTCGACTGTATTAAGAAATTGCTATTACAGTTTTGAAATTGCTGCGCCAGTTTCCCCTAGGTTTAAAAAAGGGCAGGTTTTTGGTGGTGTGGACAGTTGGGGTGCAGCTCCTCCCCCTCCTCCAAAAGAGTTGTAGTCGCACAAATCTCATTATATATTTACTTTATTTTATGTTTTTTTAAAAGTAGAAAGTCAGTTGAAATATATTATCTGAAATGAAATATTTAATTAATAATTTTATAGTTTTTCTTTATGTACTGTTTAATTTTTAGCAAATTATAATTTTACATTTTATTATTATGAAAATTTCAGATAACTTGAAAAGAAGTTTGATTTATATTCTAGGAAGGGGAGGGGGGTGTCACTCAGAGGGTTAAAGGGACTTAATAGAATCTTATGTAGCAGGCCAGTGATAATTACTGTGTTTATATCAATTCTACCGCTGATATAGATATATATATATATATATTCTGTTTTAACATTTATAATTGTGTATATATGCACAATAGTAAAGAAGAGTTTATAACAAATCATATTTACTGTTAATTTGGACCTGCTACAATATGTAATTAACCCGCTCTAATTGACTTGCTCCAAAACTAATTTGACCTGTTCCAAGCTTGCTACAAAAATTGGTTACTGATTTTCCACCCTTGATTTCATGTTATTGTATGTTTTTGATGCTTTGCTTATACTTCAGCTGTTTTTTATTTGTGTTTTATTTTTTACAATTGTGCATTTTGTGAATTTTTGCTTATCACCAGTGTTGCCAGATGGGCTACTTTTTATTAATGCAAATTTTTTTTATTGGCACCACTTTTTTTAAGTGATAAAATTCTTCTTTTCACTTTAATTAATGTGTTATTAAATAAAGTAAATTTTACCATTTCAAAAAAGTGGGGCCAATCAAGAAGTCCGAATTAAAAAAAAAAAAAATAACCCACGCTTAACACTGTTAATAGTTTGCTAATTACTTTTCTGTTTATTCCTTAAACAGTGCTATATTTGTGTATTTTTTTGCTGATATATTGCATTAT
This sequence comes from Maratus speciosus, assembly GCA_963932465.1. Classification (NCBI taxonomy): domain Eukaryota; kingdom Metazoa; phylum Arthropoda; class Arachnida; order Araneae; family Salticidae; genus Maratus; species Maratus speciosus. The sequence continues at coordinate 84,913,750 of OZ010799.1, read as the reverse complement.
ATATGCAGAAGACTACCTCAAATCCGCACAGCTTGGGACCAAAGGTTGTGTTGATTTTAGAATTTTGTGGATTTCTGCTCATTGCTTTATTTACATTTTTTAAACAGTCATTTGAATGCAATAAAAATTATAATGAATGATTGTAATATAGTAAAATATTGAAATAATTAAGTGAAGTAATAAACTAAAAGGATAAAAAGTAAGATAATGTAAAGACTGAATAAAATATTGAAAGTAAAGGTGAAGTAAATAATTATGTATATTTGAATATGCATAAAAAAGGTCAGGTACATTTTCCTGAATTGTTCAATGAAACTTTCCTTATGAAAAGCATTCTCTATTAATTCACATCAAAATTATCATAATAATAACCAAAAAAGCTTGATTAATACATAAATATATTTAGTAAAAAGATTGTGATTACCAATGATCAGCAATGTCTTGATTTAAAAAAAAAAAAAAAAAAAAAAAAAAATTCTCCTTTTATGGAAAAACTCATATTATTAAGAACTACATATTATAAAAAAAAAAAAAATTCTCCTTTTATGGAAAAACTCATATTATTAAGAACTACATATTATAATACATACAGGATGAAATAAAACTAAAAAAATTCTGTAATTTTGCCTGTACATCTGAAATGAAAGTTTTATTGTTTACATCTGTAAAAATGTGTGGATTTTAGACGTTTGTGGTTTTGAGGTAGTCTACTGTATATATATATGATTAATCTTGGTATTCTTCATAAATAATTTTTATTTGCGACATTTTCGTTGCATCCCCCCCCCCCCTTTTTTCCCCCGGTAACATTTGCTATGCCTATTTTTGTTGTTTTGGCTGGTTTTCTTTAATTTTTAATCTTAAAACTCAGTTTTCTAAAAAGAAACTTTCATTTTAAATGTTTAAGCTTAGTATTAAAATATATATATATATTGTATTTTCGTTGTGGTCTCCTTTCCCCCCTTCCCCTGTTTTAACGTTTGCTATGCATGTTTCTGTTTTCAGATTATTAATTTTGATTGATTTAGTGTTAATTCTTATTCTTAAATCTAGGTTTTCTTAAAAATTTACATTTTTCTTTTTCTCCTTTACCCTAACATGAGCATAAATCGCTACCTGGTGGGAACAAGGGTTTTCACGGCAATAAAAGGAATCCAACATGGTGGCCTCCAGAATGATACTTCTGCTGTTCCAACCATTTTTAACTGGTTTGTTTAGAGTTCACCTTTTATCAGTACAATTTTATGATATTTTCTTGCAACCAATTTAATATCGCAAATTTCTGCCCGATAGACTGGCAAATGACACAATGTTTTTCTGTAAACCAAACTGAAGAATACCCCCCCCCCACGATTGACTGTTGAATTTTATGATTTTTTTTCTAGGACTGATTAATTAATTTTCCAGATATTTTCTGGGGCTTGAATTTCATGCCGGGATTTGCACCTAAAATTTTGAAATCCTGCCCAAAAGAATACTGTAGACTCCCTAAAATCCGTAACCCTAAAATCTGCACATCATTGCAGATGTAAACAATGAAACTTTCAGTTCAGATGTAGGGACAAAATTAGAGTTTTTCATTTTTACATCATTATGTATGTATTTTAATATGTAATTCTCAATAATATGACTGAAGTCGTGTTTTATCATGAAGAAAGTATAAATTGATTTAAAAAAAAAATGAAGATATTGCTGATATCACTGGTGATTGCAATCTTTTTACCAAATATATTTATGTATTAATCAAGCTTTTTGGTTATTAAGTGTGGCTAAACCTGAAATAAAACTTCCTTATTTTATGATTTTGATGTGAATTAGTAGTATACCTTTATGAGGCAAGTTTCATTCAATAATTCAAGAAAAGTGTAACTCATCTTTATTATGCATATTTAATTGTACATTATTATTTATATGACCTTTTAATATTTTAATCATTTTTAAAATTATCTAATTTTTATTATTTTACTTTATTACTTATTTATTTTAACATTTTACATTATGATATTTTCTTGCAACCAATTTAATATCACAAGTTGTAAGTATTCATAAAATCTCTATTGTATTACTACAATCAAATTACTGTTTAAAACATGTAAACAAAGCAATGACCAGAAAACCGCAAAATTCTAAAATCTGCACAACCTCTGGTCCCAAACTGTGTGGGTTTGAGGGAGTCTACTGTATCATGGATAGGAGATGCTCTTGCCCAAAAGTTTTCACCATTTTCTGGAGAATTTTTTCTTTTTCAAATGATGATTTAATTAGGGATTGACCGAAGCAGCAATTTTACCGAATACCGAAGCTTTGGTCGAAGTGTATACCGAATACTTAAAAAATTTTAATACATATTTTTGCATGTAATAGCTTTTTTAATAAACATTAATTAAAATTAAATTCTTAATAATTTAATTCAGTTACATTTGTATTCTTAAATGTAATTCCACAAAAAAATTAATGACTTCTTTCCACTCACAAATTCATTAACCCATCACTTATTTTTTTATTGTTTTATCACTAGTCAATACCCAAATTAACCTATGAAAGTATTAAACTGTACAGGCTATTATTAAGGATAAGGATTGTCAGAAAAACAAAAGTTCCTTCAAATAAAAAGAAACAATGTTGTCACTAAGCTGATTTACTGATTGTCTAAGTCTAATTATAAACATATTGAATAGGAATGTTTGCTAATACAAAAGGTATCATATATCAATTTGTACATTTAACTATTTTCTGTCAAATTATTGATACATATTTCTATTTTGATTAATGTTTTAACATTGTGGTGATGAAGATAACAAATATGAGCGATTTTAATTTAATGGTTGTAAAAGCTATAGGATATGCATAGAAGTATATTTGTGTTATTTGTGTATTTTGTTTAATATACTCCTTAGATATACAGAGATGAACTCTGATGTACTTATTTGAGTTGTATATTAAAGATAATACATATTAAATTAAGAAAACTAATGTAGAAATAATTAAAATTAAATGATAAGGGAAATATGACCATCTTCTTTATTTTTCTTTTCTCTATCGTAGACAGTTGTCCCGATTTCACCCCTATGTAGGCTATTTTAGGAAGGAAATTTTTTTAAAAATTAAAAATGGCCTTTGACTTGTTTTTTGTAGTGCAGCTGAACTCTGAACTCAATATTGAAACTCATCGTTTAGTCTATTCTACTTCTAAGTAAAAGAGAATTCTTCTACTTCTAAGAAAATACTTATGTGCAATTTTTCGGCCGAAGTCGAATATTTGGTTTACATACCGAATACCGAATCGACTATTCGGTATTCGGTCAATCCCTAGATTCAATCCCACGACTGCATTTTTCATTTCATAATATTTTCGCACGAACAGTTGATGTATTTTGCTGTTTTTAAGATTGTTGAAAATCACGATTTTTCCTGTAACCGATCAATCAAGTTTCAATCATTTTCCTGCAATCCATTGACAAGTTTCACGTTATTTTCTAGAGTTTGACCGAATACTGAATCGACTATTCTGTATTCGGTGATTCAGAATGTAAACCGAAGTATTCGGCCGAATAATTGCAGATAAATATTTTCTTAGAAATAGAAGGATTCTCTTTTACTTAGAAGTAGAATAGGTTAAACAAAGAATTTCAATATTATGTGCATGAGTTCCACTGCACTCAAAAAATTTTTTCCTTCCTAAAATAGTCTACATAGGGATGAAATCAAAACAACTGTCTATGATAGAGAGAAAAAAAGTAAGGAAGAAAGAGAGAAGCATCTTTCCCTTATCATATATAATTTTAATTATTTCTACCTTAGTTTTTTTAATTTAAATTTATTTAATGTGTATTTTTTTTAATATACACTTCAAATAAGTATAAAGTATATCAGAGTTCATCTCTGTTTATCTAAGGTATATATTAAAGAAAAAACTCATCAAATAGGTATAACCCTATGCCTATTCTATAACCTTTTTTAACCATTAAATTAAAATCACTCAAATGTGTTATCTTCATCACCATAATGGTTAAAATATTCATATAAATATGTATCAATAATTTGACAGAAAATGGTTAAATATACAAATTGTTATGATACCTTTTGTATTTGAGAACTCTCCTATATATAATATGTTTATTTTTAGACTTAGACAATCAGTAAATCAGCTTAATTACAACAGTTATCTTTTATTTGAATAAACATTTGTTTTTCTGACAATCCTTATCTATAATAATACCCTGTGTAGGTGGTATTTAGCAGTGATAAAATAATAAAAAATAAGTGATGGGTTAATGAATTTGTGAGTGGAAATTGGAAATAAGTCATTGTTAAATTGTTTTGTGTAATAAGATTTAAGGGTAAAAGCATAACTGAATTAAATTATTAAGAATTTAATTTTAATTTTAAAGTTTATTAAAAAAGCTAATATATGAGAAAATGCGTATTAATTTTTTTTTTATGTATCGGGTTGCCGAATACCGAATATCCGGTATACACTTTGACCGAAGCTTCAGTAGTCAGCGAAATTGCTGCTTTGCTGAATCCCTATTATTTTCATTAACTGATTGGCGAATTTCAAAGTTTCTTTTATTGACAGATTGAAAAAATTCACTGCTTTTTCCTTACACACAACTGAAAATGAATTTCGTCGTATTTTACAAGGACCAATTGATGAATTTTACAACCTTTTTCCCTCCACAGATCAACAAAATTCACAGTATTTTTCAGCAACAAATCGACAAATTTCGCAGGTTTTTTTTTTTTTTTTTTTGTGCTAACACTTTACAAATTTCAGTTTTTTTTTTTACCATGGCTGATTGGCAAATTTCATGGTTTCTTCTTACGACAGATTGACAAAATTTTTTACTTTATTTTATGACCAATTGACGGAATTCATGATTTTTTTTTTTTTTTTTTTCCTCGAGACCGATAGACTAATTTCACAATATTCTTCCCTCGACCAATTTAGGAAATTCTATTAATAACACAAATAAATTTATAATTATTCTGAATCACTGATTTAAACTGCTTAAATTATCGTGTCTGTATTGATGGGATTCTTAAAATAGCATGTAAATGAATAGTGTGTTTTAAAGATTTCTTTTCTACCTCCACAAACAGCCCAATTCCCCTTCATTTATAAATGTTGGGAGGGAGACTCCCTTCCAAGAAAAAATTGAATTTCAAGCCCCGTAGCTATTTTTTCTTTTAAATGTGTTCCGTTTCAATTTATTGTTTTCCTTTCTTCCGCTAGTCTCTTCATACTGGATGTACGTAAGGATGCGTTTCTGGTTTCTGCTAGAGTCTCAGCATACAGGACTTATGCAATTTTGGTGATCAACTAAATGATGATGTAGCTGATGGTGATATCAGTGCAACCATTGGAGAAAATCTACATAATGAAGATGTGCCTATTTGGAGAAATAAAAAAAGCGAGAGTAGAAGAACCAAATTTTTCCTTTTTTTTTCATCTTTTGAAGAGTATGTATCTGACATGACAGAAGCTCAGAAACTTTTAACTATATATGGACACTTTAAAATTTATTTCTGATATTAAATCGAGGAGGATTCAGGATGTTCTTTTGTATGCAGGTTGAAATTGTGCAATTTAATATCTTGTAAATACTAACATAACTAACAGATATTTTAAAGTACTAACAACTAACATTAAATAATAAATTAATTTACATTATTCTTTATAGTCTTTTATAATTTCCAAATTGTTATGCTTATATTTTTCAGGTAGTCGTCAACTATTACTTTATGTAGAAAGATATGTAGGGTAGAAAATTTAAACAGTGACTAATTTGACAAATATTTTATTAATTATTGATATCAGAGTTTCCCCCAGGTTTAAAAAAGGGCAAGGTGCTGTTTGTGGGAAAAGGGAACTTTTAGTTTCCGAAGGGCATGTTTTGGATTCTTTAGGGCATTTCTTGAAAATTTTAAAGGCATTCTTTTGATTTTTAAAACTACTTTTTAATATTTAACAGACAGAAAACTATTTTAAAGACAACAATGAGTCAGTTTTTACTATGCAAGTAAATTTTTTAATAAACAAAGGTGTATAGGCACTTTTTTCAGGTGGGGGCAACAAGGGAGCTAATTTTTTAAATGAGGGACAAGAGGGGTGCTATTTTGTAAATCTAAGGGCAGGCAGGGTGCAGCACCCTCCTGAAACTGTCTGGGAGAATCTCTGTTGATATCCTAATTGTTGAATTTATTTGAAAATAACTATTTTATATCATTAGTATGTTTTTATTGAATTCTGGTTTTAAATACAGCAGGGTTGGCAAAAACCCGTGGTTTTCTGGTTTTTGTGGGTTTTAATTATTTTTCTATGTATTTATATATGTGTGTACTCATTAAAAATATATTTATTAAGTTGTATTTTTTTATCACATTTGATCTATTTATTACTAATTAATATTATTTATAATATCAGTTAATAAATTTATTCTATTCTAATATTAGTTTATTTAGAATTAATTTATTTACTATTAATAATAATAATAATAATATTACTATTATAATTAACTGAATATCGTATTTACTCGCATAATAGTCGCCCCCCTGATTTGAAGCTGAAAAAAAATCGTCAAAATATTTTCTTCACATAAATGGAATGGATGAAAAAATGATGAAAGATTAGGTTAGCAATGTTTTGAAAGTAAAGGTGTGGATCATTGTTCAAAAAACCAGCCTTGCTGGTACTCAATAGCGTCCGAGGACAGCTTTCTGATGATGTGAAGAAGGAACTTTCAGTAGGCAAAACAGATCTTCTGATAATTTCTGAAGAACTCGCATCAATTCATCAACCGTTGGTCGTATAGGTTAACAAACCGTCTAAAGACAGTATAAGACAAGTATATGGAGATTGGATGGTCAATGGGAACAAAGAAAAACTCCCAGTGGAAAAGTAAAGGGTCCATCCCTGGAACTAATGTGTTGTTTGATATTACAAAGCTTGACTTTAATGACAAGCGATATAATTTCAAAAAGTTTTAAGATGGTTATCTTCGACGCTTTGGACGGAAGCGAAAATGACATTTTATGGAATGGTAGAGATTTTTCAGACACCAATTCACATTACAATAGTGATACTGATACATTCAGTGAAAGTGATTTATTATGAGAATTTTTTGTCAAAATTTTCACAAAGGTTATTTGTAAATTTTACGTCTATAAAAATATTACCATAAAAAGAAAAATTATATTTAATAAACAGTACATAAACTGGAAACATTTGGTAAGTTACTAATTTTATTATAATATGTTTTTTTTATACCAGTGATGTTTTAGCATTAGAGTGTACAATATTGTGTAGTAGATTTCCCCGCATAATAGTCGCACCTAGACTTTCACAATGAAAAATTGGCAAAAAAAAAACAAACTAAGATATATTCAACACATATGCAAGAATATGAGTTTTTCTCCCTTATTCTGCAGCGATAGATGAAAACAACAGGTTTTAAAAATGAAATTCATTGATGAAAAACTGTAAAACAGTAGAAGACCACTGATCCGCACAGCTTGTTTCCAAGTATTGTGCGGATTTGAGGCTTTTTGCAGATTACAGGTCATGTCTGTATTATAAAATTAGATATATGGCTTCTTTATGCTAAATAAATTCTATAAGTATTGAAAAAGAAATTCGTGTGTATATGAAATAGCGAATAGGTTGCCAGAAATTATGTTGCTAATTTTCCTTCTTAGCCAAGGCCTCTGAAATGGAAAAGTACCGGGAATTTAAGTTTTGTGACCGACTATATAAAGCGTGGTACTTTTCCAATATATGGGCCTTGGCGTATTTTTTGAAAGTTTGTCATAATTTGTACTTCAGAAGTGAGATTTTTTGCCAAATGATATAAACAGCTATGAAAACAAATTTAATGAACTTATAAGTTTATTTATATAATCTATAAATATTTTATTTATATCTATGTTATTGTTGTTTCTTTTATATACAATTTACTTTAGTTTGTATACAAAAGTCGTTAAATGGCTTCTTTATATTAAATAAATTGTATAAATATTGAAAAATTACTTGTGTATATGAAACAGTGAATAATTTGCTAGAAAAACTTTACTAGAAATTTTGTTTTCTCTGTCTTGCCAACGTCCTTATACTGGAAAAGTACCTAAAGCATATTAAAATCGCGCAGTTAGGAGCTCAGACAGTACAGCACTGCCTATTGACTGTTGTGTTGTTAATAGCATCAGGATGAAAATGTAAAGACGTACATTTTCGTATATTACACTTTAAATTCTCGCCCATACATTTTGAAAAGAACCCTTAAAAGCCTGATTTTTAAATTAAATTGTGGTGAGCTCGATAATGAAATATTAATGGTTTTAAATGGGAATTTCGCCAAATTAACTAGCTATCGTCAAGTTGACTTCATATATGACAACTTATTTTGTTGCCAAATTTGGTGATATTTCATAAAATTTGTCGATATTCCGCCAACTTGGTCAAAATTTGGCACTACTGTGGTAACCCTGCATTAGTAATTTTCAACAATTACTCATTACAATGAGGCGGTCCTACCGGAATTGTGAGGGACACACAGAGACTTGGATTTTATATAAATAGATACAAACAAGGTTGTCTTACGATGCAATTAAACTGGTTCCACCGAAATTGAGAATTTATGAGGGGCGTCCAGAAGTTTGGACGGGTGCAATAGCTTTGACAGGTTGTGTCAGGACTCCAAGTGATGGGCCGAACTGAAGATTATCTGGCATTATTCGGGGATGTTTAAGTTAATTCAGGTCCCTGCCTCCCTGTTATTCTAAGAAAGAATAAGTTTTATATATATCAGAATGAAGTATCAGTCTCAGTAGCATTTGAAGTAATAGGAGTATGCATTCATAGTAGCATTCAAGTATCATGAGTACAGTAGTCATGGAGTAAGCATCAATTCTTCGTGCAGAGCAGTTAGTCTCTTGCAGTGTGCAGCGGTTCAACAAAAATGACTAGCAGCAGTAATCACGGATTTGGTCAAGAGTCCAGGGTTTCTAGTGAACTGACTTGGTATAAAGTCAGGGATAACTAATGACAACTCGATTGAAAGTCATGGCCTCATTTGCGTTCTTTCTTCAAGTCCATGCATAGTCTTCATGTGAGTAAAAATAACTGAAATCTTAAAGTGAGGATTTCTCATATAGTAATTTGGAAACCGTGTTCTTCCAAAAAATTAGCATAAAAAAGTATTTGAAACAAATTTAAAAAAAAAAGTTGTGATAACTAAATTAAAAAAAAGTTGTGACAACTAAATTTTTTAGTTGATATAGCTCCAACCAAAGTTTGGGTTGGACTGACCAAATCGTTTTGTTGGCTTAATGTAGTTGTTCCAATCAAATAAATTTGGTACCTGTAACCAAATCCATTTGGTTATTATAACTAAATTGATATTAATTTGGTTATAACAACCAAATAGATACGGTTGTTGTAACCAAATTCATTCAGTTACTACTACCAAATAGATTTCCAGTTGGTTTTAACAACTAAATAGATTTGGTTGTTGCAACCAAATTTATTTGGTTACAACTACTAAATGGATTTTTATTTAGTTATAACAACCAAATACATTTGGTTACATGTACCAAATCCATTTGGTTGGAACAACTACATCATGCCAACAAAATGATTTGGTCAGTCTAACCCAAACTTTGGTTGGAGCTATACCAACTAAAAAATTTAGTTGCCACAACTTTATTTTTGTTGTTCCAACAAAACAGTTTTTTCTGTGTACGTATCACCTACTACATGGAGTGAAAAGTTCCGGGAGCTATTATCACTAAAAAATTATCCATGTGATTTCTAGAAAGTACCATCTCTCAAAAGATTCTCAAGTTTCCATGATATTTCGACCATTTCTTTACGAATTGCTATCGTGTAAGTGACATTACTTTTGCTTTTGTTAAAACAATGGAAGAAAGATAATTTCATGCTTTAATTAAACATTGCTTTTTGGCGAAAAAAAATAAAGTGCAAGAAAGGTATGTGAAGTATTAAGACACATCTGTTCTGCCGAAAACAACCAATTGTCGATAGTTCAATAAATTTAAATGTTGCTCTACACTGTAAAAAATTTGCAGCAAAATAACAGGTCTATCGACTGTTTTTATAGTAACAGGTAATATAACCGTAATTTAACTGCATTCTGACCATATTATGGTCAGAATATAGTTAATTTATTGTTATGTACCCGTTTTCTATAAAAACGGTCGATAGATCTGTTACTTTGCTGCAAATTTTTTACAGTGTACATCTATCAACGATGCCCCACGTTCTGGGCGACCAATTGAGGCATGAAGTCCAGAAACATTAAATGAATCAACCATATTATTTTGGATGGCCACAAAGTGAAATTGAGGGAGATAGCTGACATCGTATAGACATAGAAAGAATGAGTAAGGAATATCTTTCATGAACGTTTGCAGGTGAAAAAGCTTTGTTTGAGATGGATGCCACGTTTCCTAACAAAATTTTAAAATCAGCAACACGTCGATGATTCAGAGCGCAATTTTGCGATATTTCAGATTGATCAAACTGAGTTTTTTCGCTATGTCGAATAATAAAATGCATTTTTGACAAAAAAAAATTAAACTTGTATTGACTTTTTAATTGTTAGTCTCGGGATTTTTTACTTTATGTAGTAATTTTTCGCTTTTGTTCAAAATAACTGGCAACGACAAAATATGAAATATTAAATGATAAAAAAAATGGTAGTATAACTGTTCTACATAAAAAAAGTCCTTCCGGCCAGTGCCGGGAGGAAGAGGTAGCTTTCATATTCCTTATTTTAAAAAAGCCAACTAATATTATTCAAACACACGAAGCTCAGTTAAGTGGAAACCGAATGTAGGAGATTCAATACTAATTTTTATCAATACTAAATCATTATGAATGAGAATTTCGCAAAATCAGTCAGCTTTATCCAAGCTGCTTTTATTTAAAGTAACTTATATTTCGCTGCCAAATTCGGCGATTTCTTAAAGTGCCTGGCATTTTAAGACAACATGGTGGATGAGGCTAACCAGTGAACTTGGTCGAGACCTTAGTAATTGCTGTGCACATGCTCACTCATATCGGAATCGGTTGATACATACGAGTGCTGTCGTAGGCAAAAAATCAGATTTTTCAAAATGTCATCCACGTTAGAAATTGAAACTGCTAAATCTGAGCCATTTTTTAAGATAAAGACAAACAAAAAATGCTCCTGAATCCTTATATCAAGGTCAAATACTTAAGAAAGAAACCTTTTTCAATTTCTAATTTTTTTTCACCTCACTTTAAATATATGTATTTTTAATTTAATGGCCGCCATTTTGAAACAAGATGGCTGATGAAGCTGGCCAGCGAACTTGGTCGAGATATTGATGTATACTATCCACTTCTTCCATCGAAATAGGCGAATACGTGTGGTATCGCGAGACAAATACAAGATCGTTTCAAAGTGTTAGCCATGATAGAAATTCAAAGTGCAATAATTCAACCACTTTTTAAGATATAAACAAAAGAAAAAATTTTCAGAAACAAAAACTGCTCCAGAATCTTTGTATCAAGGCCAAACACTTTTCCAATTTTTTAATACCTCATTTTAAATTTTAAATTACATTTTTTTTAAATGGCAACCCTTTTGAAACAAGATGGCGAATGAAGCTGGCCAACAAACTCGGTCGAAACATTGGTATGTACTATGTACAGACCAAGTTACATTCAAATCGGTTCATAAATACGCCTGTTATCGCGTGACAAAAATCAAGTCGTTTCAAAATGTCAGCCACGCTAGAAATTCAAAATGCTATAACTCAGCCATTTTTTAAGATATAGACGAAACAAAAACTGCTCCCGAATCTTTTTATCAAGGTCAAACACATAAGAAAAAATATTTTTTCAATTTTCAATTTTTTGGTACCACATTTCAAATTAAAATTTTTCTTAAAATTTTAAATGGCCGCCATTTTTAAACAAAATGGCGGATGAAGCTGGCCAACGAACTCGGTTGAGATATTGGTCTGTACTATGTATAAACGAAGTTACATCCAAATCGGTTCATAAGTACGCCTTTTATCGCGTGACAAAATTCAGGACGTTTCAAAATGTCAGCTTCGCTAGAAATTCGAAATGCTATAACTCAGCCATTTTTTAAGATATAGACGAAACAAAAACTGCTATCGAGTCTTTGTATAAAGGTCAAATACATAAGAAAAAAATATTTTTCCATTTTTAATTTTTTGGTACCACATTTTAAATTTTAAATTTTTTTAAAATTTTTAAATGGCCGCCATTTTGAAACAAAATGGCGGATGAAGCTGGCCAACGAACTCGGTCGAGACATTGGTATGTACTATGTATACACCGAATTACATACAAATCGGTTCATAAATACGAGAGTTACAGTGTGACATAGGTCAGAGATATATATATATATATATATATATATATATATTGATATATATATATATATATATATATATATATATATCAATTTTGAACGGAGGGTAGTTTCGGGGTCTGGGGGTCATGATCGATGAAAATATACCAAAATTTTTTGAAATCGCTTTCCTCCGAACGGCTGCAATAGGTAGCTTTTTGTAAAGAAAGCTACCTAAAAGTAATAATAATTATATATACTGTGCTGTTTTAGAGTTACATTGAAAGCATCCAAATATTTCCACTTATTTATTTATTCTACAAACTAATTAGTACATTTAAGAATTAAAATTATATGTCTATTAACCAGTGCATTGAGAGTGCAATGTGTTTTGGTGCAAGAGAATATGATATATTCGAGAAGAAAATCTGGTTGAATCATTTCGTATATGAATTCAAAATGACTACATTTGAATTTCTTTATTTTTTGAGTACATTCCATAAAATGATATAAACAGTGTATCATCAAGTTTCATATAATAATGTATCAACGGTGATTTAATGCAAGCTTTAATGGTAATTACTGAGTATTTTTTATATTACTCCAAAAGATTTCTTCCACAAAAAAATACCACTTTGTATTCTATTCAAAATGTTCTTTCACTAAACTGTTGACAGGCTTATCGCTTTGTTATAATATTAGCCTAGCGTACATTAGCTATCAATGCGATTCTTGAAAAATAAACTTTAATCATATGAATATTACTGCTACAAGGTTGCCATATGAATATTACTAATACCATGGTCATTAAATTAAGTTATATGCGACAAAGTGAAGCTATGAGTACTTGCGATATCGTTTTTTGTTTACGTTGAAAGTAATTGGGTACGCTAAAATATGAAGTATTAAATTAAAAAAAATGTGATAGTGCAATATTTTTTAGTTTTTAGTCCTACATAAAAAAAATAAATGAATTGTATATTCTGAGCTGTATCAGATGCATATCGAAAGCACCCAAGTATTTCTACGTGTTTCTTTATTCTACGAACTCATTAGTATATTTAAGAATTGAAATTATATGTTTTTAAAACTGTGAGGAGTACACTGCGTTTTGCTGCAAGAGAAGATGATATATTCGAGAAAAAAATCTGGTTGAATCATTTCGTATATGAAAAAGGACTACATTTGAATTTCTTTATTTTTTGAGTAGGGTAGACCAGGGCTAGTTGGCCATAGGGGCATGTTGGCCCAGTCGCAATATCTTTTTAACTTTGCGTTAGATAACATTGCCAGTCCAGCCAAGTACATGCGTTTCTTCGCTTTTCTCCTCCAACATAAGCGCTATTGAAGTCGGAGCGTCTGTTAAAGAATTATTGAGAATTTTCTAAATTTTGCAAAGCTGAGTAAATTTCCTCTCTTATAAATAATCGTTTTTTATTTGTTTGTAAATTACATTTTAGATTTTGATATATAATAATTCAGAAAAATAATTGTTCGTAGTTACTGTAGGGCATGTTTTTTTATTGAAATACTTTCAGAATAATTCGTTATAGTCATGAAAAACAAAAATGGCGATACGGTGTTAGTTGGCCCATATGGCACGGGGCATGTTGGCCCGCAACGGATTAAGGGAAATGTGATTTTTTTCCCTTATACAACCTCCCTGCCCCCCCCCCCCCCCCCCACACACGCACTTTTTTTGTTTTTAATTTCTTTTTGCTGTAAGAATTGCTCCTATCAAAAGCTTGTCAATACAAAATTTGTGGATAATATTAAGAGGATTTATGATAAACTTAAGTGAATTTGATATCTTGTGAATTGACGAAATTTTTTATTTTAATTTAGGAGGCTATATTGTGTTTTCATTCGAAAGAAATAAAAGTTAAGATTTGGTAAAATTTTGATCATTTCTTAAACTTTTATACTATCAAAACATAAATAAGTGACGTGGGCCAACTTACCCCGCAGTCGGGGCAGGTTGGCCCAAGCGACTTGGTGTCAATTTCAGCTTCTAAACTAATACTTATAGTTAATATTTTCAAACTTTACTATTGTTACTTCTTCCTGAAAGTACACTGTTAGTGGTAACATAAAAAGAAATTTAAAATGTTGAATTGTAATTTTTTTTTTAATTATTAGAAGAAAAAGCGGGTTAACTAGCCCCGGTCTACCCTACATTCCATAAAATGATACAAACAGTGCATCATGAAGTTTCATATAATAATGTATCAACGGTGATTTGATGCAAGCTTTAATGATAATCACTGAGTATTTTCTATGATACTCCAAATGTTTTCTTACGCAAAAGATTACAATTTGTATTCTAATGAGAATGCTCTTTTTCTGAACCGTCGACATGCTTAACGCTTTGTTATAATTTTTATCTAAAGTACATTAGCGATTACTGCGGTTCTTGAAAAATAAGCTTTAATGATATGAATATTATTGTCACAAGGAGGTTTTTAAGCTAGGTACTATATCCGACAAAATGAAGCTTTGAATACGTATAACATAATTATTCGTTTATGTTGAAAATAATTGGCTACGATAAAATATGAAATACTAAAAAAGAAAAAAAAGTAGTATAACTGTCCTATATATATATATATAACGAAACAAATTGATGTGTTAAGTCGAACAATCACTTCGTGCTTTTTACGACATATTACTGGATTAGTACCACATGTTAATCAGCCGTTGGTGAGGTTGTATAGCAGTCATACCACTTAACGCAAACATCGCTAGTGGAGGTGTCAACTCTGGGAAAATTTTGCAGCTGTGGAGCGATGATAATATTGGTAGAGTCCAATCAAACACTTATTTATTCATGATGAAGACAAGGCAGATTAGGCCGCGTGAGTGGTGAAAAAAGGCTTATGAAGAAATCTGGGGTTTTCCCAATTAAAAACATGGAAACGTAGTCATAGGAAACTGTTTATTCCATCAGAACATACCAACATTAAACAATTCCCACAGGATGAGAAATCAGAGCCATCCCGTTTGAGCACTAACTAGTTATTCATGAGAAAGAGATGTTAAATAACGAATTATATTCTACGCGGCTTAGGACACCAGGTAACAGATTATGTAAATAATCAAACAGCACAAAAAATCTACTTTTGAGCCCATGCTCGAGGTATTTATTAGAATGCATGTAGGAAATCCGATTGAAATGGAAACTTGAGGCTAACCAAACAAAATCACGAACGAGACTCGAAGTGAAACTGCGATCCGTCACTCAGCCAATGGAGATCGATCGAGAAACGTCACAGAATAAGAATCCCGGCGCTGCTAATGGAAGGATTTCGATGTGAAAAAGCTGTCTCCCAGCTGGCGGGAAAATGAGATGAAATAGAATAAAAATGTAAAAATGGCTTGCATAAACATTCGAAAAATAAGTAACTGCGTTCAGAACTTTACAGTTTGGTAGACGATAAAATAATGAAGGAATTAAAAGTTTAGATTACATTTTTGAATAAAACTATTATTAAGATACGCGTTTTAAACTTATGGGAATTTAACTAGAAATAAATAATAGAGCGTGTTAAAAAAAGGAAATAATGAATATGCCGGCAATTTAGAATAATTTAAATGAATAGTAAAAGTAAAATTTTTTTTATAACATATATATATATATATATATATATATATTTATATATATATATATATATATATAATAATGAGGAGAAGAATTGTATATTGTGCTGTTTATGATTTATATTGAAAGCATCCAAATAGTTTTAAATTTTTTTTTTTATTCTACGAGCTAATTAGCATATTTAAAGATTGAAATTATATTTTTTTAACCGATGTGAGACAGCATTATGTTTTACTGCAATTGAAGATGATATACTGGGTGTTCCAAAAATAACGACTCATTTCTATGAAAACACTAATCTATTGATTTCTTTCACGTGTTTGAAGAAATGCTCTCCTTAGAAGAAAGAATAGCCATCGTTCCCTGGAAACTGGGTGATAAAACATATGAAGAGGTATGTAAGCTGTACCATCGTAAATACGGCAAACAGCCAAGCCACCAACAAGGGCCAATATAACGCTACTTGTGAACAAATTCAGACGAACCGGTAGCGTGGCAGACGAAAAACATCCTGGACGACCATAATCATCTGACGATACCGTCAAGAGCATTCGTGAGGTAGTTGAAAGAGAAGTACCTCACCTACTGCTGTTCGTCGGCCACTGAGCTCTACATACAATGTTATATGATGTCTGTATACATATGTCAAGCTCAGTGTCGTCGGCTGACCCGTGAGTTGAGAATTTCTCAAACCACTGGTACAGCTGACGCACCTCTTCATATGTTTTATCACCCAGTTCCCAGGAAACGATGGCTATTCTTTCTTCTAAAGACAGCATTTCTCCAAACACCTGTGGAAGAAATTTAAAGATTAGTGTTTTCATAGAAATGGATCGTTATTTTTGGAACACCCTAAATTTCAGAAGAAACTTTGGTTGAATGAGTTTCGGATATGATTTAACACTCCGCCTACCAGACGGGTCCAATAGACCCAATAGCTACTCTTTTATATAATAAACGGTCAAGTGCGAGCATTACTCGCGCTCAGAGGATTCCTTACAATAAATATATGAATTATTAACTGTATTATTAAAAAAAGGTTGCTAAAAGAATAATAAGAATTTGTAAAAAAACTATACAACGTAGGGTTGGGTATAGCTGAATATACTAGAAAAGTATGAGAGAGTATATACCACAAAAGATCAAAGAGATATGAAGCCTATAACATCAAATATTGCTGTTCTGTATAACTCTTTTTTGAATCTTATCCTACACTGTATATGATTAACTTAATTCGATACTGACAATAAAAGTAGTGCAATTTAAACTTCATTTGACATTATGAAATGTCAGCTGAGCTATGAATGAATGAAAAGCTAAATTCAGCGTAATAATATATTTTTTTTCTTTTTACAGTGTAGCTAAAACAAAACCCTTGTTCAAAATTTGAACTTAGCATTGTGCTAAGCGCACTTAGTAAGGAGGTCGCAAAGTTGCATAGTCGCCTCGGTCCGTGCTGCGTTTTTCCAGATAGGCTTTTTATTAACTTTTAACGACACGTGAGGCGTATTGAGAGATCCACTCAATGCAAACTAGTCGCGAATCCCATAGTAATTATGTGATTAATTTTAATTAAATTAGTCTGTTTTTAACAATTTGACGTTTATTACTTTTATACTGCTACTCGGCATTGCCTTACGCAAATATATCATTAAAAGTTCTTATATAGGCTTTAAAAGCCGGTGGTACTACAGTGCGCTGCCTGTGTCGTTATGTATGTCCAATCCGTCCGTGTCTTTAATGATTAATATCTCAGCTAATTACCGACAATTTTTTTCGAAAATCATTATCAACAATGCTTTTATACTTCTGCTACTATAGGTACTGCCAGCGCTCCTCAACCCTTTTGACGAATGCCCGTATCGAAATTTGTGTGCAACGGAAAAATGCGCTTTTCTCAAAAACTATGTGACCTAGGGTAATCACTATACTTTTCCTGCAATGTTTAAATTAACGTCTACTACCTCTAATTTTTTCATAATTTTACTTTAATTAGATTCGGAAAAAGAGGGGGGGGGGGGACATATTCTTGTACTACATTTTCGAAGATATCTCTGAAAATATAATAACTAAAATAAAAAGAAATGACAAGATTTTCTTTTTCAAGTGATTTAATTAGCCCCTCTAGATTTCCCCTAAATATATTTGTGAATGTTTAATAATCTGTAAATATGTTGGTCAATAGTCTTTATTACTTCCCCCAGTTTGAACTTTCCACGTTCCATAGTTTACGAGTAAAATGACTGTGACAGATAGACAGATATAGCAGTAATCTTACAATGGTTCCGTTTTTATTTTTTAAGTACGAAACATTAAAAAGTATAGAACATTCCATAAAAGACACTTGTGTACAGAATTTATTTTCAGTTTTTTTTTTTTTTTTTTTTTTTTTTTTTCATGAGAAAAAATGTTTTGAATGCACCTGTTGGGTCCATTGGACTCTGGACTCGTCTGGTAGGTGTAGGGTCAAAAGTGACTACATTTGAATTTCTTTATTTTTTTTTTTGGTATTACATTCAATGTAATGATACAAAAATTACATCATCAATGTTCATATAATACAGTATCAGCGATGATTTAATGCAGATTACCACTTAATGATTACCACTGAATAATTTTTATATTACTGCAAATTATCTCTTACATACAAAAAAAAAAAAAAAAGCTCTTTGTATCCTATTCAAGTTATTCTTTTTCTAAATCGTCGATATATGCTTATTCCTTTTGTTATGTTATCACCCTAGAGTACATTAGCGATTACTAGGATTTCTGAATAATACTTTCTAACATTATGAGTGATATTGCTACAAAATGGCGATTAATTTCAGTAATGTGTGAAAAAGTGAAGCCATGAATACGTACGATCTAATTTTTTGCTTTTGTTGAAAATTATTAGTTATTATAAAGTACAAGGCGTAATTATGTCGCATGTCATGCATTAATTAAAAAGAATAATTTTATTGTTAGATTTTTATTATAACAGATGCACAGTGTATTCCTCTTTGTATTACTTTATTTTTCTCTATTTTATTAATTGTATTGACATATTTAAGAAATGAGATGATTTTGTTTTTATTTTTTCTTTTACAGATTTGAGAAATTTTGCGAAAAATGTGTCCGAAACATGACAGAAAATAGACATCTACAGTAATGCTAATGTTTTTTGATCCTACATTAGTAACATGAAGATACTCGAAAGCTAATGTTAAGCCAATGGAAGTCTTCTTTTCACATTTCTTGCTTTTATTTTAACATTTTTAACACTTTTTAACTGTGTTGTAACTTTGTGAAATTGATAGTCTGCCTAAGAACTAAATGATCTTCTTAAAACTCCAACAACAACCTTTTGTGGTAGGCCTTTCGAAAAATCTGAGTCTTTCTTCGTCAGGCGCAAAGAAGACGTGCAGACTTAGTGCTGCTTTCATAGTAGAAACACGTCTTCTTTTCGTCTGACGAAGGAAAACTCAGATCTTTCGAAAGGCCTAGTGCATTTAAAAATTTTTGATGGTGTTTTAAGATCTTTTAGTTCTTACTGATTCACACAAGTTTCAAATTATTTTCTTTGATAGTCTGTCTGTCGGTCTGTCTATCTGTCTATCTCTCCGTGCTGTATCTCACGTAAATACTGGTATACTCGGATTGCTATGTAATTGATATATATCATCGAGATTTACCATGTAATTGATATATATCATTGAAATTTACCATATCATGTTTGGTATTGAAAATGAAGCGTGTATCCTTTATAGTTCATTTAGAGTGGCACTTGCTCAATGGGAAATTTTTTTTGCAGTGTAAATTAATGATCTTACACTATTTCAAATATACTGAAATTTATATTCATCAATGGAGTTTAATAGAACTTACTTACCATAGAAAATGTTGTTGATAGCATTTATCGTTAACTTACAGCAATGTTTCTCAACCTGTGTGCAGTGGCTCACCAGTGTGCTACGATAGATTGTCAAATATGCCGCGAGGGTTTTTGAGAAATAATTAAAATTGCAACTTCGACAAGAGCAAAAAAGAACAGCTTATTGGTGTGAGAAATGGTAAGTTTAACCGTTGAACATTCTTCAAGAAAATTTTGGATGAGTTTTGACTTTTTGTCAAAAATTTTTACCCTACTATCAGCTTGAAAGCTATTAAAATTCTTGTGCTTTTTGCATCATCTTCATGATTCTGTGAATTTGGATTTTCAGCATTCACAAAAATCAAGCCCAAAAAGCGAGAAAGACTTTTAAAAGTTGATGATGAAATGTGAACTTGTCTAATGATTTCGGAACCTCATTTTAATTTAATTTGTTCAAAGAAAACAGGTTCAGCCATCTCATTGAATAAATTTTGTAAATAAATAAATAAATATATATTTTTTGTATCACACAGCTGTCACATTTTTTATATTCAGGTGTGCCGCAAATAATTTCAGATATTATTAGTGTGCCGTCAACCAAAAAAGGTTGAAAAACACGTATTTGCAGGGACGCACGAAATAATTCGGTTATAGTACTGCCTTTGATAAATAATTCCTGGAACTGTGTTTTCAATTTCGGTATGCGTTGTTAAATTTAACTAATTTTTTGCATATTACACGATGTGTATAAATTCTATAGATCATATACAGAGCTGCACAAAATAATTCAAGTGCATTTCTATACTTATAGCTTGAAATGGCTGAAGGAAAATTTTTAACTGTGTTATGTGTTTCCTTAACTGAATTACATTTTTGCGTATTATATTGTGTAAATGCAAATCTATAGATCATATACAAGGCTGCACGAATAGATTCAGATAATTTTCCGATTAATAGGTGGGAATTACTGAAATTGTATTTTGAAGTGTGTTATGAGTTTTCCGAATTGTTTGCTTAGACATCATCTACAGCCATATTAAACAGTGAAGTTTTATTACATTGCTAGCTGAAGTACCTGGCGTTGCCCGGGGTTTTAAACATGTTTGATTAGAAAAATAAACTTTAAAATTAAACACCGTACGGACTATGCTTCTCGCGCAAATATGCTCTCTTTTACCCGACTGCCAATAAGGGTTATGTGTTTCACGCGTATCTGGGTATGTGGATTTTTTTATACCCTCGAAACATCCCAACGGTTGGATGGATTTTAATGAATGAGGTCTCTATGGATTCGTCTTAACCGCTCGATGGTTATAGGCTAGGTTTTAGTTTTTATAAATTCAAAATGCGGCCGTAAAATACAAAATGGCGGTAGACACGAAAAAATTTTTTTACACACCATATTGAGTGGCATATCATTGGATAGGTCTTTCAAAATGAAGACGATGTTTCATTGGCTATATTTTACAGTCAGAAGCTCCGTTTAAATATTACAGAACCTGGAAGCCGTGTAAGTAGGATCTCTAGCTTTACTGCAACTACAACCTTCATAGACATCTATAGGCATCATCAAAACAGTGTTTATAGATAGGAACTAACAATTAAACAGAACTTAAAAGTCATCAATACAAGTAAATAAAAAAATAGGTAAGTAAAATAAAAAAAAGTTTCACATTGATGAGAAATAATTAATTAGTTCGCTTTTTACGCAGTCGGGTTTTTGATTTTTTAAAGTTTAATTTTTACTTGTTAAAAATCTTTTTCAGTTCACAAAACTTGTAAGATTTAAAAAGTCTTTTAAATTTTGGTGGTGTTATTTGTGACGGCCAATTATCAACACGAGGGATATGAGCTCGAAATGGGGGGGGGGGGGCGTTTGCCCTTCATGGGGGTCTTTCTAAGGGAACCTAATCCGTATTTACACAAGGAAGTCCAATGTTCGAAGAAAACCACGAAAACTCCGAAAGATTATGCCGACGGGCGCGATTGGGTTTGAACCCAGCATCTCACGTCTCCCAGCTTTGACAGCAGAACCTCTCGGCCACTGGTAGGAGCTGTAGAAATTTAGGAAATCGCAATATGCTTTCTTTTTACCCGACTGCCAATAAGGGTTATGTGTTTCACGCGTATCTGGGTATGTGGATTTTTTTATACCCTCGAAACATCCCAACGGCTGGATGGATTTTAATGAATGAGGTCTCTATCGATTCGTCTTAACCGCCCGATGGTTATAGGCTAGGTTTTAGTTTTTATAAATTCAAAATGCGGCCGTAAAATACAAAATGGCGGTAGACACGAAAATTTTTTTTTACGCACCCTATTGAGTGGCATATCATTGGATAGGTCTTTCAAATGAAGACGATGTTTCATTGACTATTTTACAGTCAGAAGCTCCGTTTAAATATTACACAACCTAGAAGTTGTATAGGTAGGATCTCTAGCTTAACTGTAACTCTAACTTTCTTAGACATCTACAGGCCTCATCAAAATAGCTTTTATAGATAGGAACTAACAATTAAACACAACTTAAAAGTCATTAATACAAGTAAATAAACAAAATAGGTAAGTAATATAAAAAAATAGTTTCACATTGATGAGAAATAATTAATCAGTTCGCTTTTTACGCAGTCGGGTTTTTAGATTTTTTAAATTTAATTTTTTTTAATCTATTGAAAACCTTGAGAAATTTTGCTTTTATACCAGTATTTAAATAAATGTTCCCTAAGACTAAATAAATATAGTCTTGATTCTTGATTTTTTTAAAAAAAAGAACTGTTAATTCATAAAAAGTCCTTCATGTTATCACTTTTTCTTGTATCAGGTCATACGTGAATTAGCCTATATTATTCACAACTAAAAAGAAATTTCGCAACTATATTTGTCAAGAATTAAATAAAAATCACGCACTCGTGACGTCATAATTCACTTTTATATTTTAACAGAATAATAATGCGACTATAATTTTTGACTCGTGCTTGAGCCAGCATACACGTCATGACACATTCCCGTATCATTATATTTTTATGCGTAAGGTTTTTGCTATGGTACTCCATTGTGAAATTTGGTAATTTTTGAAATGCAATATTTGAAAAACGGCATAATCATTAGATTTTAAATTTATATCAAGAAAAATACAACTTTTTACCTTTCTAACGCAATTGTCAAACAATTTTCTGACAAATACTTTTCGAGCTATTAATTTTTTCAGTAACTTCAAATGTTTAATTTTACGTGATTAATCTGTGGCAAAGATTAGCGAAAAAACCAGTCGCCAACAACGCATAGCTTCTTATTAAAGAGGATTCTGAATGTGTTAGAAAGTGCTTCTTAATTTATTCTTGACGCATAATTTTTCTTTCTGCTAAATGATATAATCTCCCCGCCTTTTTTTTTTTTGCATAAGATATCTAAATTTAATGTCTGATCGGGTACTTTCGTACATTTGCGATATTGATTGCAGTTTTCTTTCTTTTCTCTCCCCCCCCCCCCCCCCCCCCCCCCCTCTGAGGACACTTTCACTTTAAAAACTTGATTCCACAAGCGAGAGTGTAATTTCGTAATAGTTGACGTGTAACATTTCAAATTATTTTCCGATTCGAAAAGGAAGCACAGCTCCAAAAGCTATTTCCATTGCTGTTCTTTAAGGCTGTTCTTAACTGCTCTGCTCAACAAGCACAAAACGTTTTGACACATTTACGAATTCATTTTTTAACGGAATAAAGGTATAAAATTGGAAAGCCTAGCTATGGACGCCATTTGGAATTGAACTGTTTTTTCCATTTTTTGATCAATCAATTACGTATTAAGTTATAAGCAAATTTGATCACATTGACAAACACGTTTTTCGCCGGCTCTTGAGTGCTTTTTCTTATTAATTAAAAGTAAATTAAAACTTATTTCAGAAAGTTGCCCTTTTGGATTTGAGAACACCCTTAAGAGTGTTGGTCAATGAGATCTTCGATTCCCCTCCTAATTGTTAAACATATGGGCTTGCATGTTAGTATTAAACATATGGGAAGGCATGCGTATTTTTCATCAGAAAATTAATATTTTAAACTTTTTCTTTCTCTATACTCTTTCTGAAAGATGTCTAAAATATTTCTAAAATATATACTTAATTTTATTTTAAGTCAGTTTCTTGCTCACAGCTCGTTAACTTTGCTAAGTTTTTTAGTCATAAATATTAAATTAAGTATATATTTTAGAAATTTTTTAATTTCTAAAAATAGTATTTCTTATTTAGTCAATTAAAAAAGACTTTTCCTTAGAAAGAGACTTTCCTTAGATTGCACAGTAAAAGAAATTAAAAATATTAATTTCCTTATGAGATACTTTAAAAAAGCGCAGTCCACTGCCATACGTTTAACATCAGCCAGGAGAATTTGAGAGCTCGCTGACAAACACCCTTAAGGTTTTTATTTTAAGGTATGGGCATTTAAACACGTTATTTATTTCTTACTAATGCACAACACAGTTTTTATAAGGGAAAAAGTACATATAAAACAATAATGAATTTAAACAGTATTAACTGTATTTTGAAAATTTTGTAAAACTGGAACTGCCCTGTTTCTCTCACAGTAGTAAAAATCTTCAATTTCTAACTGAAAATGTAAACTAATGAATTACCGCGGTTTAGTGCTTCTTCTAACCATTAGAAGAAACAATAAAAACCACTTAAATTCATAATTCACCATAAAAAATATATCCAGCTGCTACCATTAGAATCTAGTGATAACAGCTTATTATTTTTTAAAAATTAATACTGCAAACGATTTCTTACACAAAAAATAACATTTTGTAATTCCATTCGAGTTATTCTATTTCTAAACCATCGACATACTTATCCTTTGTTACATTATTACCCCAGAGTACATTAGCGATTACTGGGGTTCTTGAACAATCTGTTTTAACCATATGAGTATTATTGTCCCAAAATACCCATTAGTTTAAGTAGTATGTGACTAAGTGAAGCCATGAATACATATGACCTAATTCTTCGTTTTTTGTGAAGATAGGTCGTTCTAATAAAATATTACCAGACATTAAATGAAAAAAAAAAATGGTATTATATATAATAGGGGAAAATAATTAATTGTTTTTTGTTGTATGTTATAATCATTTGTGCATGGCTTTGAGATTTTAGGCTTTATGATAATTATTGATTTTAACAAATATTGAAATTTTCGACTAATTTGTTTATTTATTTATTCTATTTACTGTGTAACTCGCTTTTTAGTAAACTTTGTTAGAAATATATAAAAATATTATAATTCATACATGCACATTATAGAAAGTGTTTAGATAAGGCCTATTTTCAGGAGAGTTCGTAAATAACGTAGCACCTATACCTCGTCTGGTCCGCTCGTCTGTCTATCTGTCCGCATATAACAGAACAAAAACAAAACGAACGAATGGTTTGAAATTCAATATATATAATCGTTTCAGAATTTTGTTGAGTCATTTATGAAAATCGAATCAAAATTTAAAAATATATTAATAAAGTTTTCTTCATTCCGTTAAATCTTATCACACGTAATTAATTCAATGATATCCCATGTTGGGTAATAATTCTAGGTTTCCATGGTGATTACGTCCCATTTAAGATGGAGTCGTATTATTTCCGTATTAGTGAATTTAATATACAAAAAGTGTACAGGGTGTCCCAAAAGTCGCCGTACAACTTCAAAAATTGATTACAAAAAAATAATAGGCCTACAGCAAAAATAATTACAACAGTACATAGAGTAACTCAAAAAGTTTTATTCTACTACCTTAGTATACTTCTACATGAGATCCTTTCATTGCACGCGACGTTTCCATGCGATGAAGCATTTCAACTGCAAATTCGAAGCGTTTCGCATAATCATTAGTTTGTAACTTTTGCACAATCTGAATTTTGTAGGCTGAAAGTTTTAATCGTTTATGAAGCACTTTGTGTGTTGCGATTTTTGACATAATAAGCTCTTGCGATGCTTTTCGAATTGATTTTACAGGGCTCCTAGAAAAATTTTCACGTACTTGTTCTGCATTTGTTGAACTGCTTCATCGTATGGAAACGTCGCGTGCAACGAAAAGATCTCATGTAGAAGGATACTAAGATAGTAGAAAAAAACTTTTTGAGTTACTCTATGTACTGTTGTAATTATTTTTGCTGTAGGCCTATTATTTTTTTTTTAAATAAATTTTTGAAGTTGTACGGGGAGTTTGGGACACCCTGTATGTTATCGTAACAAATTTTGTATTCATGCATGTTTGCATAAGAGTGCAACAGCTATTGCACCAAGATCTGGATATCTTCAAAACTAGTTGTACGAACGCACCTCATTTGCCGCGTACAGTTTCCGACTTGTTTCACAATACAAAAAATCTTCAATTCCTAACTGGAAATTTAAACTAATGTGTTACCGTGGTTTAATGCTTCTTCTTCTACCCGTTGCAAAAAAGATTAAACAACCGAAATTCATAATTCACCATAAAAATATACATTCAGCTGCTACCATTAGACTCTAATGATAACAACTGAATTTTTTTTTAAATTAATACTGCAAACGATTTCTTTCACAAAAAATAACATTTTGTATTCCATTCGAGTTATTCTATTTCTAAACCGTCGACATACTTATCCCTTTGTTACATTATTACCCTAGAGTACATTAGCGATTACTGGGGTTCTTGAACAATATGTTCTAACCTTATGAGTATTATTGTCACAAAATACCCATTAGTTTAAGTAATATGTGACTAAGTGAAGCCATGAATACATATGACCTAATTCTTCGTTTTTTGTGTTTGATCGGTCGTTCTAATAAAATATTACGGGACATTAAGTGAAAAAAAAAAGTAATGGTATTATATCTGTAGGAGAAATTAATTAAGCGCTTTCTGCTGTATATCATAATCATTTGTGCATGGCTTTGAGATTTTAGGCTTTATGATAATTATTGATCTTAATAAATATTGGAGATAGTACAAGTATTTTAAAAGTTGTTTACTTTAATACTGGATTGTTTTCTGTTGTATATTATAATCATTTGTGTGTGGCTTTGAGATTTTAGTCTTTATGGTAATTATTAATCTTAATAAATATTGGAGATAGTATAGGTATTTTAAAAGTTTTTGACTGATTTATTTATGTATTTATTCTATTTATTGTGTAACTCGCTTTTTAATAAACTTTGTCAGAAATGTATAACACTTATTATTATTCATGCATGCATGTTATGCCAAATGTTTAGATAAGGCATATATTTAACACTTTCCAACATAGTTGAAAAGTGTTTATGAATTCTGTTTGTCTGTCTGTCTCTCAGTTTGAGAGTACTCTTACTCGTGTTATTATATTCCGATTGCCATGAAATATATATATGTTATTTGAGTGTACTATAGCATGTTCGGTATTGAAAATGAAAGGATGTAGCATTTACAGTTCATTTACAGGCTTACTCAAAAGAATTCCTTTACATTACTGTCTATGGAGAAAAATCGTTTGCGGTGTATTTAAATTTGTTTGGATTCGCGAAGCATTGTTTAATAAGATAAATATTTGAAAGTAACAATATTTTTTTATAATAATTTTGCATTTTTATCAAGCAAAAACGTTATTATATGTTTTGGCGCATTTTAATTTTTGAAATGTAAATTCAGCCAAATAACTAAGAATTTCCTCGGAATTTTTTATTATGATATAAGACTGGTATAAATAAAAATATTTTCGAAGCAAAATTTTACAAAATATTTAAATAACGAATTTAACGATTAATTTTATTTGTTTACATTTCTTTTGTTGCCACTTTACGAAAAAAAAATCACAATATAATTCTTTTAAAATGCGTAAGTATCGTCTGCGTAAATGATTTACCATAATAAGAACAAATTATTTGAATTCTTAACACTAAAAAATACTTATGCTATAATTTTCATAAAAAAGTTATTTTAAAAGTTTCATAAAAGAAATCGTAACTCCATGATTTATGTTTTCTTCTGAAAATGTACGTGTTTAATTTTTATTTGATAAAGAATTGCGTCCGTAATGGAGAAACATGTAAAATAAATTAATTAAAATAATAAAATTTTTAAGGTTATTCTGTAAAAAAAAAAAAAAATAATAATAATAATAATAATAATATTATTGTGCAAATCTAGAGATCATAATTTATTTTTATGCTTAATTTCAAGC
Source organism: Maratus speciosus (assembly GCA_963932465.1). Classification (NCBI taxonomy): domain Eukaryota; kingdom Metazoa; phylum Arthropoda; class Arachnida; order Araneae; family Salticidae; genus Maratus; species Maratus speciosus. Next base: position 84,885,755 of record OZ010799.1, on the reverse strand, counting down.
CAAAATACTGAATAGTTTTTTTTTTTTTTTTTTTTTTTTTTTGTAAAGTGTACGACAAAATGTAATTTGTGTAGCCTAGTAGAGGATTCGCTTCGCTCATACTAATGATATTACAGCATTTCAAACATACCGAAATTTATATATATCACTGAGATGTACAACAAGACGCTTACTGTAGAATAGGGTATGCATAGAATTTATTATTCATTTACAGGGACGCACAAAAGAATTTGGCTACAGTATCACCTACGGACAATAACAGCTGAAGATGCGTTTTTAGTTGTGGTACACGTTTTTAAATTTAACTATTTTTTTTTTGCATATTATTTGATGTTTATAAATTCTTTAGTTCATATACAAGGCTGCACAGAAGTATTCAAATACATTTTCGTTTACTGGCGGAAATTGCTGAATGGGAATTTTAAACTGTGCTATGCGTTTAACTAAATCTAACTTTTTGCATATTATGTAGTATACTTATAAATCGATAGATCCTATAAAAGACTGCGCAAAACAAATTGGATATGTCTCCGACTATTGGTGGTATTTTCAGAAATTGGATTTGCAAATGTGTTATGCATTTTCTAACTTGTTTATTTAGACATCATCTTTTACTGTGATCTTTTACTGATCATCTTTAAACTGTGATATTTTGTTACAGTATTGTGAACGTGTTGTAAGGTGTTCCATAATCTATGCTGGACGCGTGATTTTTCATCCTTTTATTTACCCATCATATGCGTAGTATAGAGTAAGTCTTGTAATCGTTTTAAAAATCAATTTTTTTTTTTTTTTTTTTTTTTTTTTTTTTGACGGAATTACACGTTTCAGACCCTGAGGATTCCGAAAAACATATTGTCAAAAAAAAAAAGAAATTGCCGTCCATCTCTCTGTGTGTGTCTGTAAACGCTTTATCTCCCGAACAATTTGAGATAGAGACTTGAAATTTGGTGTGTAATTAATATGTAATAATGCGAAGAAGCCTATTGAATATCAGTAACCTCGATTATCCGGAACTATTTTTATCGGTCTTTCGAAATATTCGTTCTGATAAAAGATATATAAAAATATTCAAAATTGTTTATTTTAAGGAGTGGATATAAAAGGCAATAAAAAACATAAATTTTGCATAAAGAATGAAGTCGATCGGATAATCAGTTGCCGATATATTTTTAATAATATTTTTTTTACACTCTTCGATTTTTCATGAACCTGTATTTCATTCAAATTGCAATTCAAAGATGTATTTTAATTGGAAATGAGAGATTAATCCGACGCAGTAAACTGTTAGTTAATGTGATTATCATTTTTGGAGTTATAAGGATGATTCTTTTACGCAATTCGGTACTACTTGATTATCCCGTCGACCCCAAAACTATCGCCAAACTATAAGATTAAATACCAATAATGGCTTATCGTAAATGTCACATTCACTTGGCATTAAACACGTTACACGTGTTTGTTACGTCATCAAGTGATTTTTAATTCAAAGTTTTATTTCTATTTTTATTCAGCTTTTACTAATTTATTTGTTCTTTCGTTATTTTAAATAAAAATTATGCAAATTTGTATAATTTTGCGAGTACTTTGTCGATTTATATAATTTGTCAGAATTGGTCGACGGGATAATCAAGTATTACCCTCAATTCAGTAATAGAGCGTTGCTATGTAATAAAAATATTTAAATATACGTTTAAATTTTATTTTGGAATTGCAATGCATTTTATAAATAGTTTATGCATGTTTTATTTTCATATTTTATATTATGCATATCGATGATGGGTAAGTATTACGGTGACCCCCAACGACTAGTTTTATCTTACCAGGGCCCAAAACACACACACACACACACAAAAGATAACTGTTTTGAATAATTTATTAATCTAAATTTGCCATTTCTACATTTGATTTTTGTCTTAAATGCATGTTATAAGATATGAAATTTACACTGTTTTAGCAAATTGTACACTCATGTCCAAAATTAAGGGTAAGTGACTGGACGCGTTCGATTTTACACGTTTTGTCGAATACCTTCTGAAATTCTTCACGAATTGTTCTTGAACTTCTAGGACCTGAAGGACATGTTTGATTTCATATTTTTCAGTGAAGATTTAGTCGGGAGGGCAATTAGGGTGTAATGATACATTTATTGATAAAATAATATTTGCGATCACCCATGTAACAGAAAATGCTCAAAATGGTCTGTCACTGGATTAAATAGTTAAATGAGCCCCGTTTAAAGTTTGTGTGCATTTGTGTAAGCATAGCAGTCATATTCGTGAAGATGTTAACGTTTTTGTGGAAAATTTAAAAGGTATTTTTTTAATAGTATACAGACTCTTTACCAAATTTAACACAGCTTACCGAAACCCTGATAAAAAACAATAGAAACAGTATACTGCAATTGAAATATGAAGAAATAGAATATTTGATGAGATATGGCCATTTATATGAAATAATTTTCAACTGCGTGTATGCATGGAAGATTCCAAAATTTTTCTTTCGTAATTTGGTTGTTAACTATTAAGGGTAACTGATTTAACCCTTAAAAGCCAGATTTTTCAAAAATCATTATAATAATGTTCTTCGGCTTTCATTTTTTAAATAAATCATGGGAAAAATACTTAAAAAAATCATATTTTGTTTTAAGTATAGTTTACGGCTAAAAAACAGTTTGTTACTAATCGGCAATATTGGTATTTAATTGAAAAAATAATTTCCCTTGATAAAATTCTGTAATATTAAACACACAAGAATTTTAGGAGCTATAATAAGAAATAAATTTTACTTGCTCACTGCAGGTCAAAATAGGATATTTCGCAAGCTTCCAAACAAAACAAAAAGAACAAGAAGCAACAATTGAAAAAATAAATCTATCTTTATTCTTAAACAGCACAAGTGTTGCCATCTACATGTTGAAAATCGATTTAATAATATTTTAAGAATGTATTTTATTGGCAACATTAGACATTATAGCTTCAATATTACTCTAATAGTATTTTAGAGCCTAAATTGGGTATGTTGCCGAAAAGCAACACCAGGCATTTAAGGGTTAAAAAGTACTGTCAAATATCACGAAAATTCAGAAAGATAGGCGCGATATACTGAGTTGCTTTCTAAAAGTAGCTTTATTATAAGGGATTTTCCGCAACTTTTCATTCAGCTCACTGTATCTTTCTGAATTTTCACAATATTTGACTGGACTTTTCATAGAAGTTGTCCAAAATATCTGACTACCAAATTTTAAAATAAAAAGCTTGGAGTCTTTCACGCGTGCGAGGTTAAAAGTTATTTCATACAAATTCCCATATCTCATCAAATATTCAATATATTCATGTTTTAATTGCAGTATACTGTTGCTACTGCTCTTTGTCAGGTTTTCGGAAAACTGTGTTAAATTTGGTTGAAAACTCTGCGTGCTATAAACAAAAAAAATTTGAGTTTTTCACAGAAACGTTAACATCTTGACGAATATGAGTACTATGCTTACACAAATGTACAAACACCTTGAACAGAAATCACATAATCATTTAATAGAGTGACATTATTTTAATCTATTTTCTGAATAAAAACGGTGGTTAGAAAAATATTTTTGTAAACGTTTCCTTTGAGCTGCATAAATTAAACATCTTTTTTTCCACTAGCTATAAATTCCTAAACCTTTTCCTAAAAATAGCTACCTAACCGGGGTAACTTTGGCTCAAAAAAAAAAAAAAAAAAAGATTAAATCTTTTATTATTTCTGCATCGCTTCAGCTTTCGACAAAGTTTTGATCTCAAAATATAGGTGACAGCAATAGCTTGCAGCTGGCAACTCATTGTAAGAAATTCGCCAAGGTTCCACCGTGGCAGCACCAGTCAATCAAAATCGTACGAAGACAGTGAGAGTTTTGCTCTTACAACTTTTGCCTGCCAAGCTGTAAATTGATCCATTTGGACCTTGGTAAGTACATGTTATTATAACCTCATTAGTGAATATCGATGCCTAATGTAGGATTATGCGTTGTCTTTACTGAGATGAAAAAGAAAAGCGTATTTCTAAGTTGGGGTAACTTTGGCCCAACATTTGATGTAAAATTGTCCTAAACAATTATCATTTAAATTTTTGTATATACTTCCTGTTAATGTATAAAAAAATTTATATTTGAAGGGAAAATTTTTCTTATTTTGTTGAGTTTAAACATTGATGTTTTAGCTTTGATTGTTGGTACTCTTATGAAAATAGACATTTGTGCTTATACAAATAATAATTTTGTTGAAGATTCCTCCAGTGTATTGGTTCCAACTGAAACAAACAAGAAAGCTATGGACAATGATGGCTGTAACATTGGAAATTTTGTATTTGTGCTGTTGAATTACGATCTCTATCCCGGAATGATTACTTTAAAATTAAAGAAGGGTTGTGTTGTTAATTGCATTGAAAAAGAAGTTAATGTGTTGGCATTGGCCACAACGAACGGACTTGATGATGTATGAATGGAACAATGTATTGGCAAATATTAGTCCACCTAAACCTATGTCTTAGAGAAATCAATATTTAGTCCCAAACCTGGAAAGTCCACGTTAACAATATTTATGCGTTTTTAATAATTATTTTTAGTAAATGACATGCTATTTACTGTCTTTTTACATGTTTACACTTCTTACCCCCTCTCTCTCCTTTTTCAATCGGGTAACATTGGCCCAGATCATGCTGTAAGCCGTATAATATTCATTTTAATACATAGGTCATTGTTACACCAATTTAAGGTAACATTGGCCCACATTTTCAAAAACACGTTTTGGTGAAAAAAAATTTAATGTCGACAAATTTATGATAATAGTGTGTTTCCATATATTCTTAGCAAACAAAAAATTATCAGGATATCCATCTTTTACTAAACTAAGAGAATAAAGATGCTGATAAGGCCATGAAACAGAGAAATTTGAGCCAAAGGTACCCCGGTTGACGGTACTCTTTTACACCTTGACATGCAGAAGCCATTAGCTTGACTTCGTTCTTGATTATATCAGGTGCTGTAAAATATCATTTAAATTTTTCAGTCAGCTTTTTATAACAAAAAGATGGCCGACTTTATATTTGCTTGATATTGGCCAAAACCAAAATAAATTATGTGCTTCTAAACAGAATTTTTGAAACATTTTACATTTCTGTAATTAAATGTTGAATTAAATAATAATCAATCAATAATTTTACTTTATTTTCTGCATAAAAATTACTAGTTAGAAAAATATTTTTGTAGACGTTTCCTTTGAGCTGCATAAATCATTCACCTTATTTTCACGAGCTAACAAATTCCTAAACCCTTTCCTAAAAAGAGCTACCCTTTTACACCTTGACATACGGAAGCCATTAGCTTGAATCATAAATCTTTAACAGACGCAACGCTGGAAGCGGCAGGTACTGTAAAATATCGTTTTAGCGGAAAGCAGCTTTTTACGACAAAAGGATGACCAGCTTGTTTCAAACGTCGTCTCAAACTGAAGAATGTTTTTCTTCAAAAGAAAAGGATATCCACGGAAGGTCACGTGGTTGCCCTTAGCATTTTTCTGAAGTTAATGTGGTTGTCTTTAAAAAGAAGAATTATGTTTGAAAAATGAGCTTCGGTTGTCAATTCTTTTGAATACCCTCGGATATTCTGGATTCCGAAGAGATAAGCTTTTTAGTCACTTATATTTAATCTGGATATTAATTTTTGGTTCGTGTGCCGATCAATTAAAGCTATCATCTATTTGGATTTTAAATTCCTGAGCATCAATGGTGATTTTTTTTTTCTTTTCGTACGCGGCGTCACTTTTTCTGTCAGATAAATTAATCACATTGTGTTTGTCTGCTATGCGAAATGTCTCAATTTTACTCTTCTGGAATTTCGAAAATTGACTGAAGTTTGATCGTGAATTACAAAGCCTGTAATTAATTTAGACTACTACTTCTTTTTGAATTTATTTATTTATTTATATTTTGTAGAAATAAAATACATTTGTTAAATTGTAGAAAGAAATAACTGAGTTTTAATATTGTATGACAATGCTAATCTTACAAAACTAGGTATGCTACGATTATGAAATACATATAAAAATAATTATTAAAGGTACACATATATTAAGACAGACTTAAAACACAATTAATACAATAAACCCAACTGGAGTGAAAAATTAGCCGGGGTTAGGATTCGAACCTGGGTCCACAGCGTACAGTTTTCACTCCAGTTGGGTTTATTGTATTAATTGTGTTTTAAGTCTGTCTTAATAAATGTTTACCTTTAATAATCAAAAAATGGAATTCAGACATTGATTTATGTGCTTTAATATGTATAAAAATAAGCACATAATTTGAACAAACCATGTTTCCCACCGAATGAATGCATCTCTGATTCAGCTTAAAATGGCTAGAAAAATCTTATCAGGCATAGTTGTGATAGTATTTTCCAACACATAAAGATTAGCTATTTGAAACCTTTACCTTCTAAGAAGAGTGTTCACTAGGAAAATAATCATAATCTTGCTCATCTGATGAATAATCAAAAAATATTTGCACTATAAAAAGTTCAGCTACCGCCATGTTTGTAAATATAAATGAAAAGCACCCAACCCGTTCAGAGGTGTTTTAAACCAACCTTACACTGAGAAACTAATATGATGTCATTTCCAATTTTCAAAGCAACGCGTTTTTCGGTCTCTGAACGCGCCCAATGTGTAACTTATTTTCTCCGTATTTACTTAATTCCTATCAAAAAGCTGAAAGAATGCAATTTTATTAATCCGTGTGTAATAATATTTTTCGAATTTTTAAAGAATACAAACGTATGATTTCTGATAAAACATGGAGCTATTATAAATTATATTTAATTTTCAGTATCCATATTAATGTTAGAAATAAATGAAAGGATATGGGATAATTAGCTATCCGATTTCTTTTGCGGTGTTTCATGAATGACGGCATCGCTTTTTGCAGGGTTTGTGTATCATTCCGCAATAGTGACGTCATATGTATACTTTTCTATAGATGTTTTTTTAGACTGGATCGCAAATGCGGAATTCTTCAGCGGATGTATATGACGTCTTTAAAAAGAAGATTTATGTTTGAAAAATGAGCTTCGGTTGTAAGCTTTTAAGTCACTTGTTCGTGTGCCGACCAATTAAAGCTATCATCTATTCGGATTTTAAATTCCTTTATATCAATGGTGATTTTTTTTCCCCTTTTCGCATACTTTTTCTGTCAGATAAAATAATCACATTGTGTTTGTCTGCTATGCAAAATGTCTCAATTTTATTCTTTTAGAAATGACGAAAAATGACTGAAGTTTGATCATGGATTACGAAGCCTGTAATTAACCCTTAAATGCCTGCCTTTTCAAAAATCATTGTAATAATGTTTTTCGGCTTTCATTTTTTAAATAAATCATGGGAAAAATACTTAAAGAAATCATATTTGTTTTAAATATGGTTTACGGCTAAAAAAAAACAGTTTGTTACTAATCGGCTATACAGGTCTTTAATTAAAAAAATAATTTTCCTTCATAAAATTCTATAATATTAAACACTCAAGAATTTTAGGAACTATAATAAGAAATAAATTTTACTTGTTCACTGCAGAACAAAATAGGGTATTTCGCATGCTTCCAAACAAAACAAAAAGAACAAGTAGCAACAATTGAAAAAATAAATCTATCTTTATTCTTAAACAGCACAAGTGTTGCCATCTACATGTTGAAAATCGATTTAATAATATTTTCAGAATGTATTTTATTGGCAACATTAGGCATTATAGCTTCGATATTATTCTAATAGTAGTAAACAGCCTAAATTGGGTATGTTGCCGAAAAGCAACACCAGGCATTTAAGGGTTAATTTAGACTAGTATTTCACTTTGAATTTATTCATTTATGTTTTATGGACCTGAAATGTATTTTTTAAATTTTAGTAAACAATAACTAAAATTTTAATATCGTCGAAAAAATTAATCTTGCATAATTATAGTGGTTTCTTCTTTATATTTCTTATAACGCTTATCCGTCAATTTATACGCTTTCTAAAATCATATTTATATGTTTTGAACCAAAAATATTATTCAATAAAATGTGTAAAAAATATTCAACAAATGTAAAAAAAAAAAAAAAAGTATTCAACAAAACTTTATGGTCCTCTTAAGCTACTGCAGTCCCGCGAAGACACTCACAAGCTGATGTTAATGCTATGGGAGCGTTCTTTTAAAATATCTCGTTTGCATTTCAATATTTTTATTTACTTTTATTTATTTATTATTTTTGCATTGGCTAGCTGAGGTCGATGTCTACAAATGTCTTTTTTTATTTTTTCGATTTTGGTTGCAGTTGTTTGTTAATTATTATTGAGCATTCTTTTACTTTCGGAACAGGATGAAAAAATAAAAATTGAAAAAAAAACGGGGGGGGGGGGGGGCGTGGTGAAAAGGGATTTTTGAAAAAAGAGAAAAATTCTCTCTTTTGTAAATGAATAACTAAGAATGCCAAATAATCTGAAGTCATTAACTTTTCCAACTTTATTATTATGTAATTTTTTTTTAAAATCATTTTCGAAAACAAAGTGCGTAGGAATCTGATGTCCACTTTTTGGTTAACCCCTTGCCTGTGACGCCCGAACTCAGTTCGGGCAACGCAAATGCGCCAATTTCGGAATGCCCGACCTGAATTCGGGTAAGAGAAAAATCGGTGTTTCAATTCCGTGAAGTCCGAACTCAGATCGTCCAATGCATAACATGTAATTTACCATTTTCCCAATAGATGGCGATAAATTCCCGCGAAAAGTTCGGCAGTTTCGCGGCATTTGTTGGATTTTTGTAATTTTCAATTTCTTCCCAAATTTCATTCAAGCCTTTCAAAGGGAAAAGAAAAATTCCATTTTTGGCACGTTTTTCTCAGATATATTCCACAGGGACGGTGTTAAAAAGTAAATAAATTTTTGTACCTGAATTAGATAATGAGTAATTATTAGGGTAGCATGTTCAATACCCATTATACATTTACGATACAATTGGTAGCATTTCCTAATATCTTTATTGAAAAGTAACAAAAAGGATGAATTTTGAAAATGATGTGCATTCTTATTTATCTTTCGTGAAGAAAATAATCATAATAACAAAGGTTTAGGTGTGCGAAACAAGATAACAATGTATGAAAAAAAAAAAAAACTAAATAAAAACACAGAAAAAGAATTAAAAAAAAAGGGATATTTTGAAAAAGAAAAATCTTTCTTTTCTAAATGAGTAAATAAGAGTGCCAAATAATCTGAAGTCCGTAACATTTTAACATAACAAAAGAATAACATTTTCCAACTGCATTGTAAATTTTAAAAAAATTTCTAATTATTTTTGAAAACCTAGTACGTAAGAATATGTCTCAACTTTCTGATTAATAAAAAATAATTTTTGATAGATGAATTATGTAATGAGTACTTATCCATAAGGGTAACACATTCATTACACATTACGCATTCGGTATAATATTTCCTTATAACTTTTTTTAAAAAGTGACATAAAGGATGAGTTTCGAAAATGACATACACTTTCAATCATGTTTTGTGAAGCAAACAATCGCAGACTGGTAGGTTTATGTGTGCAAGTGTGTATGAACAAAAACGGAAAAAAAAGAGAAAAAAGAAAGACAATATAAATAATAATAATAATAATAATAAAAAAAAAATAGAGAAAATTCTTTTTCCTAAATGAATGAATAAGAATGAAATAATTTGAAGTCATTAACATTTTCCAACTCCATTGTAAGGTAAAAGTTTTTTGCAAATTATTTTCGAAAACATAGTTTGTAGGAACCTGACGACAACTTTCTGATTATTATTATTATTATTATTATTAGTATTATTATTTTGATAACTGAGTTAGGTAATGACTTATTATTAGATTAACATTTTCATTACGCATTATACTATAAAATTGATAGCATTCCTTATATCTTTATTGAAAAGTAATAATAAGGATGAATTTTGAAAACGATATGCATTTTTATTTGTCTTTTGTAAAGCAAACAATCGTAATCACCTAGATTAATATTAGCGAAACGAGATGAGCGTGTAGAAACAAAAACGCAAAAATAAGAAAAAAAGAAAGTAAATATTTTGCAAAAAGAGAAAAAAAAAACCATTTTCTAAATGGATAAAAAAGAGTAACAAAAATTCTGATGTCAGTAACACTTTCCAACTTTATTATATATATATATAAAAAAAAAAAAAAAAAAAAAAAAAAATTGATAATTTTCGGAAACATAGTACGTAGGAATATATTGTCAGCATTCTAATTAAAAAATAATAAATTTTGATAACTATATTAGGTAATAAGTAATTATTAGGATAACACTTTCATTACACATTATACATTTAATATACAATTGATAGAAATTCTTTATATCTTTATTAAAAAGTGATGAAAAGGATGAATTTTGAAAACGAATTTCGTGTAGAGATATGCATTTTTATTTATCTTTTATGAAGCAAACAACCGTAATCACTTAGGTTTATGAGTGCGAAACGAGATGAGCGTTTATGAACAGAAACGCAAAATAAGAAAATCAGAAAGTAAATATTTTGAAAAAAAAAAAAAAAAAAAAAAAAATCCCTCTTTTCTAAATGAATAAATAAGAATGACAAATAATCTGAAGTCATTAACATTTTACAACTTTATTATAAAATAATTTTTAATTATTATTATTTTAGGAAACATAGTACGTTAGGAATATATTGTCAACTTTCTGATTAAAAAATAATAAATTTTGATAACTGTATTAGGTAATGAGTAATTATTAGGGTAGCACTTTCCTTATACATTTACTATACAATTGATAGCATTTCTTTAGATCTTTATTTAAAAGTGATAAAAGGGATGAATTTTGAAAACGATATGCATTTTTATTTATCTTTCGTGAAGAAAACAATCGTAAACACGTAAATTCTTGTTTGCGAAACGAGATGAGCGTGTATGAACAAAAACGCAAAAATGAGAAAACAGAAAGTAAATATTTTGAAAAAAGAGAAAAAAAAATCCCTCTTTTCGAAATGAATAAATAAAAATTACAAATAATCTAAAGGCATTAACATTTTCTAACTTTATTATAATGTAATTAAAAAAAAAAAAAAAAAAAAAATCATTTTGGAGAACATAGTACGTAGGAATCTGATGTCGACTTTTTGATAAAAAAGTAAATATATTTGATAACCGAATTAGATAATGAGTAATTGTTACTGTAAGACTTTCAATACACATTATACAATTTACATTGGTAGCATTTCCTTATATCTTTATTGAAAAGAGAATTTTGAAATTCATATGAATTTTTATCTTTTGTGAAGCAAACAATCGTAATCACATAGGATTATTTGAGCAAAACGCGATGAGCGCATGTGAATAAAAAAGCAAAAAAAAAAAAAAAAAAAAAAAAAAAAAGCAAAAATTTTGGAAGATTTGAAAAAAGAGAGAAAATCCTTTTTTTCTAAATTAATAACTAATATACTGCTAAATGATTTGAAGTCATTAACATTTTACAACTTGATTATAAAGTAAAAAAAAAAAAAGAATCATTTTTGGAAACATAGTATGTAGGAATCTATTGTCAACTTTCTGATTAAAAATACTAAATTTTGATAATTGAATGAGTAGTTATTTGTGTAACACGTTCGATATCTATTATACAATTACTATACAACTGTTAGCCTTATATCTTTATTGAAAAGTGAACTTTGAAAATGACATGCATTTTTATTTATCTTTTGTCAAGCACACAATCGTAAGGTTTATGTGTGCGAAACGAGATGAGCGTGTATGAACAAAAACGCAAAAATAAGAAAGACAGAAAGCAAAATTTTGAAAAAAAGAGAAAAAAATCCCTCTTTTCTAAATGAATAAATAAGAATGGCAAATAATCTGAAGTCATTAACATTTTCCAACTCCATTGTACAGTACAAAAAAAAAAAAGGCAGGAATTTTGAAAGGATCTAGATCTTTAAATATTCTGAACTTTAGTGAATCGTTTAAACATAAGTTCATGTGTGGTAAAAAGATGATTGTATATGAATAAAAACACAAAGAGGGGGAAAAAAGACGAAGAGGTTTTAATAAATGATTTATTTTATTAGGTACTCAAACCTTTTGTCAATTACAGAAACGTATGTTTATGTGTAGGAAAGATATATGTATGCAAGTGATATTTTTTTCTTTTAAAAAGTATTCTAGTCTGCAATCACTAGACAAAAATGCAGACATTTTTTGTCGTGTGGCATTTCTAAAAGAAACCGGATTAACTAAAAATACTGTAATTAATTCCCTTTTGTGAAGAAAAGAATTTCAAGCGCGTTTTTGTGAGTTCTTTACAATAATTGCTTTGAACTGTAAAAAGTATGTTGTTAAAAATGCAAATAAAGAATGAAATGCAATAATGGACGCCGGTACAATGAAATCTGTAGAGAAAGGCAAGATTTAGGAAAAGATGTGTAACTACATTCAAGGCCGTTTTTACATAAAGACCGCTTGACGCATTTATACGTCATTTATGAAACTATCGCTAAGAAATTCAAAATTCTCTCCAGAAATTTAAAAAAATTATTTTTGGTTTTTATGGTGACACGTATTTCGTTAATAAAATAAATTAAAATTAGAATTAAAAATTTTCTGGTGTGAACACGAAATTTCTGAATAAAAAACACTTTTCCTTTATAGTGTTAAAGAGGAGAACATAAACATGAAAAAAATTAAAATAAGAATCTTTTGACAAGGCCAGTATACAACAATGCAATTGAGAAATGTGAAACGTTCCAAAATAAGTTGCTACCGGCGTTTTTCAAAAAGATTGGTAAAATACTATTATTTTTTCTTCAGCAGGCCTCTAACATCTTAACATCATAACTCTTAACATATAAGTCTCTTAACTTTTAACATTTAAGATAATATTGAAGCACATAAATATAAAAAGAAAGACAGAACCACAGATTTATCTCCACAGTTGGTTGACAACCAACATGGAATAGTTTTTAGATCCAACCGAGCTTTATTTCCAAACGAGGAATAATTTTAGGAAGATTTCGTATGAAATACTACCTATTACATTCTCCCCCAAGTTGGAATTTCTGAAAATGTTTTGCAGATCTACAGCGATCACGACCTTTAGAACCCAAAACCACCCTCAGTAAAAATCTTTATCTATCTATCTATATGTATATACTAGGGGGCTCTGCCCCTTGCAAGCTACGCTCGCCAACCCCCGTTCAGACACCGCAGAATCTAAAAACACGCTAATCTGATGGGTTTTAAAAATATTAAAGAAGATTGAATTATACCGAAAAAAGCGATGCAGATCTCCCTGTAAACGGGTTTCCCTTCAATTACCATTGATTGCAAAAATTTAAGGACGAATCAGTTGCTGTTAAGTTATCCAATGGTTGTTTTCGTTTTTGATTAAAGAGGATCAGTTAAACATTTGAAAAGAAGCTAAAATAAAATGAATTAAGTATACAGAGTCTTTGTCTCCCGGTATTTTAAAACAATCTCTATAACAATAGCCTAAGTCATGTGACTATCATCAACAGTTTCGGGCGGACCACTTCGCTTTTTATACTCAAGGTGCCATTTTGGTACTTTAATTTTAGCCAGGCACAGGCGATAAGTCGCCAAATATTATTCTATCGCCATCATTTCATCTATATTATAATAGTTCAAGTCATCAACTGCCATAAACAAATACGGTCTGATCCCTTCGCCTTTCATATGAAAGTTAAGCACAGATGTCATATGCCCCATATTGGCGAAATTTTTTTCCGACGCCAATTTGGGGAACGCATCAACAACATAAACAACATCATCCAGCTTACCATATCAAGCAAAATAACGATAATTTTGCGCCAGTTAAGTGCCCGTTCCGTATATGACATTGACGGCAGAGAAAAATCGCGCCAATATGGGGCCGTAAGTTTTCCATTTTGATGAAAAAATATTTTTTTTTTTTTTTTTTTTCGAATAAAACTACATAAAAGTTGCCATAGTCGCAAAGAATTCTTGGTACCATTACGCTAGTCGAATGCAAATCTCGCCAATAGCTTTTTTTCAACTCGCCAGTTAGCATTTTTTTTTTTTTTTTTCGAGTGGTAATATTTGGCCAGATGTCATATACGCACTTCAGTCCAGGCAATAGATACCGTATAGGGACTCTACCTAGAAAAATTAATGGTAGTTCTGGAAAAAGGCTTACTAGATGTTTTTTTGGGTCGCTGAATCCGAATTTTTAACTTCCCACCAAAATTTCCCCCGGCAACCTGCCCCCAAATTTTGGTAAAAGGCCCCCCCCAAAAAGGTTTTTATTGAAAAAATCAATTTTCTTATTGTTTTAGGGGAAAAGTATCTGGAAAATCAGAAAGTAGACAAACTTTGCAACAAATAAGATATATGACATTATGACGTGGGATGAATGGGGAGGGGGGATCTGCCTCGGAACATGCGCCGTGGTGCTGCGTGGACTAAGTTGCGCATTTCCACTTAACCACTCACATCGTTTAGATTCGGACTTCCGTCTCCCCTCCGAACTTTCCATATAAGGTTTACTTTACGTTTTTTGGGTCGCTGAATCCGAATTTTTTACTTCCACCCAAAATCCCCCCCCCCGAAACCCCCCCCCCAAATAGTTGTTTTTAACTTAAATTTCTTATTGTTTTAGGGGAAAAGCATTACGAAATACAGAAACTAGACAAAATTTGCAACAAATAGGATAGATGACATTATGACGTAGGATAAACGGAGAGAGAGGAGGCTGAGTTCGCCGTGAAACATGATTAGTTGTTTAATCATTCGTTTCAAAGGATCGTTACATAAATTCGTTTCATTTTAGCAGTTTCATATATCCGTTTCATAAATTCGTTTTATTAGATTTTATATAAGGGTAGCTATAACTTTTTTATGGACACGATAGCTTCCGTAATTCTGCACAAATCTCTTTCAAACTGATACATAAAATCAAGGGCATAAAGTCTCGGTCAAGTTCATTAATGGGCAAAATCGGACCAAGGGGATGGAAATAGGGAGGGGTTTTGTGAAAACCGCAAAACCACCATAACTTCTTAATTTTTGTACATATCAAATCAGTTTAAAGTTTTTATTACTTCTAAAAATACGGCCAAAAATGATCACAGATTTTTGACACAGATTTTTGATAAAATTAAAAATGGGCTCAAGAGGTGCAAAAAATAGGGTTTTGGAGAGAAAAAAATTCACAACATCGTCAATTCTCAACATATCAAATCCAACATATCAAGGTTAGTTGTACTTTGGTTGATAAGGTGTGCGAGAGGGGGGAGGTTAATAGGTTTAAAAGGTTATCGTTTCCATATATCAAGGGTAATTTTGAGAGACTTAAAAGTAAATTAATGAAGTTTAAGTTAGAATTAGTTGCTAAACCACCTCCTAAGTTGAAACATCTTCTGTACAGACCTTTTGATCCGGTTGCACAGGATGATCTCGCAGGGGTGTATGAAATTCCATATGAGAATGAAGGGAGGGGATATTAATTTTTATATTGGTATGACAGGTAGAAAGTTTGGGATTAGGAGGAAAGAGCATGAATCTGATATAAAATTTGGTAGGGATAAGACTGCGTTATCAAGGCTGTTTTTAAAAAGGGGGGTTAATATTTGTTTCAGAGATAGTAGATTAGTGTTTGTTTCGAGTTTATACCGCAAGTCAATCATCCGGGAATCTATTGAGATATATTCTAGGAGGGATACTGTGTGTAATGATTCTTTATCCTTTGATATTCCAATTTTATGGTTGGAATTCCTTAATAAATTCTTAAAAAGGGAGTCTGATAGAGGGAGCCGCGGTAGCGTAGGCTATTTGAGACCATAGAGGACGCAATGTTTGCATTTTTATGTTTTTTGGTTTTTAGATTATTTTTTGGTACCGAGTGTCATTCATTTCTATTGATTATGAGTGTGTTATGATTACGGTTTTTACTATTAAACCGAAACATGTCAACATATTTTGATTTTTATTTGTGACACCTATTTAAGTAAAATAAATGTATGTTTTTATTTATATATCAAATCCAATTACATTTTTATAAATCCTCTTAATATTATCTACAACTTTTATATTGACAAGTTTTGATAGGACTAATTCGTACCAAAAAAAAAAAAAAAAAACGAAAACAAAAGGGGTGTTGAAGAAGAAAAAAATTCATAACTTCATCAAATCACAAGATATAAAATCCGCATGAATTTATTATATATCTTCTTAATATTATCTACAACATTTATCCTGACAAGTTTTTTCATAGGACCAACTCTTATAGTAAACAAATTAAAAATACATAGTGCTTGAAGAAAAAAAAATCATCGTATTAAGGGTGTATTCAAATCCAAACTGCTTATTTTCTGACTCATTTTTAAATTCATTTTTTGCTCTCAAACGCATCCAATTGGTAGAGTCTCTTATTCAGAAATTATATAATGTACCGTAATAGTCTATTTTTTAATAGAGGCAGAATATATTTCAAAAAATGATATCAAAGTGGGTATTTTGAACCGAATTTCCCGAATCGCTTGTGTTGGAAACTAAAAATATTGTCCTACTGAGAAAATAATTGTTTATAAATCACGTTTTAATTAATTGAACAAAAAATAATAACACAGGTCGCTTATAAATCTCTGCAAAAATCACGTCAGCAAGTTTCATATTTTTTCTTTCAAAAATGAATCTGAAAATGTGCCAGAAAATTTCGAGTTGTTGAGCATGGAAACGTATTTTTTTAATAACACCTCAACATGATTTTGATAAAACCAGTTCTTATATAAAAGTGAAAGAAAAGCTCGTCAAAAGTGGCCAGATAAAATAGTTAAAGTGGGTTTGTCTCTAATCATGATTTAGTTTTTGTTGTTGAAATTAGCACTTAACTTCGAAATCTACCTGCGCCTGTAGGCCGAGCCGGCGGGGATATTTTTGTCCTTTTTCTCTTAGCGGTTAATTATTTTAAGGCTGTTCTTAAATCCAAACTGGCTACTTTCTAACACGTTTTTAATCCTTAAAAAAAAAAAAAGCATGAAATTGGCAGATACTCTTATTCAGAAACTTTGTAATCAAATTAGTTTTTTTCTTTTTTTCATTTTTCGGTAAATGCAGAGGAGATTTCGGAAAATGCTGTCTAAGGCACACCCCACACTAATAAGGCGACACATAAGACATGTCGCTTGAATTCGCTAGAAAAACTGGTTTAAAACAGGTTTGAAACAACTTCGTTCTTTGTTTCGACCGGTTTTTGCGCTACATGTCACTTGTCGTCTCAATGTGGGATGCGCCTTAGGCAGCTCACACACTGAACAGATAAGCGACGAAAAAGCGTGAGTCAAGAGACATTTCACCCTGCTAAGGCTGTTCTCAAACCAAAAAGGGCACCTTCCTGACATAAGTTTTAATTTATTTTTGTTCGAAAATGCATGAAACTAGCTGGTGTTGTTGTTCAGAAACTATGTCATTTTTTCCATTTTTTTGCAAACCCAATAGATCTTTCAGAAAATAGTGTCAAAGTGGGCGTTTTGAACCGAATTTCCGCGCGAAGGAAGAAAGAGAACTCAAGAGCGGGCGAAAAACGGGTTTGTCACGTGATCGAAATTGCTTATAACTCAAGGGGTAATTAATTGATCAAAAAAGGGAAAAAACAGTTCAATTGCAAATCGCTTCCATGTGCAGACTTTCTAATTTTATACCTTTCCGTTAAAAAATTAATTTGTAAATGTGTCAGAACGTTTTGCGCTTATGGAGCAGAGCAGTTGAGAACAGCCTTAACAAAGAAGAAATCGTTCAAACACTAGAATTTTTCTCCTCTCTTTCGCTTTTTGTCGCTTGTCTGTTCTGTGTGCGATCTGCCTAATAGGCAGACCGCAACTAAGACGATACATGCAACATGTTGCTCCATATCGGGTTCAAAACTAGTTTAAAACAGCTACCTTCTTTGTTTCGACCGGGTTTTTTTTTTTATATGCCACACTTCCTTTTTCTGCTGTGGTCTCAGTGTGCGACCTGCCGAAATTCGCGCTTTAAACCGAATTTGAGGACGCGACAGCGCGGGTGGAAAAAAAAACTGATTTCGTGAGACAATAATCGCTTATAACTAAAGATGTGATTCACTTTTATTGGAAAATGAGAAAAAAAAAAAACGTTCTATCGCAAATTACTTCAATAGTTATGCCTGTAATGGCCATGCTTTTGCGTTTAAAAATGAGTCAGAAAATATTTCAGAAAGTTTTGAGTTAAGCGGGGATGTTTTTTTTTTTTTTTTTTTTTTTTTTTTTCTTTTGAGAACCGCTTTAAGGCTGTTCTTAACTGCTCTGCTCAACAAGCGCAAAACGTTTTGACACACTTATAAATTCATTTTTTAACGGAAAGGTATAAAATTGGAAAGCCTGTCTATGGAAGCGATTTAGAATTGAACTGTTTTTTCTATTTTTTGATCAATCAATTATCTATAGAGTTATAAGCGAACTTGATCACGTGACAAACACGTTTTTCGCCCGCTCTTGAGTGCTTTTTCTTCCTTCGCGCGGAAATTCGGTTCAAAACGCCCACTTTGACACTATTTTCTGAAAGATCTATTGCGTTTGCAAAAAAAATGGAAAAAACAGCTCAATGACATAGTTTCTGGACAACAACACCAGCTAGTTTATGCATTTTCGAACAAAAATAAATTAAAACTTATGTCAGAAAGTTGCCCTTTTGGATTTGAGAACACCCTTAAGCCTCTTGAGAAGAATAAGTTTTACTTTTGTTTTTTACTTTCTTCTATCTTCATATTTTTACTTTCTTCTATCTTTAATAGAAGAAAATATTGTAACGGAAATTTTTTTCGACTTCCGGTTTTCGACGGATTTACACGTTTTAGGGGTCAGAAAAGCATGTTTATAGAAAATGTCTGTCTGTCCGTGTGTCCGTCTCTCTGTCACCATTCTACCATCAAAAAGTGTATGAAGTTATGCATAGAATTGAACCAAATTTTTTTTCTAGTTTTTGGCTATGGCAAGAAGGTCCTTCCTTAATTTGGAAAAGTTCCGCCGGAAGGGGGCGCTGTAACAGCGATTTTTACGCGATTTTGAATATTGTAGTATAGAAAAGTGTATGAAGTTATGCATAGAATTGAACCAAATTTTATGTGTATGCTTTTGGTTAAGGCAAGAAGGTCCTCCCTGCATTTGGTAAAATTCCGCCGAAAGGGGGCGCTGTAATAGCGATTTTGTGCCATTTTCAATATTGTGCCATCGAAAAGTGTATGAAGTTATGCATAGAATTGATCCAATTTTTTTGTGTATGTTTTTGGTCAAGGCAAGAATGTCCTCCCTGCATTTGAAAAAATTCCGCCGACAGGGGGCGCTGTAATAGCAATTTTTGTGCGATTTTCAATATTGTACCATCGAAAAATGTATAAAGTTTTGTATAGAATTGAACCAAATATTTTGTGCATGCTTTTGGTTAAGGCAAGAAGGAACTATCTGCATTTGGTAAAATTCCGCCGAAAGGGGGCACTGTAACAGCAATTTTTGTGCGATTTTCAATATTGTACCATCAAAAAATGTATATAGTTATGCATAGAATTGAACCAAATTTTTTGTGTATGTCTTTGGCCATGGTAAGAAGGTCCTCCCTGAATTTGGCAAAATTCCGCCGAAAGGGGGCGCGGTAATAGCGATTTTGTGCCATTTTCAATATTGTACCATCGAAAAGTGTAGAAAGTTATGCATAGAATTGAACCAATTTTTTTGTGTATGTTTTTTGTCAAGGCAAGAATGTCCTCCCTGCATTTGAAAAAATTCCGCCGACAGGGAGCGCTGTAGTAGCGATTTTTGTGCGATTTGGAATATCGTGCCATCGAAAAGTGCATGAAGTTATGCATAGAATTGAACCAAATTTTTAGGTCCTCCCTGAATTAGGAAATATTCCGCCGAAAGGGGCACTATAATGGCGATTTTTGTGTAATTTTCATGATTTTTTGTAGTTCTATTATACACCGGTGGCTTGTGAAGTGACGGGAACTTCCCATCCTCTTAAGCCGGCTATTAGCGAATACGGAAAACTATTAATTTTAATAAATATCATGATGGAGAGTAACTCGTTTTTACTCCGAGCACTCCGTTTTGACTCCGTTTTTACACCGTTTTGACTGAAGCAGAAATTTAAGATGAAAGTCAGAGTTTATATAACATTGAACTAATAAATGAAATATTCACATTTGTAACAACATTTTAAAATATAAAAATATATGAGATAGAAGAAAGTTTTGGGATTGGCACATCCAACTAGTTTTCTTTTAAAAAATAAATAAATAAATAAATAAATAATAATAATCATTATGGAGAAAGATAATTAAATTTCAAAATCCTGGGCGGGGCAATGACCTTCCCCTGTACTTCCTTGTTAGCTCATATCATTTCAATCCTTATATAACTTTAGATCAATGCTAAGATTTAAATATATATATCCAGTCACTAGAGAAGAAAAAATAGAAGAAAAAAAAAAGACCTCGTTCTTTGGATGCAAAACTTTATTAATACATACATCTATGATTGAAAAAAAAATGAAAGCATATAACTATTAATTTGCATTTAACAAATAGCTCCAGTGATTCATTGAATATAGATACATTTTAAGATTGTTTTTGTTGCATCATTTCATAGGACAACCCCCCTCCCCCCAACACACACACAATGTCTGTTTTTCCGCAGTAAAACAGTATAAGTAAATATTTGTATGCTGCATTGAATAGCGACCAGTAAATGTTTCTAGTATTTTAGCTATTGATTTTCTTTAAAACAGACAGTTTTGCATGAATTAACAATGAATGACTGCGTTTAACGTTGGATGCTAACAAAATGCATTTCAAAACATCTTTATTGCAATAATCAATAAATCTTAATTATTTATGAAAAAATATATGTAAACTTCGAGAAATCTGTATTTGAAATAAGTTCAATGAATGAATTTTTTTTTTAATGATCATTATTTAAAATTTTCTTTCTTATATTTTAAGAAATAAAAATTATTATTACAGTGCCCCATTGAAGCATTTTGCTATTTATTTCTCTTGCATAAAATTTTTGATTTGTTACTCACAAGGAAGGTCTCCTTATCGGGCATACTCAGAATATTTTGAAAAAATATACATACAAATTAAACTACTTATGTAAAATTAAACTAAATATGTATGTAATAATTGATCAGTCAAATTTAGCGGCGGAAATCCTGTAGAAAGTCTGTAAAAAAATACAATACTTTCAAATATTTGGCGCGAAAAGACGAAAGCGACACGCGATTTGGCGTGCTCACTTTTCCTCGTCAAAAGAAAACGATTTTAATGCATTTGAAAATTGGTTGTTAATTGATTTTTAGAATGCGTGTAAATAATATTTAATGGATTTAAACTTAAACAATGAGAGAGGTTAATATATTTATTTTTTTGTTACATATTTATGTTGCTTGTTTGTGCAGTTATTCAATTTTATCGGTGAAAAAATGTTTTCATATGTAAAAAAATTTTCATATGTAAAAAAATATTTTAATATATTTAAGCGTATTCAAAAATAAAGGCAAGATGAAGAATGCTGCAGTTATACATTTCAATATCGAAGAAGTCGTTGTTTCCATAGCAACAAAATTGAATCGACAGTGCTCTATTGCACTTAATTTATAGCTTGAAACACTGTTAAATAATTTAAATTTTGTTTTAAATTGTAAAATTTGATAGTTAAAGTTTGCTATAAATATATATAAATATATATATGATAAAACTATAGTTTAAACAAACTAAAACTGACAAAAGTAAAGTTATTTAAATTAAATTTATTTAAACAAGTTCAACATGTTTTGAAATTTTATTCTATCGCCAACCGGTGATAAAACGCAAAATAACGAATTTTTTATTCATTTTTTTTACAGATTCTCTATTAAGGTACCGCCGAATTTTTTTTATAAACATACATATCCTCATAAGAAGAACATTGTTTAAATTTTTTCAGATTTTTCGGAGTATGCATATATGTTGTTTATGGAATAATATTGCTACAACATTACTGTAATATCAGACAAAGTTAATACTTGCTAGAAGTGATAAAAATACAAATACAAGGCAAATAAATGCTTTTATTCTGATCGACATGTTTCATCGCTAAGACGAAGCACTTCTCAAGATCTATAACAATACAAATATTTTCGCAAAAAACTTTTTAATTTGAAAATTGGTAAACGAAAATTCCGAGATCTGATGCATAATGAAATCAAGTGCAATAATATAAATGGATATTTGTGAACTTGGATTATTTTATACTTATTATTTCTTATTCTGCAGAGCATCTCTTTCCAAATTTTAGGTAGCTCCATGGAAGCTGAATTATTTCATATATTCTCATTGCGTATAAAGTTCTCTATTGGTTATCGGGTAATAATTGGCAAATAACATTTTGATGAATAAATTATTCTACTATTTTTTAAATCACTAGGGGGCTCGGCCCCCTACGAGCTACGCTCGCCAACCCTCGTCCAGACACCGTAGACTCTAAATACACGCTAATTTGATCGGCTTTAAAAAGATTTCGAAAGATTGAATTATAATTAAAAAAACAGTGGCGATCTCTCTATAAACGGATTTCTATTCATTTCTCTTTGATTGGGGAATTTTAACGCCAAATCCGTTGCGGTACTACTTGATTATCCCGTCGACCCATTTCGCCAAATTATATAAATCACCAAACCACTCGCCAAATTATACAAATTGACATAATTTTTATTTTAAATAACGAAGAAACAAATAAATTAGTACAACATTAATTAAAATACAAATAAAACATCGAAATAAAAATAACTTGATGACGTAGACACGTGTAACAACATTTCAAAATAAGGTAATATAAAAGGAATTAAGTAAACAGAGTCTTTGTCTCCTGGTATTTTTTAACAAAGTGAAAAGAAAGTTCTTTTAAACGAGACATTTTAAATTAATCGTTTTTAATCTGACGTAATTTTGACCAAACTATTCTTTCTCTCTTTAATATTCACATGAAAATACTTGTGTTAGAAATGAAATATTATTTGCGCTTTCCTAACAAAAATAGTTGAAAAGTATGCTCTTAAAATATCAAATAAATGTGTAGCGCAATTTCTAAATTTAAACCGTTTTGCAATATTATTTTGTGTTCATTTTATGTAATAACTGTAATGTGACGTAAATATGACGTAATTTCTCCTATTTAAGACTTCTAACGCATGTTAATAAATTTATTGTTTTACAAATTCCTTTCTCTCTTAAAATTCACGTGTAATTATAGTTTTTATGACGTAATTTTTAATAAGTTCCTGCTTTTTGTACATAATTATCTAATTCTAATTCCAAATGTTTTTTTCTGTTTATAATAGTCACGTGTAAATAAATTTTTAATTTATTTACGCGTATAAATATTTTTTTTTTTTTGAAGCAAACATTATTGTTTCCGCTGTTTATACAGTTGGCAACAGTTTAAATTAATATCACTTTCTAGAATCTGTTAAAAATATCGCTAGAAATGCTGAAAATCTGAATTTAAAATAGAAATAAAACCTCAAAAAATTAGTCAAAATAAAAAAATTAATGCAATCTGCACTCCGAGAAATTATAACGTATAAAATGAACTAAAAATTATTAAATTCCGATGTATAGTTTTTGCTGCTATAAAACTTTTTTAGTGGAATGATTTTGTCCAACTTTAGCATTAAATATCTCTTAAAATAATTCTTCGATTTGAAAACTGCCTGCATCAGCGTGTTTATCAAGCATTTCTGTATAATACTACCGATTTTCATATTTTTGTATGCATTATTTTTCTTAATATTAACGAAGAAAGACCTCCGGTCACAAAAAAGTCAAAACCGGCGGCGGTGACAGCGGTAGTTACTTTTTTTTAGAATAGAGAGAATCTGTAAAGATTCTTTGTTATATAGTCTGGCCAAAGCTATAGATTTCTTGTTGTATTTGACGTCCTGCTACATGTTCTTTGATCCTAGTTTAAAGCTTTCTGCTTCCCATTCTTATGTAACATGAGATGAATAAGAACAAAAAATCTGCTTAAAACACCATCAAAAATTTTTAAATGCGCATTTAAAAATGTTTGATGATGTTTTAAGAAGATTTTTTGTTCTTATAACATGAGATTGCGTGATTTATTTTTTACCAGTTTTCAATTAATTGTCTTTCTTCGAAAATATTTGTATCATTATAGATCTTGGAATGCGCTGTCTGAACGATGAAATTTGTATCTCAGAATAAAGGTATATATTCGCTTTGTACGAGAGTGTATCAATAAGTATTTGCCCTCACATAGAAATAATTGAGTGAAATTTATGAAATTGCTACATTGTATTAGTCCTTTTCTATATAATCGCCATGCACAGTAACACATTTCTGCAAAAGGTATTTCAAAGTGGGGTGGGGGTGGGGGTGGGGGGGAGGATGTATTCCAGGATGCGCGATAGTAGATCAAAGGGGGTCATTTTTCTAACTTTTGCCGATTCCCACATGTGACGTATTGTTGAAAAGGCCTGTGACCACTTATTCATGCTATGCACCTCTCGTGCCCCGAGCCCCAAATTTGCCTTCCGTCGGGAGCACTTTTCTAAATTTTGCGAACATTAATCATGCCCCCCCCCGGGGGGAAAATTTGGGGAGAGGGGCTCGGAAGGTGCACAGTATGAATAAGTTGTTACAGGCCTTTCCAACAATATGTCACATGTGGGGATCGGTAAAAGTTAGAAAAATGTCCCCCTTTGGTTCTACTATCGCGCCTCCTAGAATACATCCTCCCCTTTCTCTTTGAAATACCGGCTGCACAAATGTGTTACTGTGCCCACTGACTATATAGAAAAGGACTCATAAAATGTAGCAATTTCATAAATTTCATTAAATTCTTTCTATGTGAGGGCAAAAACTTATTGTTACACCCTCGTAAGTGTATGTTTATCACTTTTAGCAAGTATTAACTTAGTTTGTTTATTTTAAGTGATTTTCATAAAATATTTTATAATATTGTAATAATTTGAACAATAGATTAAGCTGTTTTTAAAATATGCTATTTTTAGGGTTCCGAAACCTCAAAAGGAGAAAATGGAATCCTTATAGATTTGCTTTGTTGTCCATTTGTCTGTCAAAACCATTTTTCTCAAGAACGGCTGCGGATATGAAGTTGAAATTAATATCAAATAATAAGGTCAATGGTCCCATTATTGTATTAAAATTTTGAGCTTTTAACTTGATGCAATAAAAAGTTAGGGTTATAAAAGAAAGTTTTTCGGAAATCACGATTATGAAAATCACTCAAAAAATTGATTTACATTTAAAGATTTTAGATTTTTAAGTCAAATTCGATTTGTTTATGATGGAAAATTCTATATTTACATATGAATTTGTATAGTATTGCGGGATTATCTCTCTATTCTAAAAAAAAGTAACTACCGCTGTCACCGCCGCCGCCGCCGCCGCCGGTTTTGAATTTTCTGTGATTGGAGGTCTTTCTTCGTTAATATTAAGAAAAATAATGCATACAAAAATATAAAAATCGGTGGTTTTATACAGAAATGTTTGATAAACACGCTGATGTAGACAGTTTTCAAATCGAAGAATTATTTTAAGAGATATTTAATGCTAAAGTTGGACAAAATCGTTCCACTAAAAAAGTTTTATAGCAGCAAAAACTATACATGACAGTGTTATCATTTTTAGATCATTTTATGCGTTAGAATTTGCCGGAGTGCAGATTGCATTAATTTTTTTATTTTGACGCATTTTTTGAGGTTTTATTTCTATTTTAAATTCAAATTTTCAGCATTTCTAGAGATATTTTTTACAGATTTTAGAAAGTGATATTAATTTAAACTGTTGCCAACTGTATAAACAGAGGAAGCAATAATGTTTGCTTCAAAAAAAATTATTTGTACGTGTAAATAAATTAAAAATTTATTTACACGTGACTATTATAAACAGAAAAAAAAAAACATTTGGAATTAGAATTAAATAATTATGTGCAAAAAGCAGGAACTTATTAAAAATTACGTCATAAAAACTATAATTACACGTGAATTTTAAGAGAGAAAGGAATTTGTAAAATAATAAATTTATTAACATGCGTTAGAAGTATTAAATAGGAGAAATTACGTCATATTTACGTCAAATTACAGTTATTACATAAAATGAACGCAAAATAATATTGCAAAACGGTTTAAATTTAAAAATTGCGATAGACATTTATTTGATATTTTGAAAGGATACTTTTCAACTGGTATTTTCACGTCAATATTTAACAGAGAAAGAATAGCTTGGTAAAAATTAAGTCAGATTAAAAACGATTAATTTAAAATGTCTCATTTAAAAGAACTTTCTTTTCGCTTTGTTAAAAAATACCGGGAGACAAAGACTCTGTTTACTTAATTCCTTTTATATTAGCTTATTTTGAAATGTTGTTACACGAGTCAACGTCATCAAGTTATTTTTATTTAGACGTTTTATTTGTATTTTTATTAATGTTGTACTAATTTATTTGTTCTTTCGTTATTTAAAATAAAAATTATGTCAATTTGTATAATTTGGCGAGTGGTTTGGCGATTTATATAATTTGGCAAAATGGGTCGACGGGATAATCAAGTAGTAACGCAGCGGATTTTGCGTTAAAATTCCCCAATCACAGAGAAATGAATAGAAATTCGTTTATAGGGAGATCGCCACTGTTTTTTAAATTATAATTCAATCTTTCGAAATATTTGTAAAGCCGATCAAATTAGCGTGCATTTAGAGTCTGCGGTGTCTGGACGGGGGTTGGCGAGCGTAGCTCGTAGGGGGCCGAGCCCCCTAGTTTGGAAAATTTTAGCTTCAGAACTATTTTTTTCTTTCTTTTAATTGCCATTATTCATAATATTTCTGTTGATTTTTGCAGTTAGTGTAGTTTTTGCAGTTAGGGAAATTTGAACAAGTTGAACGAAAATTTCACACATTATTTTCAAAATTTCTCACATCTTGTTGCGGGTATTTTCAACTTAGGACTTTATTGTGGCACCGAGCAAATCATTCTCTATAAAGCAAGATTATCGGGGTTTTTTTCATTTACATCTCCTATAAGACCTTTCTTTGTGCCAAATTTGAAGGTCTTAGGTCAACCGAAAGTACCCTATAAGTTTTACGCTCAGAATCTATATTTGCTTGACCTAGGAAGGACTTTTAAATTTGGCTCGAAGGAAGGTTTTACAGCACATGTAAAGGAAAAAATCTGAAAATCATCGCAGTCTTAGCAAACCTACGTTGCTTTATTGCTTGAAAAGCTCACGAGTTTCCATAATAGGTACTAATGCCAAATTAACGCATTTTTTGTAACGGTAATATAACATAACGGTACGGAACCTCCAGTGTGAGAATATTATTTGCATTTATTTTGATTTTTATAAAATAGTAGTAATAATAGTTATAAGTATAATTGTATAAACTTTTTGCCAAAATCAGGAAATAATTTTCTTTCTCATTTGGATAGATTTTTTTTCATTTCCGAATTTTGGCTTCAGAACTACTTTTTTCTTTCTTTTAATTGCCCTTATGCCCAATAATTCTGTTGTTTTTTGCAGTTAGTGTAATTGTGAAATTTGATCTAGATGAATGAAATTTAAATTTCAGACATTATTTTCACAATTTCGCACATCTTCAAGATGCATTTTCAACTAGAACTTACTTGCGGCACCGACCAAATAATCCTCCTTGCACTTGCCACCGAAGCACTTGCTATAATTGTTATGCCAATAAACCGTTTGTTTTCATTTCCTACGCATTTCTTGTTTTTCGCCAAAACTTTTCATTTCCGACCTCTTGTAACAAATCGAACTGATTCCCTAGAGAAACCCCTTAAATATCCAGAAATTCGCTGGCATAGGAAAACTAATGTATTTGTGAAGACAGCCAGTGATTTTAACTAAGTCCTGCATATTGCCGGGAGGATAAAACGAAAGCAATCGATCTAAATTCATCTTCGGGGATGACACTACGCAGACAAACAGTTGAATAGAAAAGCCGTAGTGGAATTTCTGTGATACACCGCAAAGTGAAACTAAACAAAATATTCCCACGAGCCAAGACGAAAATGAAACTGATCTCCCTCAAAGAGGCAGGGACATAGGCAACCTACGAAACGATAGCTTAAAAACGACTTCACGAGTCAAACGCTCTAAGTGGCTAAAAAGGTACTATTGTTTTTATCAAGGGATCAAGAGAAATGATATCCTTGATGAGAAGAAAAATTCTTTCAGTGTTTAGTTCTCATTACGAGAAGTTCAGGTTTGCAACCTAGTGAGAGAGGTATTCTCTCAAGTTTTACTGTATCATTATCTCGGTAGTTGTTCAGAGGGGAAAACTAATCTTCCTCTGGACCCAGAAGTTAAGCCGACTGTCAAGTTGTGCGGTTCTCTAGGTAGTAGAGCATAAATCAATATCAGTCGGATCAGACTAAGGCTGCATCTTCATTATTTGCGGACATTTTACATCCATGATTTGGAACTTGGAACTTTTACTGTCAATCGTCATTAATTGTTGAACGTTCCCATCATCAACTTAATTTATTTGTTGTGACTTGATAAAGTTAATCAAGAAATTTACATTTGTTATTTATTTAATAAATCATTTTTTGTTATGATTTTGTCATTGCCTTCGAAGACCGCATATGCTACCCGTCTGTAATCAAAGGTCCACACCCTTATTGCTATACCAAAGTTGCTTCTTTATGTGTACTTTACCTCCCATTACACTTTGGCCCATGAATTAGGGGACACTCTGTAGTTGAAGTGAATACTCTTTATGCACTGTGCTTCAAAGCTTTTACTCTGGAAAATAATAAATTAAAAAAATTGGGAAAAAAGAACTGAAATATTTAGCTACATTTTGATCAATATTTTTTGTAAATAGCAAAAAAATAAAAATGCAAAACATTTATCCGTTCTTTAGGAAAAAGGAAGGTAATTATGTTGTTTGTATTCAAATCTTTGCAAATTCAAATATTTATATCTGTAAAAAATACTTGAAAATAGATAGTCTTTAATTATCATTTAAAAAATGGTTTGCAATGATTTATCGAATTTCAATACTTTAAGAAGGCAATTTTAAAAGAGAATTTTCATTGCATTGTTTCCCCAAGGTTACTTTCCAATCCCACAGCGTAATAAATATTCGTATAGTGTGTTGAAAAGCGATCTATAAATGATTTTCGTCTTTTATCTTTTGATTTTTTTTTAAACGTATAATTTATTAATTAACAAGGAAATCTTTTGTATGAATTAACAATGGTATGAGTAGGTTTAACATTTAATGCTATTAAAATGCATTTGAAAATATATTGTTATTTTTTTACTCATTAAAGTTTATTTGCTAAGAAAATGTTTATATAAAGTTAATGTCTGAACGTATCATTAAACAATGAGGTTTTCTAAAGCCATAATTTACTTTTCCCTACAAAAAATATTCCAATATTTACATACAGTTTTTATAATTTTTCCCTATAATATAATGACGAAAATGAAGATATTTTTAAAAATTTTTAATGTAGACCAAATAGTTCAAATTCAACAGTAATTTTTTTTTTCGTAATATCAGCACTTTTTGCGCACCATGTTTTAGAGCTTTTAGTCTGGAAAAAAAAAAAAAAGAAAATGCATTGGTAAAAATAAGTAAATTACTTTTAGATGTATGTATTTTGTAATATATAATAAAATAATAAATGTAAAACAGTTATAATAAAAAGTCTCTAAAAAAAACCAGATAATTATGTTGTTTATACTTAAAGCTTTACGAATTAAATATTTCTATATGTAAAAAATATTTGAGAATTAAAGATCCTTAATTATCATTTAAAAAATGGTTTAAAGTGATTTATCGAATTTCAATACTTGAAGAAGGCAATTTTAAAAGAGCATTTTCTTTGCATTGTTTCCCCAAGGTTTCCTTCCAATCCCTTAGCATAATATTTCTATAGTGTGTTGAAAAGCGATCTATAAATGATTTTCGTATTTTATCTGTTGATTTTCTTTTAAACATACAATTTATTAATTAACAAGGAAATGTTTTCCAATTAACAATGGAGTGGGTAGATTTAACATTTAACGGTAATAAAATGCATTAGAAAATGTATTGTAATTTTTTTAATCAATACTAGGGGGCTCGGCCCCCTACGAGCTACGCTCGCCAACCCCCCGTCCAGACACCGCAGACTCTAAATGCACGCTAATTTGATCGGCTTTAAAAAGATTTCGAAAGATTGAATTATAATTTAAAAAACAGTGGCGATCTCTGTATAAACGAATTTCTATTCATTTCTCTTTGATTGGGGAATTTTAACGCCAAATCCGCTGCGGTACTACTTGATTATCCTGTCGACCCATTTCGCCAAATTATATAAATCGCCAAACCACTTGCCAAATTATACAAATTGATATAATTTTTGTTTTAAATAACGAAAGAACAAATAAATTCGTACAACATTAATAAAAACACAAATAAAACGGCGAAATAAAAATAACGACGTATACGCGTGTAACAACATTTCAAAATAAGCTAATATAAAAGGAATTAAGTAAAGAGAGTCTTTGTCTCCTGGTATTTTATAACAAAGCGAAAAGAAAGTTCTTTTAAATGAGACATTTTAAATTAATTCTCAAAATATCAAATAAATGTCTAGCGCAATTTCTAAATTTAAACTTTTTTGCAATATTATTTTGTGTTCATTTTATGTAATAACTATAATGTGACGTAAATATGACGTAATTTCTCCTAAGACTTCTAACGCATGTTAATGAATTTATTATTTTACAATATCCTTTCTCTTTTAAAATTCAAGTGTATAATTTTTATGACGTAATTTTTAATAAGTTCCTGCTTTTTATACGTAATTATTTAATTCTAATTTGAAAGTTTTTTTCCTGTTTATAATAGTCACGTGTAAATAAATTTTTAATTTGAAGCAAACATTATTGCTTGCGCTTTTTATACAGTTGGCAACAGTTTAAATTAGTACAATTTTCTGAAATCTGTAAAAAATATCTCTAGAAATGCTGAAAATTTGAATTTAAAATAGAAATAAAACCTGAAAAAATGAGTCAAAATAAAAAAATTAATGCAATCTGCACTCCGGCAAATTCTAACGCATAAAATGATCTAAAAATGATTACACTGCCATGTATAGTTTTTGCTGCTATAAAACTTTTTTAGTGGAACGATTTTGTCCAACTTTAGCATTAAATAACTCTTAAAATAATTCTTCGATTTGAAAACTGTCTGCATCAGCGTGTTTATCAAATATTTCTGTATAAAACCACCGATTTTCATATTTTTGTATGCATTATTTTTGTTAATATTAACGAAGAAAGGCCTCCGGTCACAAAAAAATCAAAACCGGCGGTAGTTACTTTTTTTTAGAATAGAGAGAAAGTTTATTTGCCAAGAAAATGTTTATATAAAGTTTAATAATAAGTTTAAAGTTAAAGTTATATAGTCTTAATTCATATAAATGTCTGAACATTAAACAGCGAGGTTTTTTAAAGCCATTTTTCCCGACAAAAAATATTCCAAATTTTACTTTACAGGTTTTATAATATTTTTCTATAATGTAATGACGAAAATGATATTCTTAAATATTTGTAATATAGACCAAATAATTAAAATTAAATAGTAGGATAAGTGCCCATATTTCTTCCCCCTTAACTTCTCCGCTTCTGCGAAAGTGGCGCCACTTATGACGCAAGGCACAGGGGACGCGAGGTAAAAGTGGTCAGTGTTGAAAGCTTCGTTCGCCAAGACGCATATATAAATTAAAGACGGCGAATTTCCTGTTTTAGAAGACCTAAGTTCTTATTACGTCGTTTGTAGAACGTTATTTACTGTACTGTTAGTATTTATTTCTTATTCATTGCATGCACTTTACGTTGGTAAGATGCTGACGGTAGCATACAGTGAGTTTTAGGACGCTCAGTTCATCTTACGAGAACTGAAGCTCCGTCATATTAGGAAGTAGCGTGGTCCCAATTTCGTCCCCCTAGCAGTTGTTATTTTCGTCCCGAGGTCGAAATTAGAAATCTTTTTCATGAAATTTTTTTCAATTTTTCCCCATGTTTGGATGGCTAATGTTTCGCTATGTTATTCTTCCACTGATAATTAGTACATTATTTTGTGCCTTACTTTAATGTAAATTAAATTACTTACTCATTTAGAAATAAATTTTGATTTAATTAGAAGTTAAGCCTCGTCGTATTGGATTTTTTGGGGGGACGAAATTGGGACCATTTTTTTTCTTTCAATTTTTTAGATACTTTTGAAAAAAGAATTTTTCGCATATTAAAATTTTTTTGTACGATATTTGCCTATGTTTCTATATGCGTGGGTAGTTAGGCTATGTAAAATCCTAATTTGGTAGATTTTCACTGAAAATTACAACTTCTAAGGTCCTAAAAGTGACTGGGGACGATAATATGGCACCCTACCCTAATTATTTCTTTTTTCATTACATCAGCATTTTTTGAGCACAATGTTTCAGAGCTTTTAGTCTGGAAAAAAAGAAAATGCATTGGTAAAAATAAGTAAATTACTTAACCAGTTTTAGATGTATGTATTTTGTAATATATAATAAAATAACAAATGTAAAACAGTTATAATAAAAAGTCTTTAAAAAAAAGCAGATAATTATGTTGTTTATACTTAAAGCTTTACTATTTAAATATTTCTATATGTAAAAAATATTTGAGAATTAAAGATCCTTAATTATCATTTAAAAAAATGGTTTAAAGTGATTTATCGAATTTCAATACTTGAAGAAGGCAATTTTAAAAGAGTATTTTCGTGGCAGTGCTTCCCCAAGATTTCCTTCCAGTCCCATAGTATAATATTTCTATAGTGTGTTGAAAAGCGATCTATAAATGATTTTCTTATTTTATCTGTTGATTTTCTTTTAAACATACAATTTATTAATTAACAAGGAAATGTTTTCTAATTAACAATGGAGTGGGTAGATTTAACATTTAACGGTAATAAAATGCATTAGAAAATGTATTGTTATTCTTTTAATCAATAAAGTTTATTTGCCAAGAAAATGTTTATATAAAGTTTAATAATAAGTTTAAAGTTAAAGTTATATAGTCTTAATTCATATAAATGTCTGAACATTAAACAGCGAGGTTTTCTAAAGCCATTTTTCCCGACAAAAAATATTCCAAATTTTACTTTACAGGTTTTATAATATTTTTCTATAATGTAATGACGAAAATGATATTCTTAAATATTTGTAATATAGACCAAATAATTAAAATTAAATAGTAGGGTAAGTGCCCATATTTCGTCCCCCTTAACTTCTCCGCTTCTGCGAAAGTGGCGCCACTTATGACGCAAGGCACAGGGGACGCGAGGTAAAAGTGGTCAGTGTTGAAAGCTTCGTTCGCCAAGACGCATACATAAATTAAAGACGGCGAATTTCCTGTTTTAGAAGACCTAAGTTCTTATTACGTCGTTTGTAGAACGTTATTTACTGTACTGTTAGTATTTATTTCTTATTCATTGCATGCACGTTACGTTGGTAAGATGCTGACGGTAGCATACAGTGAGTTTTAGGACGCTCAGTTCATCTTACGAGAACTGAAGCTCCGTCATATTAGGAAGTAGCGTCGTCCCAATTTCGTCCCCCTTGCAGTTGTTATTTTCGTCCCGAGGACGAAATTAGGAATCTTTTTCATGAAATTTTTTTCAATTTTTCCCCATGTTTGGATGGCTAATGTTTCGTTATGTTATTCTTCCACTGATAATTAGTACATTATTTTGTGCCTTACTTTAATGTAAATTAAATTACTTACTCATTTAGAAATAAATTTTGATTTAATTAGAAGTTAAGCCTCGTCGTATTGGATTTTTTGGGGGGACGAAATTGGGACCATTTTTTTTTTCTTTTGCATTTTTTAGATACTTTTGAAAAAAGAATTTTTCGCATATTAAAATTTTTTTGTACGATATTTGCCTATGTTTCTATATGCGTGGGTAGTTAGGCTATGTAAAATCTTAATTTGGTAGGTTTTCACTGAAAATTACAACTTCTAAGGTCCTAAAAGTGACTGGGGACGATAATAGGGCACCCTACCCTAATTATTTCTTTTTTCATTACATCAGCATTTTTTGAGCACAATGTTTCAGAGCTTTTAGTCTGGAAAAAAAGAAAATGCATTGGTAAAAATAAGTAAATTACTTAACCAGTTTTAGATGTATGTATTTTGTAATATATAATAAAACTAGCAAACCCCGCGGCTTTGCTCGCGTAATAGTTGAAATATGCCAGAGATAATTGTATGTCTAATTTTTATTAGAAGAAATTATACTTTTAGGGATAATTAAAAAATACTAATTAAGCCACATTTTGATTAAACTTCATTATTACACTGCATTCGTCAGAAGAGAGACTTAAATTAATAAGAAAAACTAATACTAATTCCAAATAAATGATAATTTAGAAAGTATTTTGAAGCTCTTGTGCTCATTTCATATGCTCATGTTGGAATTCTTTTGAAGTTTTGAATTTTTTAGAAACCATCTTCTCAACCATTGTACGCCATTGCATCTTAAACTTAACCGATATGTCAAATTCCAAGCTTCTTCTAAACGATCTGCGACCTCCCTGGTAGTAGTGGCACCAAAAAAGCCTATGTTGAAACAGGGACTGTCGCCGTTAATTTGCCAACATTAATTTTGAAATCGGTTTGGTATTTCCAATTATTCTATAGAAAACATAATTTAGAAAATTGTGAAAGAACTTTTTAGAACTTTTGTTGTTCCTGTCAACCTTAGGTGCTAGTGGCACCGGCGTGAAATATAGCCTGTATAGGATCAGAAATTGTCACCATTGATTCGCAACCATTACTTTTGCAATCGGTTCATTATTTTTTTGAGATTGCATAGAAATCGTAATTTAGGACATTTTTAGAACGTTTTTCACTCCGTCCCTTTGCTTCACCCCTTTTAAATTCCGAATCTTTTTCAACTGTTCTTAGAGGGCTTTTTATTTTTTATAAGTAACCGCCATACCATATTTCAAGTCTCTAGAATCATCAGTATCAAAGAAATCGCAATTTTAGAACGTTTTTTAATCCTGCAACCCTCAACTGGTAGTGGCACCGACATAAAACATAGCTTATGTTTTAGCAGGTTCTACCATCACCAATTTGACGCAATTATTTTTTTAATCAGTTTAGTATTTCATAAGATTGCATAAAAATCGTAAATTAGAACGCTTATAGAACGCTTATAGAACGCTTTTCGCTCACTTCATCCTTTTAAATTTGGAATTTTCTTTCGACAATACTTAGAAAGCATATGCATCTTTGAAGAAATCGCCATTCCAAATTTAAAATGTTAGACCCCCTCAGTAACACAAAAAATGCAATTTAGAACATTTTTTGCTCCTGTAACCCCCAGGTGATAGTGACAATAATGTAAAATATAGGCTATGTTGGAGCAGAGACTCTCACCATCAATTTGAAACCATTACTTCTGAAATCGATTTATATTTTCCGAAATTGCGTAGAAATCGCTATTTCAAACGTTTTTAGAACGCCTTTCGTTCATTTTTACCCCTTTAAAATATCAAATTTTTAAGGAATTCTTCTCAGAGAGTATTTACATCTCGCAAGTAATTACCATACCAAATTTCATGTTGCCAGCCACTTCAGTATCACAAAAATCACAATTCAGAACGTTTTTTAAAATGCAACCGCAATTTAGAACGTATTTTAAAATGTTTTTCGTCCATTTTCACCCCTTTTAAATTTCGAATTATTTAGGTAAGGTTCTTAGAGATCATTTACATCTTATAGGTAACTACCATGCCTAGTCCCTGCAGTATTACAAAAAACGCAATTTATATCGTTTTTTGCTCCTTCACCCCCTGTTGGGGTAGTGGCACCGGCATGAAATACAACCTATGTTGGAGCGAGAGCTACACCATCGTTTTCACAAAATTATTTTTTAAATCGGTTCGGTATTTCCTGCGATTGCGTAGTAATCGCAATTTGGAAAGTTTTTTAGAACGCTTTTCGCTCATTTTCACCCATTTTAAATTTCGATTTTTTAGGAAATGTTATTAGAGATCATTTGTATCTTATAAAAAACTGTCCTTCCAAATTTCAGGATTGTAGGCCCTTCAGTAATACAAAAATCGAAATTTAGAACTTTTTTTGCTTCTGCAACTCCTAGGTGGTAGTGACACTGACATGAAATAGAGCCTGCGCTGGAGCAAAGGCTGTCATCAGCAATTTCCAACCATTACTTTAGAAATAGATTGGGCACTTTCTGAGATTGCATAGAAATCGCAATTTAGAACGTTTTTTAGAACGTTTTTCGTACATTTCACCCCTTTTAAATTTCGAATTATTTAGGAAATGTTTTTAGAGATTATTTATATCTTATATGTAACTACCATGCCTAGTTTTAAGTTTCTAGCCCCTGCAGTATTACAAAAAACGCAATTTAGATCTTTTTTTTTGCTTCTGCATTCCCTTTAGGGTAGTGGCACCGACATTAAATACAGCTTATGTTGGAGCGAGGGCTGCCACATTCGTTTTAACATTATTATTTTTTAAATCGGTTCGGTAATGCCTGAGATTCCGTAGAAATCGCAATTTAGAAAGTTTTTTAGAACGCTTTTCGCTCATTTTCACCCATTTTAAATTTCGATTTTTCAGGAAATGTTCTTAGAGATCATTTGTATCTTATAAATAACTGCCCTGCCTAATTTCAGGATTCTAGTCATTTCAGTAACACAAAAATCACAATTTAGGAAGTTTTTTGCTTCTGCAACCCCTAGGTGGTAATGACACCGATATGAAATAGAGCCTATGTTGGAGCAAGGGCTGTCATCATCAATGTCCAACCAATAATTTTGAAATATGTTGGGTACTTTCTGAGAATGCGTAGAAATAGCCATTTAGAACGTTTTTTAGAACTCTGTTCACGCATTTTCACCCATTTTAAATTTCGAGTTTTTTAAGAAATATTTTTAGAGATCATTTATATCTTATAAGTAACTACCATTTCAAATTTCGTGTTTCTAGGCCCTTCAGTAACACAAAAATCGCATTTTCGAACTTTTTTTTTTTGCTCCTGCACCACCTTTGGGGGACTTGCGTAGGACTTTTTTAGAATGCTTTTCGCACCTCCCCTTCACTTCACCCCTTTTTAATTCGAATTTATTTTCGGCAGTTCTTCGAGGGCATTTATATTTTATAAGTAACCACTACCATGCCATATTTAAAGTTTCTAGCCTTTTTAGTATCACAGAATTCGAAACTTAGAAAGTTTTTAGCTACTGCAACCCTCTGGTGGTAGTGGCACAGACATAAAATATAGCTTATGTTTGAGCAGGTTCTATCACCAACAGTTTTAAACGGTTTGGTATTTGATAAGATTACATAAAAATTGTAATTTATAACGCCTTTCGCTCACTTCATCTTTTTAAATTTGAAATTTTCTCTCGACAGTTCTTAGAAAGCAGTTGCATCTTGTAAGTAAATACCATGGCATACTTCAAAGTATTAGACCCTTCAGTTATGCAAAAAACGTAAATTAAAACATGTTACAACTTTTGAAACCGTCACACGGCAGTGACAGCAACATAAAAATATAACCTATGTTATAGCAGGGACTGGTCACCATTGATTTGCAACCATTACTTTTGAAATAGCTTTGGAATTTCCTGAGATTGAGTAGGAATCGCAATTTAGAACGTTTTTAGAACGCTTTTCCCGCATTTTCATCCCTTTTTAAATTTCCAATTTTTTCGAAACTGTTCTTAAAAATCATTTATATGTAATAAATATGTACCTTGCCTAATTTTAAGTTGCTAGCCCCTACCGATCACAAAAATCGAAATTTGGAACGCTTTTTTGCTCCTGCAACGTCTTGGTTATAGTGATAACGACATAAAATAGTGTATGTTAGAGCAGAGGCTATCAGCATCAATTTCCTACCATTACGTTTGAAATCAGATTCATTCTTCCTGAGATATTGCCGACAAATCGGCATTTAGAACGTTTTTAGAACGCTTTTCGCGCATTTTGCCCCTGCATCTCCTCTGGGGTAGTGGAAACAGAAATAAAATATAGCCTATCTTGGAGCAAGATCTGTCACCATCATTTTTACACCATTATATTTGAAATCGGTTCAGTACTTCCTGAGATTGCTAGAAATCGCAATTTAGAAAGATTTTTACAACGCTTTTTGCGCATTTTGACCCCCTTTTAAATTTCGATTTTTTTAGGAAATGTCCTTAGAGATCATTGATATCTTATAACTAACTACCATTCCAAATTTCACGATT
Organism: Maratus speciosus; assembly: GCA_963932465.1. Taxonomy (NCBI): domain Eukaryota; kingdom Metazoa; phylum Arthropoda; class Arachnida; order Araneae; family Salticidae; genus Maratus; species Maratus speciosus. The sequence goes on along the minus strand of OZ010799.1, from coordinate 84,847,362 downwards.
CTAGACCCTTCCGTAACGCAAAAGCGGCAATTTAGAACGTTTTTCTCCTGCATCCCCTTTGGGGTAGTGGCACCGACATAAAACATCGCCTATGTTGAGCAAAGGTTGTCATCATCATTTTGCGCCATTATTTTTTAGATCGGTTTGGTATTTCCTGAGATTGTGTAGAAACCACCATTAGAACGTTTTTCGCGCATTTTCACCCCTTTTTAAATTTCGAATTGTTTAAGAACTGTTCTTAGAAATCCTGTATATCTAATAAGTAGCTAATATTTCAAATTTCATATTTCTAGGCCCTTCGGTAACGCAAAAATCGCATTTTTAGATCGTTTTTTGCTCCTGCACTCCCTTTCGGGTAGTGGCACCGACATAAAACATAGCCGATGTTGGAGCAAGGGTTTACACCGTCATTTTGACACCATTATTTTTTAAATCGGTTTGGTATTTCTTGAGATTGTGTAGAAACCACCATTTAGAACGTTTTTTAGAACGATTTTCGCGCATTTTCACCTCTTTTAAATTTCGAATTGTTTAAGAACTGTTCTCAGACATCATTTATATCTTATAAGTAACTAATATTTCAAATTTCATATTTCTAGGCCCTTCAGTAACACACAAATCGCATTTTTAGAACGTTTTTTGCTCCTGCACCCCCTTTGGGGTAGTGACACCGACATAAAACATAGTCTATCTTGGAGCAAGCGTTGTCACCATCATTTTGACACCAATATTTTTTTAATCTGTTTGGTATTTAGTGAGATTGTGTGGAAACTACCATTTAGAACGTTTTTTAGAACGCTTTTTGTGCGTTTTCACCCCTTTTAAATTTCGAATTGTTTAAGAAATGTTCTTAGACATCATTTATATTTTATAAGTAACTAATACTCAAAATTTCATATTTCTAGGCCCTTCAGTAACGCTAAAATCGCATTTTTAGAACGTTTTTTGCTCCTACACCCCCTTTGGGGTAGTGGCACCGACATAAGATATAGCCTATGTTCTAAGTTGGACTCACCCCATCATTTTGATACCATTACTTTTGGAATCGGTTCGGTAGTTCCAGAGCTTACCTCCGACAAATAAACAATTTTTTCCTCTTTATAATAGGAGTATATAGATAGATAACAAATGTAAAACAGTTATAATAAAAAGTCTTTAAAAAAAAGCAGATAATTATGTTGTTTATACTTAAAGCTTTACGAATTAAAATATTTCTATATGTAAAAAATATTTGAGAATTAAAGATCCTTAATTATCATTTAAAAAAATGGTTTAAAGTGATTTATCGAATTTCAATACTTGAAGAAGGCAATTTTAAAAGAGTATTTTCGTTGCAGTGCTTCCCCAAGGTTTCCTTCCAGTCCCATAGTATAATATTTCGATAGTGTGTTGAAAAGCGATCTATAAATGATTTTCGTATTTTATCTGTTGATTTTCTTTTAAACATACAATTTATTAATAATAAACACACATACTACAATATACATTAAAACACACATTCACACATAAATAACGCCTGCATTCAACAGTTAAAGGTATATATAAATATTTTACAGACATACATACAATAAATACAATAAACCCAACTGGAGTGAAAAATTAGCCAGAGCCAGGAATCGAACCCGGGACCACTGCATTCCAGGCAGTCGCCCTAACCACTGAGCTACTCCGGCCGATGCCTGAGTCTGCAATTTCTCACTAATAAACCATGTTGGGGAAGTCACCAGCCATTTACAACAGCCTTGGATGACCGGACAACGATGAATAGATTTTACTATTACATCGATCTACGAAATATAATAATAAACACACATACTACAATATACATTAAAACACACATTCACACATAAATAACGCCTGCATTCAACAGTTAAAGGTATATATAAATATTTTACAGACATACATACAATAAATACAATAAACCCAACTGCATACAATTTATTAACATTTTATGTACAATTTATGCATACGCATACAATTTATTAATTAACAAGGAAATGTTTTCTAATTAACAATGGAGTGGGTAGATTTAACATTTAACGGTAATAAAATGCATTAGAAAATGTATTGTTATTTTTTTAATCAATAAAGTTTATTTGCCAAGAAAATGTTTATATAAAGTTTAATAATAAGTTTAAAGTTAAAGTTATATAATCTTAATTCATATAAATGTCTGAACATTAAACAACGAGGTTTTCTAAAGCCATTTTTCCCGACAAAAAATATTCCAAATTTTACTTTACAGTTTTTATAATATTTTTCTATAATGCAATGACGAAAATGAAGATATTCTTAAATATTTGTAATATAGACCAAATAATTAAAATTAAATAGTAGGGTAAAGTGCCCATATTTCGTCCCCCTTAACTTCTCCGCTTCTGCGAAAGTGGCGCCACTTATGACGCAAGGCACAGGGGACAGGAGGTAAAAGGGGTCAGTATTGAAAACTTCGTTCGCCAAGACGCATACATAAATAAAAGACGGCGAATTTCCTGTTTTAGAAGACCTAAGTTCTTATTACGTCGTTTGTAGAACGTTATTTACTGTACTGTTAGTATTTATTTCTTATTAATTGCATGCATTTTACGTTGGTAAGAGGCTGACGGTAGCATACAGTGAGTTTTAGAACGCTCAGTTCATCTTACGAGAACTGAAGCTCCGTCATATTAGGAAGTAGCGTGGTCCCAATTTCGTCCCCTTTGCAGTTGTTATTTTCGTCCCGAGGACGAAATTAGGAATCTTTTTCATGAAAATTTTTTCAATTTTTCCCCGTGTTTGGATGGCTAATGTTTCGTTATGTTATTCTTCCACTGATAATTAGTACATTTGTTTGTGCCTTACTTTAATGTAAATTAAATTACTTACTCATTTAGAAATAAATTTTGATTTAGTTAGAAGTTAAGCCTCGTCGTATTGGATTTTTTGGGAGTACGAAATTGGGACCATTTTTTTCTTTTGCATTTTTTAGATACTTTTGAAAAAAGAATTTTTCGCATATTAAAATTTTTTTGTACGATATTTGCCTATGTTTCTATATGCGTGGGTAGTTAGGCTATGTAAAATCCTTATTTGGTAGATTTTCACTGAAAATTACAACTTCTAAAGTCCTAAAAGTGACTGGGGACGATAATAGGGCACCTTACACTAATTACTTCTTTTTTCATTACATTAGCATTTTTTGCGCACCATGTTTCAGAGTTTTTAATCTGGAAAAAAAGAAAATGCATTGGTAAAAATAAGTGAATTACTTAGCCAGTTTTAGATGTATATATTTTGTAATATATAATAAAATAACAAATGTAAAACAGTTATAATAAAAATTCTTTAATAAAAAGCACATAATTATGTTGTTTATACTTAAAGCTTTACGAATTAAATATTTATATATGTAAAAAATAACTGAGAATTAAAGATCCTTAATTACCATTTAAAAAATGGTTTGAAGTGATTTATCGGATTTCAATACTTTAAGAAGGCAATTTTAAAAGAGTATTTTCGTTGCATTGTTTCCTTCAAATCCCACAGCGTAATAAATATTCGTATAGTGTATTGAAAAGTGATCTATAAATGATTTTCGTATTGTATCTGTTGATTTTCTTTTAAACATACAATTTATTAATTAAGAAGGAAATATTTTCTAATTAACAATGGAGTGGGTAGATTTAACCTTTAACGGTAATAAAATGCGTTAGAAAATATAGTGTTATTTTTTTAAATCAGTAAAGTTTATTTGTTAAGTAAATTGTTTATATAAAGTTTATATAAATGTCTGGACGTCTCATTAAGGCTGCAAGTCACCCAGCTTCCGAATTTCCTTCAATAATGTTAATTCTATGGGCGTTTTATGCATTCGTATATTTAAAATATCTCCTCGGAAAATTAATATTTTTAACTTCTTTTTTCTGTGCACTCTTCTTCAAAGATGTCTCTTTTTCCTTTTTTTAGTTTTCAAAATATTTCTGTAATATATACTTAATTTTATATGAAGCGTTAAAATCTTTCTCACAGTTCGCCAGCTTTTAACCCTTTATGTACGGAATTATGAATTCATGAAGATTTATCTTCTAAAGCATTTTTCGTGACTTTTTAAAACTACATTAGAAGATTTACATAACCATTTAATAAATTTTAGAAGGATTGAAGGATTTAGAAGAATTAATTAAATTTGAATTTATGGGGATTCTGCGCAATATTTATAATCCCACGCAAATCTTTTATTTTAAATATTTTTCTTAGTATTTTGTAGACTTAGGAAATGTATAAATATAACGCTCGTACAATAGAAATATAGAAATATTTCCGAATTGAACCTCCCCCCCTCTCCCAACGCCAAGAAAGCTGGAAAGATGCAAAGGCAAAAGAAATCATCCTTTTTTAAAATATTTTTGTTTTGTGTAACCAATAATTCTTTTGGAACAAGATAAAGTAATGCATCTATATCTCATTCTAAACTGTATGACTACTAATCGATGTATTAAATGAATTTTATAACAAATTATTTTAATGGTACTTATAAGTACCGCCAGTAGATAAAAGGTTAACACATCAATTATTAAATTAAACATAGATTCAAGAAACATTTTGAGAACTAAGTAAGAAATAAACATCTCTTAAGAAGAGCATAAAGTAAAAAGCAATTAAATACAGTAATTTCCTGAAGAGATATTTCAAATATAACAATGCATTTTACGCCCATAGACTTAGTATTAGTGAGGGGAATTCGGAAGCTAGGTGACTAGCAGCCTTAAACAATGAGGTTTCCTAAAACCATAATATATTTTCCCCAACAAAAATACTTTACAGTAATTATAATTTTTGTCTACAGTATAATGACGAAAATGAAGGTATTTTTAAATATTTGTAATATAGACGAAATAAATCAAATTAAATAGTAATATTTTTCTTTTTCATATCATCAGCACTCTTTACGCACCATGTTTCACAAATTAGTCTGAAAAGAGAAAATCCACTGGAAAAAATAAGTGCATTACTTAGCCAGTTTTAGATGTTGTAACAGCGTCCGAGCGAAATAGCGTTTTTCAGAGATTGCATGAGCTGTCTACCAGAGGGAGGGACTTAACGGCTCCAACCAATGGGAAAATAGCTCCATATGCACTTCTACTTTCGCCATCTTATGCAAATCAGTGTTATGTGTCTACTCGGTGTTCGTTGGCGATTTAGCGGAGAAGTTTTCACACTCTGTAGGCACTCCGCAAGCCCAGTGTTGTCTTGAAAAAAACTCCTGCTTTGAGACTGAATAAAAAAATCTACTTGCAGCCCAAGGGAGAGCAGTCGTGGAATGTCGAAGGCCTAATAACAAGTTTAGTAAAAAACCCCTAGACTGAAATGTGCACATCAGTCAGTGCTTGGGACAGCTACGAGCAGTTCTGAGGGGCTCTGTATGTGCAGAGTTAGTTTTTTGCTGTAAGCACATGACAAATGCAAATATATGAAAATGCCAGGATTTTGGCTTGAGGAGCTCTAGTGTAGCGAACTGATGTGATTCATTGTATATAAATTGCTATTTGTTTTTTCATTAAATAGTTGTTATGTTTTTATATTGAAGTGCGTTTTAATTCAATTGTTTTACAAGCTCCAGTGGATTTTTTTCGAATGGCGATACGACAATGTATATATTTTGTATTACTATATAAAAAGAAATAACAAATACAAAGCAGTTATCCAGTCTCTAATAAAAAAGAAGATAATTCTAGAGTTTATTGTTAAAGCTTTACGAATTAAATATTTATATATGTAAAAAATACTTGAGAATACGAGATCTTTAATTATCATTTAAAAAATAGTTTGAAATGATTTATCGAATTTCAATACTTTTTATAAAAGGCGATCAGTTTCGTTGCATTGTTTCCTTCAGGTTTTCCTCCAATCCCGCAGTGCAATAAATATTTGTATAGTGTGCTGAAAAGCGATCGATAAATGCTTTTCGTACTTTATCTGTTGATTTTCTTTTAAACTTAGAATTTATTAATTAACAAGGAGATATTTTCTATGAATTAACAATGGAATGAGTAGGTTTAACATTTAATGCTAGTAAAATGCATTTGAAAATATGATATCGATATTTTTTTTTAATCAATAAAGTTTATTTTTTGAGTGATGATTTATAATATATGTAATTACAAAAACGTACAGTAAGTAACATTTTTAAATGTTACCCCCTCCTCCTCTTTCTTTTTCTTTTCTTTTCTTTCCTTTTCTCTTTTTTTTTTTTTTTTGTATTGTGATTAGAACTTTTTACCACAACAGAGAAAAATTTCTACTGGAAAAAAAAAATTAAGATCGAAACTATTAATACAAAATCAGCAAATAAAAAACAGATCAGGTCACAAGGTTAAAAAAATATGAATTATGTCAATTGAACGTAAAACTCTGGAAGTGCAAATATTTATATTTTTAAAAAATATTTGAAAATACGTATTTTATATTTATCATTAAAAAAATGGTTTAAAGTGATTTATTTAATAACCATATTTATGTAAAAAAGAAAAAAAATACTATTTTGTAAAAGCATTTTTGTTGCATTGTTTACACGAAGTCTTCTCCCTCCTTTCCCCTACCCTGGAATGTAAAAAATCTTTCTATAGCGTGTTGGAAAGCGATCTGTAGATTTATTTGAACTACGATTTCCTTTTAAGAATATAATTTTCTATGGATTAACAGTAGATTGAGTAGGTTTAACATTCAATGCTAATAATATTCCTACGAAAATAGATTTAATACTGTTGCTATCTTTATAAAGTTTTGTTATCTGCTGTGTTTATCTGTGTTTACTGAGGAATTACAAATCTGGAATTAAAAAAAAAAAAAAAAAAAAAAAAAAAAAAAGCAGAAAAAGAAAACAGTGCATGCATAACTGATAGTTATGATACTTTTAAATTTCTACATAATTTTCTAAAATATATATCTAAAATGTAAATGTACATTTTATTGAATCTTGGGATGTTTTAATAGTTCAAAGTGACTATGCTTTTATTATGGCAATGCAATCTTTTATGCAGATATAAAAAAAAAATTAATAGTTTGGAATCTGATTTTGAATATCACAAGCTTTCATTTATGTAGGAATAAAAAAAAAAATCATCATTCTATCTAAAAGCAATATGTTTTGTTTTACTTATAACACGTTTTTAAAAAACACATTCGAACAGGGAGAAAAGAGGAATATACTTACGAAAATGAATTTGTTTCATCCAAATAGTATACAATCATTGATCTTAAAAAACAAAACATTGTTCCAAATTACATAAAGACAAAAATGCTGAATTTTAAAGATTTTTCGAATAGAGCAGAGCGTTTAAAATAATTAAAAAATTAAAAACTAACTTTTTCAATTGTTAACAATGTTTCGTCTTTTTCCGTTATAACTATTGCCGCCAAGCAGGGACCACTAATTTTTGCATTTGACCGTGAGCACAAGAAATCGGTTCAAACTTATCTCATATAGCTATGTTGTGCTTAGTATGTATAGTGCTTAGGTGTACAGCTTCATTTAGAGTTTAAGGCTGTTCTTAACTACTCTGCTCAACAAGCGCAAAAAGTTTCGACACATTTACAAATTCATTTTTTAACGGAAAGATCTAAAATTGGAAAGCCGGGCCATGGAAGCGATTTATAATCGAACTGTGTTTTCCATTTTTTTGATCAGTAAATTACCTATTGAGTTATAAACGATTTTGATCACGTGACAAACACGTTTTTCACCCGTTCTTGAGCGGTTATTCATCGTTCGTGCTTTAATTTGGTTCAAAACGCTCACTTTGACACTATTTTCTGAAAGATCTATTGAATTTGCAAAAAAAACCCGGAAAAAACAGCTTTATTACATAGTTTCTGGACAACAACCCCTACTAGTTTCATGCATTTCCGAGCAAAAATAAATTAAAACTTACGTCACAAAGCTGCTCTTTTCGATTTGAGAACAGCCTTAAGCTCACGAAACTCAATCGGAAATGCACCTCTCGGCACCACAAAAATATAAATCACAAAAGATGAAAAGGCAATTGTGACTCTTCAAACAATGTTGTTTTTTTTGTGTGTTCCTATGCTTTCTTGGCATGATTGTAAGCTACACCTCTATTGTAGATGAAATTCCAAATTCATCTAAAATTTCACTTAATGTTTTATTATTATTATATTTTCTTTTCATATATATATAGGGTGTTTCTACGATCATAACAAACTTTAAGGGAATGTCACGTACACATAAAGAAGCAATTTTGGTATACCTATGTGGGGACGGAAATGAAAAGTTTTGGCGAAAAACAAGAAATGCGGAGGAAATGAAAACGAGCGTGTTGACTCTGATGAGGACCTCACTGCAAGATTTTTGTTGCTCCAAAAGTCGTTGCCACAAATATTCGTGAGATACTTGGAATCTGCGAAATGGTACGCCAATCACTTTCTAATCGCTTCCAGTGGCACATTTGAGCTATTATTGTAATTTTTATGTCAATAAAATGCCCGTTTTCATTCCCTCCACATTTCTTGTTTTCCGCTATAGCTTTTCATTTCCGACCCCACATTGCTATACCAGAATTGCTTCTATATGTGTACGTTACCTTCCCTTACTGTTTGGCCCATAGAGAAGAGATAGGGGTGGAGAGAGCTTTGTAATCCTAAAGTGGAACCAATATAATAGTCACGTGTTTATAATAGTCAGGTGACTTTTATCGCCAAGGGCTAGCGCATGTTTGCAAAAAGAAAGTAAACAAATTACCGTATCGTTAAATTAAAGTGAGAATTTTCTTTTACTAATTTAAAACCAATTTTAAGTTGCTTTGTTTGACTTCGTTTATATTTTTGCACTAGTTCACATGCATAATGTGGATGTTGAGTATTTACATATATTTTTTTTCACGACCTGCAACAATTTTGAAATTGCCAAGAAAGCGATTATGAGCCAAATCTGGAAACCTTTACATGAGTAGGACCGGTCATGTTGATGCCGCTTTTCAAGGGAATTTTCTACGGAAAGCACACTTCACCCCTATCTCTTCTCTATGGTTTGGCCCATGATCGTAGAAACTTTCTTAATATACAGGGTGTATCTAAATGAATATCGGGGTTTTAACGCTTGATAGTATTTATTACATAAAACTTAAAATTATAATTAATACATAAAATGAAAGAGTAACTCAAACAGTTTTATCTATAAGCTTACAGGTGTTCAATGTGAGCCCCTTTCGTCACACGGCACGCATCAAGTCGATAGCTCAGTTCTTCCCAAACGTTGATTAGTGTTTGTGGGGTAATTGCTGCAAAGGCAGCCAGTATTTTCAAACTGATGATACCATCTACGGATGTTATTATCACTTGGGGGATCACATCTGAACTTAATCCGGAACGCACGTTGCACAGTAACTACAGATTCTTACCACAAAATGCTTTCTAGTCATTAGTCGCCATTTTTGCTACTAGCGCTTTCTAACGGATGGTGGAAGAAACATTGCGTGCGCATGCGCATGCACAGGTACCAACAAACTGTTTGAGTTGCTCTTTCATTTTATGCACTATTAAGTATAATTTTAAGTTTTATACAATAGATACTACAAAGCGTTAAAACCCCGATATTCATTTAGAAGCACACTGTACAATTCCACTGATATTCTGAATCAACTTTATTGCAACTTTCTTGTCAACAGGCAACTGCGAAATTATAAAATCCATCTGAACATCAGGGAAAAGTCAGTTATAACTTAATAATAATAACTTTTGATTAGAAAAATAGAAAATTAAGATGCTCTGCTTGGTTACGATTAAATAACAATATTAATAAAAACAAGTTGGAAGCTCGTCAAACGTGGCAGAGGAACTTGTACTATAACTAGTTTTATAATAATTTTTTGCATCGCATATTGTACTGAATGTATATTTTAGTTCACTTCATAAGTACATATCAATTTCATTCTCTTCGAAAGACTGTAACGTCATTAAGATGCACTTGAAATTATTTTTTGGCCTTAAGGTAACGGAAAACTTTTGACTGTCCCTGTAATTAAACCATACATCTGATTTTCATAAAATTGGAGAGTCAACAAAATGTTGCAAAAATTATATATTTAAAATTTCAGACCATTCGGAAGGCTGTAACATCATTAAAATGCACTTGCAATAATTTTTCCCCATTGACCGTAATGTAAAGGAAAATTTTTTACTGTCCCTGTAATTAAACTATACATCTGATTTTCTTAAAATTTGAAATGAGCCGACAAAATATTGTAACAATTATATATTTAAAATTTCAGACCATTCGGAAGGCTGTAACATCATTAAAATGCACTTGCAAAAACTTTTTCCCATTGGCCGTGATGTAACGGAAAACTTTTGACTGTCCCTGTAATTAAACTGTATATCCGATTTTCGTGAAATTTGAAATGACTCGACAAAATTTTGCAACAATTATATATTTAAAATTTCAGACCATTCGGTTGGGTAGTTTTTGCTCTGTTATATGCGGACGGACAGACGGACAAATGGACAGACAGACAAACAGACAGACAGACTGAAAGACGATTATAGGTGCCACGTATTTATATAATTATTAACGCACCTAAAAATGATTCATGTTCAATAAGCAATGCGTCACAATATTTTGCACTGTTTGGAATTAAAATCTTTTTTATGGCCAGGGTTGAAATAAATGGCGCATTAGCATGCGTTTGGCATGGTGTAGGTATAACGAAAAAACACCCAATTGTTTGTATGGGAAATTCTGAACTTTTACTTTGAATGGTGAAAAGAATCTATTGAGAAAAATAATTGAAATGCTGAGCTAATTTTAGGTCAATATAGTTTATAAGTTACACTAATAATATGAAATATGAAACGGTTATCCATTCACTATAAAAAGGAAGAAAATCTTGTTTGATTTTTTAAATTTTACATGCAAATATTTGTATTTGGAGGAAACAAACAAACTTGAAAATACATAGTTAATAATTATCATTTAAAAAATAGTTTGAAGTGAATCATCGAATTTCAATATTTCTTTAAAAAGTCGATTTTGTAAGAGTGTTTTTGTTGCATTGTCCTTTGATGTTTTTTCCCCTTCCCACAGTGTAGTAAATATTTGTACAGTGTCTTGAAAAGAGATTTATAGTTGCCTTTCGTATTTTAGTATTGATTTTTTATCAACGAATAGCGTAAAGAGCGGTTAGACATTGAATACTAGCAAAGAAGCTTTTTAAAGTGTCTTTTTTTAACCATTTGGAAAAATGGTTATTGTTTTCTGTCAGGGTAGGAAATCAAAACCATAGCTGAAGAGTTTTATTGGTTGAATCCGCATTTTATTCGTTTTCTGATGGGTCTATACAGTAATCTGTATTTCCCTTTACTTTCAACAGAGATGGCCATTGTGTTGCCACTATGACAAAAAAGTAATAAAAACTACAAAAAAAAAAAAAAATAATAATAATAACTCAGAAACAAATTGAGATACAGCTTTCAAACAAATTGCATTTAAAAGTACATTTTTTTTCTAACGACGGTGTGAAAAGTAATATTGTGGGATGTTTAGAAGTTTAAGAATGAAATTTCATTTAAAATGGGTCGTCAGATTTCTTGGACAATGGAAAAGGCTTTTCCCGAACAGCCAATGAAATGCTTGGATAATACGTAAGTTTCAGGAAATCTGACGAGTCGCAGGCGATTTTTACGTGTAATAGCATTATTAATGTTTAATTCATGGCGTACGTAATGTAGGATCAACTCCGTGCGATTTTTTATTTCTTAAATTTTAGTCTTTGAAAAAGACATTTTCCAAATGGTCGTTGCAATTTGTTAAATTGCTTTTATTATTATTATTATTATTATTTTCAGCAATCAACAAAGTTTTGTTAACAGAAATCATTGAAATTACGGAGTAATTATATTTTTAAAAATTCAATGCACAGGAAATTATTGGGACGATGATTTGAATATTTGTTCATTATTTATTAAGAAATGCAAATTGCGTTTACTATTAAAATGAGCATACATGAAAATTATGAACTATCGTTTGACATCAGAATGAGTAATTAAAAATTATATACTACACTGTAAAAAAAAAAAAAAAAAAAAAAAAAAATCTGTAGTTCTACAGATGTAAAGTTACATGCTTAGTAAACTTTCATCTGTAACTGTACAAAAAAAAAAAGTCCTTCCGGCCAGTGCCGGGAAGAAGAGGTAGCTTTCATATTCCTTATTTTAAAAAAGCCAACTTATATCATTCAAACACACGAAGCTCAATTTAATGGAAACCGAATATAGGAGATTCAATACTAATTTTTATCAATATAATGAATGAGAATTTCGAGAAATTAGTCAGTTTTATCCAGGCTGCTTTTCTTTAAAGTAACTTATATTTGGCTGCCAAATTCGGCGATTTCTTAAAGTGCCTGCCATTTTAAGACAACATGGTGGATGAGTCTAACCAGTGAACTTGGTCGAGATCTTAGTAATTGCTGTGCACATGCTCACTCACATCGGAATCGGTTGATATATACGAGTGCTGTCGCATGCAAAAATTCAGATTTTTCAAAATGTCACCCACAATAGAAATTGAAACTGCTATATCTGAGCCATTTTTTAAGGTAAAGACAAACAAAAAATGCTCCTGAATCCTTATATCAAGGTCAAATACTTAAGAAAGAAACCTTTTTCAATTTCTAATTTTTTTACACCTCACTTTAAATATATATATATTTTTTTATTTAATGGCCGCCATTTTGAAACAAGATGGCTGATGAATCTGGCCAGCGAACTTGGTCGAGGTATTGATGTATACTATCCACATGCAGGGCCCGACTTAGACAGTGGGGGGCCCTGGGGCAAACATTATTTGGGGGGCCCCCTTCGATATTTTGAAATTTTTCGTGAATTATGTTGAAGTGACTAAAACTAAACTTCATACCTATTGAATGTAGACTTAAATTTCATACAAAGTATTATTCACATCTATATACAGTATAGTACAAGAAAGATAACTTGAAGAAACTATAGCACACTTTTTTTTTTTTTTTTTTTTTTTTTGTTATAGGAATATAAGGATAAATGTGAGCCGTTAAAATGTAAATACAGTTCTCTCAGACATTATTGGCTGTTTGTGTTAATACTTTTCTATTTAACTTAATCTTTGTATTCAATCAACATGCATTTGGGTGATTCTATCATATAGAAAGAATGGTGGCATGCATTTAATAATAATAGCAACAAATTTCAATACGTGTTGTGTTGTTACTGCCATTCCCCATGATGCCTTAAAGTACTTTGGTATAAAGTTTCATAATATGAAAACAGAAAGCAACAGATAGCAGATGTGTGATATTACTGTAATATTTTAATTAAAATTATGTATTTAAAATTTATTTTTGAAATCAGTGAGGAAGAAATTAAATATCACAAAATGAAAAACACTTTAAATTAGAATCTGGTCACTTTTGTGTATTATTTATCATTTGGATCTCCTTTAACTAAAACTTATATCTGCCCTTGGGGGGGCCTTCTCAAATCGGGGGGACCGGGGCAGCTGCCCCGCATGCCCCTGCATTAGTCGGACCCTGTCACCATGCCTTCTTACATCGAAATAGGCGAATACGTGTGTTATCGCGTGACAAATACAAGATCGTTTCAAAACGTTAGCCATGCTAGAAATTCAAAGGGCTATAACTCAAACATTTTTTAAGATATAAACAAAAGAACAAATTTTCAGAAACAAAAACTGCCCCGGAATCTTTGTATCAAGGCCAAACACATAAAAAAAATCTTTTTCATTTTCCAATTTTTTAATACCTCATTTTAAATTTTAAATTTAATTTATTTTTAAATGGCAACCCTTTTGAAACAAGATGGCGAATGAAGCTGGCCAACGAACTCGGTTGAGACATTGGTATGTACTATGTACAGACCAAGTTAAATCCAAATCAGTTCATAAATACGCCTGTTATCGCGTGACAAAAATCAGGTCGTTTTAAAATGTCAGCCACAATAGAAATTCAAAATGCTATTACTCAGACCTTTTTTTAGATATAGACGAAACAAAAACTGTTCCGGTATCTTTGTATTAAGGTCAAACACGTACAAAAAAAATCTTTTTCATTTTCCAATTTTTTGGTATCTCATTTTAATTTTTTTATTTTTTAAATTTTTTTAAATGGCCGCCATTTTGAAACAAGATGGCGGATGAAGCTGGCCAACGAACTCGCTCGATATATTTGTATATACTATGTACACACCAAGGTACATCCAAATCGGTTCATAAATACGCCTGTTATTACGTGACAAAAATCAGGACGTTTCAAAATGTCAGCCACGCTAGAAATTCAAAATGCTATAACTCAGCCATTTCTTAAGATATAGACGAAACAAAAACTGCTAGCGAATCTTTTTATCAAGTTCAAACACATAAGAAGAAAATATTTTTTCAATTTTCAATTTTTTGGTACCACATTTCAAATTTAAATTTTTCTTAAAAATTTAAATGGCTGCCATTTTTAAAGAAGATGGCGGATGAAGCTGGCCAACGAACCCGGTCGAGACATTGGTATGTACTATGTATAAACGAAGTTACATCCAAATCGGTTCATAAATACGCCTTTTATCGCGTGACAAAATTCAGGACGTTTCAAAATGTCAGCCACGCTAGAAATTCAAAATGCTGCATCTCAGCCATTTTTTAAGATATAGACGAAACAAAAACTCCTCCGAAATTTTTGTATAAAGGTCAAATACATAAAAAAAAATATTTTCCCATTTTCAATTTTTTCGTACCACATTTCAAATTTTAAATTTTTTTAAAAATTTTAAATGTCCGCCATTTTGAAACAAAATGGCGGATAAAGCTGACCAACGAACTCGGTCTAGACATTGGTATGTACTATCTACGCACCGAATTACATCGAAATCGGTTCATAAATAAGCCTTTTATCGCGTGACAAAATTCAGGACGTTTGAAAATGCCAGCCACGCTAGAAATTCAAAATGCTATAACTCAGCCATTTTTTAAGATATAGACGAAACAAAAACTGCTCCAGAATCTTTGTATAAAGGTCAAATACATAAGAAAAAAATATTTTTCCATTTTTAATTTTTTTGTACCACATTTCAAATTTTAAATTAAAAAAAAAAATTTAAATGGCCGCCATTTTGAAACAAAATGGCGGATGAAGCTGGTCAACGAACTCGGTCGAGACATTGGTATGTACTATGTACACACCGAATTACATCGAAATCGGTTCATAATTACGAGAGTTAGAGTGTGACATGTCATATATATATATATATATATATATAACCATTAATTAAACATTACCGACCATCATCAAAAACCGCAATATTGTGAATGATTGACAACAAGTGCCACACACCAACAATATAGAACTGCATGTATAAAATAAAGTACCTTATACCTAATAACAAGAATTAACATAGAAAAAAAAAAAAAAAAAAAAAAAGAACATGGATTCCGAAAAAAATTAAAAATTGAAAAAAATTTATGTATTGAATTACGTTTTCAAGAGTACAGAATTCAATGATATAAGCAAATCGGTTGTTTTCTGTGAGAAAAAAGCTATAAGCTGAAAAATTTTTTTCCGCTGTACTCAAACAACCAATGTATAACCATAGGAATAGCCCCAAGATGAAAACAGAACATAATCAAATGACATGAAATGGAAAATAAGAAACTAGAACCCATTAAATATTCAATCTATAGCAATAGAAATCTTACAAAACATACCGAATTATTCCCAGTAGATTTTAAAAATATATTCCCGCACACGGAATCCAAAAAGCATGATAGATTAAGGTGAATAAAACAGTTAAGTTAACACAGAAATTAAACCCAATATATATATAGGGTTTAATCTAGAGCTAGCCAAATAGCCAAAAAGCTAACTGGAAGTGCTTTTTGCCCCCAAAGCATTTAGGAATTAGCCAAATACCGACAGCCAAAGAAATATGCTATATCATTCCTATTTTGTTGTTCTGCATTTCGTAAATCTGCTGCCGTTGCACAAAAACGAAAAAAATTCTTATATTGCATTTGCTGCGGCAACACTTCAATCAAAATTTGTCTTGTGCTCTCTATGCAAGCGTCTTCAAACAGTGTGACGTCATTTGCATCAGACACGACTCCAGCATATGGCGAAAACGAAAATCACAGATTGTATAAGAATGGGATATAATGTGCACTAGCTTTGAATTAATGTGCCAGATGCATATCATATAAACTTTTAGGCTTGAATTTATGCGGGTTCTGGCTACAACGTGTAAAGAAATGAAACTAGCTTATTGTATTATTTTTTTCATAAAAATGGCTTTACTGGCATGTTTCCCAATGTGACTTCTTTGTATAAATTTGTAGCATCACTTTTGTTGTCTACAGCAGACTGTGAAGGGGGATTCAGTCTCATGAATATAACAACAAGTTGAAAATTGCACGTCAAACGGGACAAATGAGGTGCGTTCGTACTGTAACTGGTTTTATAAATATTTTTTGCACCGGGTACTGTACTGGATGTATATTTTAGTGCACTTCATAAGTTCATATCAATTGAAATATTTTTTACCCATTGGCCATAATGTAATGGAAAATTTTTGACTGTCCCTATAATTAAACTATACATCCGATTTTCATAAAATTTGAAATGACTCGACAAAATGTTGCAAAAATTATATATTTAAAATTTCCGAAAATTTGGTTGAGTAGCTTTTGCTCGGTTATATGCAGACAGACGGACTGAACGACGACTATAGGTGCTACGTATCTATATAATTACAAACACACCTAAAAACGGACTTAAGAAACAAACTAACAATCAAGAATTTAAGTAACTTAATGATGATTAATTTGGAAGGGAATTTTGAAAAGAATTTCCATTAAAAAAAGCATTTGCTGTGTGTTATACAGCCAAATCTTAGAAGGGTCAATCTTACAGAGATATGTATTTGTTTGTATATTGCATAACTAAAAATAATACTCGGTATATAGAAATTTTGTATAAATAAAACTTTTTTTTTTCTTTGGCTAAAGCTATTTTTATTTGGCTAGAAGTTATTGGCTGCGATTAGCCAAAAAGCTAAAACTCCCTTTTTCCTAGATTAAACCCTAATATATATATATATATATATATATATGGAACATCTTTTGATCACAAATAAAATTGACACTTAAAACCGAAATAAAGACGACTTCTCTTGAAAAAATAGTTATATTGGAAAAAGCTATATTTACAGGGCGAATACATGATGACAAGCACTCACAAAAAAACATTTAATACATCTTAATTCGAGCTACGTCTTTTTATTACTACCTTCTTGCGTCCACCACCTCATATCAGCACCAACCACCGAATTCTGTTCTCTCGTTTTTTCCCGTCACTTCAGTTCCTTTCAAACTCGCAGCACGCCTGCCGCCGACAGCCACTTGCTGCGCGCATGCGTCAGCATCACTAGAGTCCTTCAATTCGGAGTTGTGAGATAGACTGCTGGCGGTGCTTTTGTAAGCTAGTTTTGTAGGGTTTTGGATCTAAGCCAGCTCTGTGGGGTTTCGGGAAATGGGATCCCACAGCTCAGCCATCCTTCTAATCAGTCGTCCTCGAATGCATCTTGGACCGCTGGAAGCAGCAGCTGGATCACCTGGAAAGATAAAGAAAAAAACAGCAGCATCCAAAGTTCTATTCTTAAAAAAAGTCATCATTATTACAATCCTTAAAAAATTCTTCTTATTCTGTTTTAAATCTCTTCGTCGTTCTTTCTTCTTACGTCTTATTCGTCTTGCTATTTCTCACGTCTTTCGTCTTCTTTTACCTAACATCTTTCCGTCTTCCTTTTTCTATACGTCTTTTCGCCTTTCCTTTTTTTACGTCTTTTCGTCTTCCTTTTTCTTACGTCTTTTTTTTTTTTTTCGTTCCTTCGGGATTGATTTTGTCAAAATCAGTTAAAGTCAGTCCGGTGGTGTGTCGTAGTCGGGGTAGTGTCATAATCGGTGAAATTCTTCATCTTTTTTTTATGTCAAGCTTCATCCGTCCACGGCTTCATGTACTCGGCGCAAGTACTAGTGACCATTGGACCTTCATTAAATCCAACTTTCTTTACATCGTAGGTGTCGTTATTTTTTACTTTTATGACTTTGTAAGGACCTAAATATTTTGATTTTAACTTCAAACCTGGACCTTGTTGTGCACGTTTTATAGCGACCATATCATTAAGCTTGAATTTGTTAGGATTTTTTCGTCTGAGATTATAAGTTTTACGGTTCTCTTCTTGGACTTTTAAAATTTGTCTTTTAGCGTCTTTTCTCAGTTCTTCACGATTATTAATAAAATCTGATTGTATTTCAGCGTTCAAAAGGCTAGTAATCTCGATGTTATTTTTTAGCTTCATTTTAGTACCAAACATCAGCTCAAAAGGGGTTGTATTAATACTTCTCTGAAACGTCGAATTTATTACTTGTTGGACATCGCTTACATGTGTATACCACTTCGTAGGGTTATCTACAGATAATTTAGACAGAACAGATATTATGACCGAATTTAGACGTTCGACTTGGCCGTTAGCTCTTGGTAACCCTGTGGTAATCGGGACATGTTTAATATTTTCTCTGACGCAATAATCTTCAAAAGCTTTGGAGGTAAAGGCAGGACCTTTATCTGAGATTATGCGAAATGGACTTCCAAAAACAGTTTTTTGGATTTCTAATTTAGAAATTACTTCTGCAGTGTCGGTAGATTTTGTGGGATACAACCAAACAAATTTTGTGAATGCGTCAATGACTGAAAAAATATGTTTGTAATTTTTATTCGTGCTCTTCAATGGACCTAAGTGATCAACATGGTACGTATGTAACGGAGTTTCTTCTTTTTCTATCGGGTGTAGCAAACCTTCTTGTTTACCGGATTTTCGATTTATTAAAATACAGGGAACACAATTTAATATACATTTCTCGATTTTTTGTTTAACTTTGGGGATGTAAAAATCATTCTCTAAATTTTTTTCTGTTCGTGCGACTGCGTAATGACCTTTTTCGTGAGCGGCCTTAATTATATTCATTTGCATCTCATCTGGTACAACTAATAAATCATTACCATTAACACATTTATAAAGAACATCATTTTTAACTAAATAATCATCATAAGATTTTACTTTTAGAATTTCTTTTATGGTTTTAATATGCTCGTCAGTTTCTTGAGCTTGGATAATTTTTAAAGTTAAGCTATCTTGGATTACCATACAAATAGGATATCTGCTTAATGCATCAACATGCCTCATGCTAGTACCGTGTCTATGCTCAATAGTATAATCGAAATCTGATAACATAATTGCCCATCTAGCTATTTTTGTACTCATTTCTTTTTTATCCATAGTCATTTTAAATGCATTACAGTCGGTTACTATTTTAAATGAAATACCTAGCACATATACTCTAAACTTTTTCAAGGCTTCAATTACAGCTAAGACTTCTAATTCATAGCTAGTATACTTTCGTTCAGCTTCGGTTGTTTTTTTACTGGCGAAATAAACTGGATGAAACTGATTGTCTACTGGCAATTGTTGCATTAACACAGCTCCATAGCCATCTATACTGGCATCACAATGGATTTCGGTCGCGCTTTTGGGATTGTAAATTGAAAGTACTGGTTCAGACGACAGAATGCGCTTGAGTTCGTTAAAAGCTTTCTGTTCTTCTACACCAAACTTAAATTTAGAATCTTTTCTTAACAGGTCACTCAACGGTTTAGCTATGACTGAATAATTTCTTATAAACTTTCGAAAGTATCCTGTCAATCCTAAATAACTTTGAATATCTTTGGTACACTTTGGTTCGGGAAAATTTATTACTGCTTTTGCTTTCAGTGGGGAGGGACACAATTTACCATTTATGATTCTATACCCCAAAAAATCAATCTCACGCTTCAAAAAATTGCATTTTTTAAGATTTAGTTCCAACCCGTATTCCGATGCAGTTTCAAGAACAAGTTTTAATTTTTCTAGACCTTCAGCTTCGTTTTTGGCGGGTATTATTAGGTCATCCATATAAATGACTACAGTGTGATCTTTTAATAAGTTTCGAAATACATTATAAATATATCTTTGAAAAACACTAGGGCTATTGGACAACCCGAATGGACACTTTAAAAATTCGTACTGTCCTTCATGAGTGACAAAAGAGGTATATTTCTGTGAGCCTTCTTCAACCTCAACATGAAAAAAACCGTTTTTTAAATCTATGGTTGTAAATACCTTAGCAGAGTGTAATTGATCTATAACATCATCTATTACTGGTAATGGAAAATGTTCTCGCACTGTCTTCTTGTTAAGACGTCTGTAATCAATACAAAGTCTTATTGTGTTATCTTTTTTCTTAAGTAACACTACCGGCGACGAAAAATTAGAAGAACTCTTCCTAATGATTCCCTGCGCTAGCCACTCCTCAATTTGGTCTTCAACTATTTTTTTCTCACATGGCGGTAATCTTCGAGGGGAAGAACAAACTGGGATTTCATCCGTTAAATTAATTTTCATTTTAATATCTATAGTTTTAGTTTTAATTGGCACATAATTCTCAATTAAAGAGGATAATTCCGAACGTAAATTTCTGTCAGCAATGTGACTTAAATCAATTTTAGGCTCATCTAGAACATTTACAATGTTAACTAAAAAGTCATTAGACTGAACTTCCGTTTTAACCAATTTCACTTCATTAGCAGAAATAGTTAATGTACCTTGATGAATAACATCAGTGCCAATAATTAAATCGAAATTAATGCAACTGTCATTAACGACAAAAATGTCAACTTTAAATTTCGAATTATCAACTTCAATTTCTGAATCGAAATAACCTTCTGGCTTAACTGAGATTTTCCCTAAACCGGTCAGACTGATACCCGTAGGTTTTAATTCCACAAAGTTCTTCAAATTATCATAAACACTTTTCTTTAACAGAGTCTTTTGACTACCAGTATCTATCAAGGAGGTTAAATGTAAAGAATAAAGCTTTACCTCTTTTAGAATTAAATCTTGGGATGTAATATTGTTAACTTGTGGCTGAGCATTTTTAACATTTGTATCTTTCGATTTATTACTACACTGAAATGATTTGTGACCATAACCGTTACAAGAGAAACAAAGGGGCCCTTTATCTTTATTAACGCAGTTAATGCTTTTATGATTATTCCCGCCACAATTATAACAGCGTATATTTGGCTTTACAGGCCTAAATCTGTTCTTAACTTCAACTTCGGATTTAATTTTAGGCTTAGCTCCTTCATGTTTATTAGATTTTGTATTTTCATATTCCGACCGTAACTTCTCATAGACTTTTATTTTTTGTTTAAATTCTAAAATTGATTGACATCCATACAATATTGATTTCCTAAAAACAGGGTCGGGTATTCCATTTATAACATACTGCATCAACGCCGAATCCTCTATATTACCACGAGCACCTAACTGCTTCATTATTAAAAAATACTCTTCAAGTGTTTCATTTTCATGTAACTTTCTTTTATTTAACAAATGATGCAACTCCGCAGAATTATAAGTAGTGCTAAATTCAGCAATCAAAAGTTGCTTCAATTTCTCATATGAATTTATATGTAATTCGGTCTGAACCAACAATTTAGCTTTGCCTCTTAAGGATCTTTTTACAAAAATATACTTATGTAACTCGGACAGATTAAATATACTAGTGACATCATCAAAATTGTTCAGCCATATTTTTATATCCTGACATGCACTACCATCAAACGGAGGTACAACATTTTCAATGTCACTAAAATTAACAGTTGATGGCACAAAACTTTGAACTGGAAATTGCTTGATCTGATCCAAATTTGATGATTCTATGTCATTACTTGCCGAACTATTATTTAAAGGTACTTCCTGTTCTGAATCTGTATCACTGTCGTTCTGAACATTTGCTTGTAGCAAGCTTAAATCCGATAAATAAGTAACCAATCGCGTCGTAAGATCGACTAAAGATCCTTCATTCGAAATGCAAAGTACATTACAAATTGTAATTAAATCATTCAGAGAAAAATCAGCTTGACTTTTTGTTATTTTGCTTTTAAATTCGGGACTATCGGTTTGATAACCAAAACCAGAAAATTCTCTGATTCTTTTTCTATTTGATCTATCACCTTCAGAATCGAAAAGAAATTTATGCAAAATCTTAATTTTACTAGTTTTTTCATTTTTAATGGCAAGTTCCAGTTCAGGAATATCGATCAATTTCATCATGAAATAAAAAAAAGAATTGTATACAGTACTCACCACTAAGAACAATATCACTTGAACACAGAATTCCGTACTTTTATTTTTCCATCGGCGATTTCAAACTCATTCGTCAGACTTGTGGGCGACAACGTCAGAATATTAAATCATTCGTAACACTTCTGGCACCAAAATTTATGGAACATCTTTTGATCACAAATAAAATTGACACTTAAAACCGAAATAAAGACGACTTCTCTTGAAAAAATAGTTATATTGGAAAAAGCTATATTTACAGGGCGAATACATGATGACAAGCACTCACAAAAAAACATTTAATACATCTTAATTCGAGCTACGTCTTTTTATTACTACCTTCTTGCGTCCACCACCTCATATCAGCACCAACCACCGAATTCTGTTCTCTCGTTTTTTCCCGTCACTTCAGTTCCTTTCAAACTCGCAGCACGCCTGCCGCCGACAGCCACTTGCTGCGCGCATGCGTCAGCATCACTAGAGTCCTTCAATTCGGAGTTGTGAGACAGACTCCTGGCGGTGCTTTTGTAAGCTAGTTTTGTAGGGTTTTGGATCTAAGCCAGCTCTGTGGGGTTTCGGGAAATGGGATCCCATATATATATATATATATATATATATATATATATATATATATATATATATATATATATATATACATATATATATACATATATATATACATATATATATACATATATATATATATACATAGATATATATATATATATGTATATCAGTTTTAAACGGAGGGTGGTTTCGGGGTCTGGGGGTCATGATCGATGAAAATATACCAAAATTTTTTGAAATCGCTTTCCTCCGAACGGCTGCAATAGGTAGCTTTATGTAATGAAAGCTACCTAAAAGCTGCAAATCTACAAAACTAGTTTTTGTAAAGCTACAGAAATCTATAACTTTACACTGTAAAAAAAAAAATCTGTAAAGTTACTAAAGTTTTCCTAGGAAACTGGGATTTCAAGAACATTTTACGTAACGCAATAACAAAAATTCCTGTAACAGCGTCTGTTACAGGAATTTTTGTTGTTGCCGTTTCATAAAAAGTTCTAGGAAACCCAGTTTCCTAGAAAAACTTTAGTATCTTTACAAAAAATTTTTTACAGTGTACAAATGAATCTGCTAAAATTACAGTAATCTTACTAAAGTTTTTATCTGTAAACCTGGTTGCAGTTACATGAAAAGTTCTAGGCATCCCAGATTCCTAAAAAATTCTTAGTAACCTTACAGATTTTTTGATTTTCGGCGCAAAAGTGTGTCTGTTACATGAATTTTTGTTATTGCCGTTACATAAAAAGTTCTAGAAATCCCAGTTTCCTACACTGTAAAAAAAAAATTTGTAAAATTACTAAAATTTTTCTAGGAAATTGGGATTCCAGGAACTTTTTATGTAACGGCAACAAGAAAAATTCCTGTAACAGATGCTGTTACAGAAATTTTTGCTGTTGCCGTTACATAAAAAGTTCCTGGAATCCCAGTTTCCTAGAAATATTTTAGTAACTTTACAGATATTTTTTTACAGTGTAGAAAATTTTTCCTAACTTTACAGATTTTTTTTACAGTGTAGCGCTAATAAGAATCATTTTTTTTCCTTCTAACAATCAATAAAATTTATGTGTTGCAATTTGAGAGAAATTTTTGAAACAGTAATTTCTAATTTTATATTTGGATCATGATTTGAGAATTTCATGGTTATTAAAAAAAAAAAAAAAAAAAAAAAAAAAAAAAAAAAAAAATGGACCATTCTTTACTAAACTGGAAATCTCTAGGAGAAAAAGATTTAACTCTTTTCTTTGCCACGATTTTAAATGGTTCTGAATGCATTACCAACCATGCAAACTTAATGTTCACGCAGCCACATGCCACCCTCATTAAATATTTAAAATTGCTCAAAATATTTTCTTGGTTTTGGGGCGGTTATCAATCATTGGAGTGATAAAAAGAATGTTTCTGTGCTCATATTGCGTTATTTTAAGGCTGTTCTCAGGGTCCCTGTCCTGTTCAACAAACGCGAAATTTTCTGACACATTTTCTGATTCATTTTTGAACGTAAACGTACAAAATTGGCAGGCCTGACTATTGAAGCGATTTAGAATCGAAATGAGTTTACCATTTCTTGATAAATAAATTACTTACCGAGTTATCGATTTTGACGTCTCTCTCCTTAAGAACGGAAATTCGGTTCAAACCGCCAACTTTAAGAGTATTTTCTGAAAGATCGTTTTTTTTTTTTTTTTTTTTTTTTTTTTTTTACGTTTGCAAACAAATTGAAAACGTCTTTCGATTACATATTTTCTGAATAACAACACCTACCAGTTTCATACGTTTCCGAACCAGTGAATGTGTCATAAAGTTGCACCTTTGGATTTGAGAACAGCCTTAAGTAAAATTACTCTATATAATATTGTGTCGTCTTTTGAAATTAAAGTAAAGTAAACAGCGAAAATGTAAGTGAGAACTTAATTAAAAATATTTTCGATTAAAAAAATAGAAAATAAAAAATAAAAATTTAAGATATCTTGCATGGTTACAAAAAAAGAAAAAAGAAAAGAGATAGAAAATAAATTTGCATTTAATAAATTAGTCTGCCACAATATTTTGCCCGGTTTGCAACGAATATCCTTTACACGGCCAGATTTGAAATAAATGGCGCATTAATATACATTTTGGCATTATGTTGGTAACGGAAAAGTACCCTTTTTTTGCATTGAAAATTCCGAACTTTTACTCTGAACGGCAAAAAAAAATCTATTTGGAAAAGTAATTGAAATACTAAGCTAATTTTAAACCAATATATATTATAAATTACACAAGAAATATCAAATATGAAATGGTTATCTATTTACTATAAAAAGGAAAACAATCTTGTTTTTTGAATTTTAAAAAATCACATGCAAATATTTATATTTTAAAAAACAAAACAATCAAACTTGAAAATACACAGTTATTAATTATAATTTAAAAAAGTAGTTTGAAGTGAATCATCGAATTTCAATACTTCACTGTTAAAACACTATACTTAAAAATAAGTAAATTGTACTAATTAATGAGCACTTCCGGATCTTAAAATAGCTCCGAGTACTTAACTCTTAAATTTGAAAAACGCATGTACTCATTTTTTTGAGTACATACAGGGACTCGAAAATAAGTATGTATAGGAACACACATACACTATAAGGAAAAAAAAGCGAAATTACAGAGAACCGACAAATCACCATTTTTAATTACGGTAATTTTGAATTGCGAAGAACTACAATTTTTGGAGTAAAGAACAACGAAATTTACTATTTTAATTCTTGAAATTTTGTGTGAGCCGCCCCGTGATTTGAATCCGAGTCCTCTAGGTGCGAGATCAGTATTGAACTGACTGTACTATAAGAGCAGTTACCAGCTGCTTCCAAATGACACCTTTTATGAATCAGCGACGGAAGATCGCTAACAGCAGAGATGAATTTCCCCTTTCTTAAATATTCTAATTTCTAATAAAACAATTTTTAAACTAAATTTTCTTCTTTAACATTTATATTGAAATTGTAAATAAATTTGAAAAGTGTGTATTATAAATTAAAATTTATAACAAAGATAGACATATCTTTAAATAAAAGCTTGGAAATCCCTACTGTCAATTCGGTATAAGAAAAGGGTTTATCAGAAAACTCATATTTTTGAGCACATAGGATTTAAACATGAATATTAAGACTTTAAAATACAAAATATATGTATTCATTTCTGCATACATTTACAAATCAAGTATAAGTATACACAACTTCAAAATATCATGTACTCGTTTCTGAATTAATTGTACTTAAAAAAATCGAGTACAAAGAAATTTTCATTGTTAAGTAGATTAATGCTCTTTTTTGAAGCAATTGTACTTAAAAAATATGAGTACATAGAAATGCTCATTTTTAAGTAGATTATTTTTAACAATGTACTTCTTTTTGAAACAATTGTACTTAAAAAAATACGAGTACATGGAAGTTCTCATTTTTAAGTAAATTATTTTTGAGAGTGTTCTTTTATAAAAAAGTTCATTTTGTAAGAGCGTTTTTGTTGGACTGTTTCCCTGTTTTTTTTTCTTCCTAAATCTCACAATGTGGTATATATTTGTACAGTGTGCTGAAAAGCGATTTATAGATGCCTTTCGTATTTTAGTATTGATTTACCGTCGACCTAACTTTGGTCCTTGCGGGGTTACTTTGGTCCAGCCCATAAAAAAAGGTTTTATTCTTTGTATTGAACAAACAATACAAGATAATTCGGAGTTTTTGACCGTGAAAAATATTTTAAACCCTACTATAGGGTATTTGAATAATTTAAACAACAGTTTTCGTGTGTAGATTTTAACTCCCCAAACTTTCTATAGTGAGCCAATCTGGATAACAGATATAAATAATGTAAGTGTCAAAATATTACCTTTAGTAACCTGTAACACATGTGTGATTACAGTTTTTCCTTTAACGTTTTATTTTGACAAAAAATGTTTACGTTTTCATAAAGCTAACATGAAAACTAGTTTTTCGGGGCTACTTTGTGCCAGGCCTTTTTTGGTCCAGAAATAGCCCAGTTACTCAGAAATGCCTTTTATACAATCAAATCTCTTAAAAAATGTATTAATTTTTTTTTTTCAAATGTTGCTTTAGCAAAATGTTACAGTATTTATTTTTGTTCCAGTTGCCGAGGATAACATGATGAAAACTGTTTCTCGTGTCTTTAATATTAGCATTTGGTTTATTGTTTTTAAATGTTAAAAAAATACATTTGTTTATCAAGTTTGCGGTGTTAGTACATTAGCAGATCCTATTGCAATCAACTGCTAATTGCTTTCAATATTCCAACATATGAATTGCACTCATTTTATATGAAAATCAGTGAATGGACCAAAGAAGCCCCCAGTAGGGGTTACTTTGTTCCAAAACTTTAAAAATAGTTAAAAAATAAGAAATAGAAAATTGCGTCTTTAAAACCATACAGTTTGCTTCATTGTTTCCTGTCAATTGATTACAATTCAATTTCAACGTTGAAAAATCATATATAATATTTTTTAATAACGGAAATGTGAGTGGAACCAGGAAAAAGTGGCCCAAAAAATGTAACGTTCGACAGTACTTTTAAACCTACAATTTTCTAACAATGAACAACGCAAAGAGTGGTTAAACATTGAATACTAACAAAGAAGTCTTTTAAAATGTCTAAAAGAAAAAAAAAATCAACGAACCTTATTCGTTGAGAGAAATCATTGAAATTGTGGAGTAATTATATTTTTATTAAAAATTCAATGCACTGGAAATTATTAGGTGATGATTTGAGCATTTCATCATTATTTAATAAGACATGTAAATCGGAATTACTGTTATAAAGAACAATAAACATGAACCATTAGGAAATGCCATTGAATATTAGATGAGTAGGTTAAAAATTAAATACTAGTACTACTAGGTTGAGCGAAAAGTTATGAGACATTTATGAAAGTTGCGTTGTTATGCGCAAATTAATAACATTTCAAAGTAGAGACCATCCTAGTCCACGACTTTCTGCCATCGTTCTGCCAGATTCCGGATTTGCTGGAAGTACCATGGTGGCTCCTTGGAATAGAAAAACTCTTGACATGCTTCTTAAACTTCATTAAAGGATTCAAATTGACGGCCCTTGGATAAGTGTTGCTTTTATAGAAAGAGACCATAATCGGATGGAGCCATGTCTGGACTGTAGGCGGGGTGTGGAATAATTTCGACGCCGTCCAACTGTGCAAACTTGTCCTTGGTCCCCTGGGCCTCGTGCGGTTTGGCATTGTCCTGCTGAAACAAAGCGCGCTTTCGGCGGACCAATCTTGGATACTTCTGCACCAATTTGTAGTAGACGCGATCCAACTGCTGGCAATACAGATCGGCATTGATGGCACGACCATCATATACGATACAAATTCTGGTAGCTATTAGATTAAAAATTTTCCAGAACTTTTTGCTCAACCTAATAATAAGAATATATTTTCTCCTTCTAACAGTTAATAAAATTTATTTGCTGCGTGTTTAGAGAAATCTTTGAAATAGTAGAGTAATTTTTAATTTTATATTTGGATCATGATTTGAGAATTTCCTGATTATTTATTAAAAAAGGGACCATTCTTCACTAAACTAGAAATTTTGAGAGGAAAAAAATGTCGTATTTTGAAACGAAATGTAATTGGAAACATTAAAGGTAGTTAATTGCCGAAATATTATGATGCAAAAATGCTGAAAATTTCATAAAATTTAGAATTTATTTCCCTTACATTTATATTCACATATACAAAATTCGATGCACAATTTTATTTGTATATATAAGACAAACTTGCATAAAATATAGTAGGGATTTCTAAATGATATGGAATGCGCATGGGACGTTTTGAAAAGTACTTCATAACGCTTAAAATTTTTTTTTTAAACGCCTATTTTTCTCCAAAAAGTGTTTTTTTTTTTTAAATTTCTTGTGTGATAAATATATCCCTTAATGCATATAGTGTGCCCTTGAATAGAACTTAAAGTGAAATTAAAAAATAAAATAAACAAGTTGTCAAACTTGGCAAATGAGGTGCGTTCGTACTATAACTAGTTTTATAAATATTTTTTGCACCGCATATTGTACTGAATGTATATTTTAGTGCACTTCAATAAGTGCATATCAATTTCATTCTGTTCGAAAGGCTGTAACATCATTAAAATGCGCTTGCAATAATTTATTCCCATTGGCCGTAATGTAAGCGAAAACTTTTGACTGTCCCTGTAATTAAACTATACATCTGATTTTCATAAAATTTGAAATGAGCCGACAAAATGTTGCAACAATTATATATTTAAAATTTCAGACCATTCGGAAGGCTGTAACATCATTAAAATGCACTTGCAATAAATTTTTCCCATTGGCCGTAATGTAAGGGAAAACTTTTGACTGATCCTGTAATTAAACTATGCATCCGATTCTCATAAAATTTGAAATCACTCAACAAAATTCTGCAAAAATTATATATTTAAAATTTCAGACCATCTGGAAGGCTGTAACATCATTAAAATGCACTTGCAATAATTTATTCCCATTGGCCGTAATGTAAAGGAAAACTTTTGACAGTCCCTGTAATTAAACTATACATCCAATTTTCATAAAATTTGAAATGACTCGACAAAAATTTTCCACAATTATATATTTAAAATTTTAGACCGTTCGGTTGAGTAGTTTTTGCTCTGTTATATGTGGACAGACGGGCTGAACGATGACTATAGGTGCTACGCATTTATATAATTACGAACACACCTAAAAAATCAGCTTGAAGATACCTTAAGGACAAATAGTGTTGAAAAAAAAACTTTTATTACAGAACTACAAAATGCAAATATTTATATTTGTAAAATAGAAAGTATTACAAAATATGTAAGTTATTAAGTTCCATTTAAAAGATGGTTTGGAATGTTTCTCCAATATCAATACTTTTTTAAGAAGGCGATTTTATTGCAATTGTTTCCTGGGGGGAGGAGGGGGGTCCTCCTTCTACCACAATCTAGGATTTATTTGTATAGTGTATTAATAGGACATCTATAGATGCTTTTCGTATTCCCGCTACAGATTTTCTTTAAAATATACAATTTTCTATAAATTAAAGATGGAACGAGCATGTTTAATATCGAATGCAAACAAAGAACTTTTTACAACTCTTTTTGTATTTTTTTAAAACAATCAATAAAGTGTATTTTTCAAGAGAAATATTTTATAATTTTAGTAAAATTTATACCTTTAAAGGATTAGGTTCACACAAAATTGTTAGGATTATGATATAAAATTCTTCTCATTATTTATTATGCAAATTTGAATTCCAGAGCACGATATAGTATTTTGATTTTCTCATACTTTTCTTCTAGAGTTTATTGTTAAAAACGAGGATCTGATCCATACTATGAGGATGTATTTAACAAATTATCACATATCATTAATTATCCTCCAATTAAAAGTAAACTTACCGTTTTACTAATATATTTAATTAAAACTTCATTCTCTTTTTGAAATATATTATTCTCTTCATCGCTTTTCCAGCTAATACATATTAATCTTTTAAAGCTTACCAGAAATTCAGCTGTTAATAAAATAAATCAAAGAGAGTAAATAAACTTTACTATCAACAGTGTAACTGCACATTTTATCTGATCGTTAATATGAATAAATAAAACGGAAATTTTTGAGAATTTCCCTTCCCTCCCACAATAATCTAGATGCAGTAATCTCAGCGTACATTTATATTCAAATATTTTAGCCAATGCAAAGGATTAATTCATTCTAAATGATCTAGTTGTTTATGATAAAAGAACCCATGCATTCTCATTATAGTCTGTTGTTTGTGTTATATAATGCCTTCCATTCATTATAGTGCAATTTATGGCTCTTTATTGTGAATTTTCCCAGCGCTTAACCTTGACATCCCAATAGATACGATGAAATTTCAGTTACGTCAATTAATAAATTACTTGCATGGATTGCAATTAAAAATTAATATTAAATGTGTTATCCTATAGGATTATTATAAGCTGAGTTTATGTTATTTGGCTTGGCACACTTGCAGTCGAATATCTCAACTCTTCATAACTTTTGAGATGAAAAAACTCATAGAAATACTTTTGGATAAAAAAAAAAAACTTATATATCTTTTATGTTTATTTTGCATGGTTCGCAGAACTTTTATACTAAAAGGGGAAAAAAAACTATTGAAAAAGAAATTAAATTTATTTGAATGTTGTGTGGAAATGGCGCAAAAATAGATGCATTCGAAAAGTGACTCAGTGCCTAAGAAATAAAATAATATGCTGTTTGAATGTAAACTCTAGAAATGCAAATATTTGAAATACATTGTTATTAATTGCCATTTACAAAATAGTTTGAAGGGATTTATCGAATTCCAATCTTTCTTTAAAAAGATGTTTTTGTAGGAGAGTTCTTGTTGCATTGTTTTTTCCACCCACAACATAATTAGCATAGTGTGTTTAAAAGCGATCTATAGGTATTTTTCGTATTTAGCTACTGATTTTCTTTAAAACATATAATTTCTTATGAAATAACAGTCTAATGAGTCAGTTTAGCATTGAATTCTAACAAATACGTTTTTGGAAACTTCTTTATTTTTTCACAAAATCAATAATGTAGTTTTAAAGTAATTTACAATTTAGGAAATTCAATGTACAAATAAATTTTAGGATAATCAGTTTTAAAAAATCTCACTATTTATTTAGAAATGTCATTTACGATTTTATACATGCTATGGTATTTTTGTTTTGAATCTAAATATGTGGCATAATTATTTTGAAATTGAACTGTGTCATAAATAAATCTATGGAAACTTTTGCATGGAATCTTCTAGGGTGTATTCCGATCCAAACTGCTTATTTTCTGATACATTTTAAAATTCATTTTTGCCCTCAAACGCATCAAACTGAAAAATGCACTTATTTAGAAACTAAATAATGTGCCGTGCTTCTTAATTTTTTGATAAATGCAGACAATACTGTAAAAAACGCTGTCAAAGTTGGCGTTTTGAACCGATTTTTCCGAAGCGGGCGATCTGGGAAGGAAAAAAATGGTCATACTCAGAAAATAATTGTTTAAAAATCAAATTCTAATTAATTGAGCTGAAAATGAACTCACACGGCATGTTAAACATGTCTTCAGGAATCACCCCAGCAAGTTTCATGTTTTTACTTTGAAAAATGAGTCTGAAAATGTCTCAGAAAATTTCGAGCTGTTGAGGGTGGAAAAATATTTTTTCGAATACACCCTTAATCAGTGGCTTTTTCTTCACTTATAGTAGAGAGCTAAAATAGCGAACATAAAATGGTTACAGTAGAGGACAATTAAGATGATTCTTGGAACAATACAATATAAGCCAATAAGATAACTTTTTTGCTCTAGAACTTTTTAATTTATAGCAGACTACTTTCGGCAGCAACCAGCGTACCGTCATCAGTTCGAAGAATGGTGGAATTTTGCTCATATATATGGAAGAAAAGCGGATTCGAGGGATAAGTTTATTGACTAACAGAATTAGAAAAAAATATGCAGAACAGCCAACAGGAAAATTGTGTAGGGAATGGAACTGGTAACGTGACAAAATGCTAGTAGATGTAATTAAGAAAAGCATTCTTTAAGCATACTAGCATTTGTATTTTATGGTGGACTTTGTATTTTATGGTGATTTTAACAAAGTTTTATTTTTCTAATACAGAAGTGATGTTTTTATCCTAAATTTCAATGCTAAATCACTTTCACGTACACAACACATTATCTAGGAGAACAGAGCTTTTAATTTCGCTCCATTTGAAAAGCAATCATAGATTTCTATAGATTATTATTTATATTTTTATAATTCATGTTATTATTGTCGTCATCATTCTTAACATCCCTGTAAAAATCGTCTTCATTTTTTTCCCTAATTTTATTATTATTTTTAAACAAACTTAATTTTTATTCAGTAAAAAATTAGGGTAAACGAAAAAAAAATTATTATTATTTATATGGTATTGACAAAACATTTGTTTCAGCTACTGCCAATATGTTCGCTCTTATTGTTTTTATTTTGACCAACTTTGATAAATGAATTTAGCATTTTTACACACAAAAAAATAATTATCAGAATAACCTATTAAACATTTTTATTATATTTTTCCTGAAATTCAACCATAACGTGAGATGATTAAAAGAAATGCCATGCTTTAAAATACCCGAACAAGCTTTCCGTATCAAATTTAATAAATCTACTTAAGTAGCTTAAATCTATACATAAACTACGAAAAGAGCATAAGTTCACTTCATTTATCAAACAAGAACTCAAAAATTCAATAAGAGAAAGGATGTTTTTATCCTAAATTTCAACGCTAAATTACTTTCACGTACACAACGGATTATATCTTCAAGAATAAAGGGGTTTTTAATTTCACTCCATTTGAAAAGAGAGAGTCTATAGAGAGTCTATAAATCATATAGAGTCTATAAATTATTATTTTCTTTTTATAATTTATGTTATTGTTGTCGTCATTATCCTCATCATCCCTATAAAAATCATCTTCAAAGTTATTGTTTTTCTAATTTATTTTTTTTTATCGTTTTTTAACAAAATAAATTTTTATTCAATAAAAATTAGGGTAAACGTTAAAATAAATAATGGTCATGGTAACCACAAAACATTTATTTCAACTGTTACTAATATCTCCGCTCTTTTTGTTGTTATTTTGTACCAATTTTGATAAATGATTTGATTTTCCTTTTTATAATTCTTGTTATTACTGTCGCCATCATCCTTGGTATCCACAAAACATTTGTTTCAGCTACTACCATAATTTCCGCTCTTATTGTGGTTAGTTTTCCCAATTTTGATAAATGAATTTAGCATTTTTAAACAAAAAATAAATAACTTTTATAATAACCTATCAAACATTTTTATTATATTTTTCCTGAAATTCAATCATAACGTGAGATGATTAAAAGAAATGTCGTGCTTTAAAATACCCGAACAAGCTTTCCGTATCAAATTTAATAAATCTACTTAAGTAGCATAAATCTATACATAAACTACGAAAAGAAAATAAGCTTAATTCATTTATCAAACAAGAACTCAAAAACTCAATAAGAGAAGTTATGTTTTTATCCTAAATTTCAACTTTAAATCCCTTTCACGTACACAACGGATTATCTCCAAGAATAAAAATGTTTTAATTTCTTTCACGTGAAAAGCAGCTATAGAACTCTATAAATTATTATTTTCTCTTTTATAATTCACGTTATTATTGTCATCATCATCGTCATCATCTCTATAAAAATCATCTTCTAAGTTGTTATTTTTCTTATTTTTATAATCAGTTTTAAACCAATTTAATTTTTATTCATTAAATATTTAGGTTAAATGATAAAATAAATAATGATCATGGTAGCCACAAAACATTTGTTTCAGCTGCTACCATGATCTCTACTATTATTGTTGTTATTTTTATAATTTTTCTTAAGGGGACCGGGAAAGTCCTATCTCTGCCATGTTAAATTCACCAAATTTAAGTACCTTTATCTCAGAAATGGTGAAAGATAGAGGTCTAGATTTTTTAGAGTAGTTAAAATAACATGATTTACGTATTTTAACAGACCATTTTCTTTATAAGTGAAACTTAAAATTAATTATTAATTATTTATTGAAAGTCATTTTTAAATTAGCATTTTTGGTAAGATTTCACTGCCGAAAATAAATAATTCCCAACAAATCATTAAATCCCTGTGTTAAAGTATACAGTATAACATAAATAAGTATTAAATAAAAATCTGAGTTATTAATTTTAATAGATATTTAAAAAAAAAGGAACATAAACATGAAAAATCCAGGTTTTGAGAAAAAGTCAATTAAAGATTGAAATGGCCTTTAAGCTGTGAAGTACTCTTAGAAAGAATGAATAATTTCAACACTTATTTTTTGATATATAAACATCAGTGACATATCGTTGGAAAGATAAAAGTTTAAACTATTTAATGATATAAAAGTAAAAATCGATTTTTTGGTTGACTTTTGCTTTCCCGGTCCTCTTAAATGAATTTAACACTTTTATGCATTGAAACAAATAATTATCACGACTTATGTTATGATTATTATATCCCATATACACTTTTTATTATATTTTTCATTTTCTAAACATTTAACTTTCTTTTAAAAGACAAAAGACAAAAAAAAAAAAAAAAAAAAAAAAAAAAAGGAGGTTCTGAATATATTCATAAAACTCGACTGTAACACGAGATGATTAAAAAAATACATCATTCTTTAAAATAACCAAACAAGCTTTCCGCATCAAATTTAATAAATCTACTTAAGTAGCATAAATCTATACATAAACTACGAAAAGAACATAAGCTCACTTCATTTATCAAACAAGAACTCAAAAATTCAATAACAGAAGTGATGTTTTTATCCTAAATTTCAACGCTAAATCACTTTCACGTACACAACGGATTATCTCCAAGAATAAAGAGGTTTTTAATTTCTTTCCACTTGAAAAGCATTTATCGCCTCGTTTCTTCGCCTCGTCTTGAGTCATCTAATAGCACTTGAAACCAGGACTTAACTTTGATGTGTCACAAGTTTCGAAGAAATGTGAAGACACTTCTTTTATTAACACCTTATTTAGACATCGTTTAAGATTTTTAAGGCCTTCGATGTGGAAAGTTTAAAAGAGAATGGTCAAAG
This sequence comes from Maratus speciosus, assembly GCA_963932465.1. Lineage (NCBI taxonomy): Eukaryota > Metazoa > Arthropoda > Arachnida > Araneae > Salticidae > Maratus > Maratus speciosus. Next base: position 84,811,874 of record OZ010799.1, on the reverse strand, counting down.
ATAAGGTTCTACATTTGTCGTTTTACTGCAAGATAAAATTCACTTTCAAAATTATTCTAATATTTTTCTTTTCAGCTAATTCCGATGTTCTTTTTCAATTTTATAAAACTGGCGTAAGAAAGCAAAATATTTTGTACTCCAATTAATTATTATTTCATTAAAGTGAGAAACATCTTACCAAGAGTTACCCAGTTATCAAAATCATTATTATGCATTATTATTCAATATTATTATTATTTATTATTATTAATTAGTATTATCCCGTTATTAAAAGGAACCTCTGATTCGGATGTTCCGTTTCAATTTTGTAAAGCTGGTGTTAAACAAAGCAAAATATACTTTAAGACAGGATATATTTTATAATATGTAAAGCAAAATATTCTTTTGCTAATATTAGTTTATAGCAAAATATTTTTAAAGATATAAATGAGAAATATGCTCAAACTTAACCGATTATCCTGTTATCAAAATCCTTAATATTATTCATTTTACTATACATTGCTATTATTATCCAATATTATCATCTATTTTTATTATTCATTATTAAAATCCAATATTATGATCCATTATTATTATCATTATTATTATCAAATTATTATTATATCATTATCAAAAGAAACATCTGTTTCGGATGCTCCTTTTCAGTTTTGAAAAACGTGTTAAAAAAGAACAAAATATTCTTGTTAATTATTCTTTCATTATTAAAAATGCAAAGTTTATTTTGTTTGCCCTATCGTTCTATGGAATTACAAGACAGAAGGGAGAAACATATAAAGAATTATCCGATTAGTCCGTTATCATAAAAATTATTATTATCCATTACTAAATTTCAATATTATTATCCATTATTATTATATAATAGTGTTAGTCATGATTATTATCCATTACTATTTTTCAATTGTTACTATCCCATTATCAAAATAAATATCTGGTTTGGATGTTCCTTTTCAGTTTTGTAAAAATGGCGTTAAAAAAGAGCAAAATATTTTTCACTTCAATTAATTATTCTTTCATTATTAAAACTGCAAAGTTTATTTAGAAAAGGGGGAGAGGATTGTACTTTGTGTCAATATATTAAAAAGCGAGAAACAACGTTTACAAAACACAAATGTAAGTAATTTTTAAAAAGCATATAGCCATTTCGAAGCCTCTAAGGCCTCATCATCAGTGCTTATAAATTAAAGCTATAATCAAAATAAAACTGTTGAATAAAAGAGTGGGGGGACAGAGCCAGAGAGGCGCACCTCACATCCTGACCGTCAACGGCGAAATGAAAATCATTTTTGACAAATACGGAGTCGGTCTCACGCGCACATAGGGAGACCAATCAAAAACCGCCCAGATGCTCCGGGAGAGTTCAAACAAAGCGGAGAAAAAAAAGTGGGGTAGGGAAAAGGATGAATTAAAGAAAATTAAGTCGTATCTTTGAAAAATTGGGCGTGCTGGACAAATCGTTTACTAAGCTGTTTGAATTTTTAAATATGTGGTAGGCTTCCCAAAAGTCAAGATCGTAAATTGATGAGCATTTCTATATTATTGAAGCTTCGGAAAATTTAAAATTATGATTGTTGGACCAGCAGTGATTAGCACTAGCGGAACGCCTGATGTCACAATTTCTAACACAAGTTTTATGCTCTCCTAAACGGACCTTAAAGGGACCTTTCGTTTGACCAATGTACATTTTATTGCATTCGCAAGATATCTTGTAAATACCCCAATGTGAAAAACTGTCAATTGGATGCTTCAGATTTCTGAATTGAATTTTATTAAAAGGAGTATAAACTACCTTAAAATGAAATCTTAACAAGTTTTTAAAATTTGATGGCTTATTTTCCGAAAATATGGAAGTATAATTAATTTTTATTTAATTTTCATTGCCGACAGTGTTAACATTGGATAAATTTTCATTGCCGACAGTATTAACTTTGGAACCCGGTAACTTTGGTTTCAAAGTTTATATTCTTTAAAAATTCTAAAAATGTTATTACACACACACGGACTAATAAAACTGCATTTTTTCATTTTTTGATAGGAATTAAGTAAATGCTCAGAAAATAAGTCACACATTGGGCACGTTCAGAGACCGAAAAACGCTTTGTTCGGAAAATTTGGAATGACGTCATATTTGTTTCTCAGAACAGCTCTGAACGCTTTTGGGTGTTTTTGCCCGACTGCCAAGAAGGGTTAGGTGTTTCACGCGTATTTGGGTACCCTCGAAACATGGATTTTAATGAATGAGGTCTCTAACGATTCGTCTTAATCTTCCTATGGTTATAGGCTAGGTTTTGTTTTTATAAATTCAAAATGGCGGCCGTAAAATAAAAAATGGCGGTAAAGACGAAATTTTTTTTTTACTCATCATATTGAATGGTATATCATTGGATAGGTTTTTCAAAATGAAGATGATGTCTCGTTGACAATTTTACAGTCAGAAGCTCCTTTAAATATTGCACAACCTGGAAGTTGTGTAGGTAGGATCTCTAGCTTTACAGTCAATTCGGGTAACTTTGACTCATAAGGGTAACTTTGGCCCAAAGAGAAAAAAGATTATATCTGCAACATCACTTGAGTTATCGGCAAAGTTTTGGTCTCAAAATAAAGGTAGCAACATTAGCGTGAGGTTGAAAGCTCATTGTAAATAATTCGCCAAGGTTCTACCGTGGCAGTATGAACCAAAGTTAATAAATGTGTGCCAAAGTTACCCTAATTAACTGTATCTAAAGGAACTGTGCCTGCTATAAATATATATATTAATTAATCCTTTATTTATGACCAATTCCTTTACTCTCTTAAATATTTCAATCAATAATCTTCATTAATAAAAAATACTGAATCATCTTGCGCTGTGTGTTTTTGCAACACCAAGTTCCTTTTGAAGCCGCTGACTGAAAATGCTTAAATTAACTAGTATTAAAATTAAGCAGACACATGAATCATTTAATTAGACACTTATTCCGTTTTATACACAAACATGACATTTATTTATACACAGAAAACACAAATAGACAATACAAACACATATACAGTCAATTAGGATAACTTTGGCTCACACTTTACTGGACTTTGGTTCATGCTGCCACGGTAGAACCTTTGCGAATTATTTACAATGACCTTTCAACCTCATGCTAGTGTTGCTACCTTTATTTTGAGACCAAAACTTTGCCGATAACTCAAGGGATGTAGCAGATTTAATCTTTTTTCTCTTTTGGGCCAAAGTTACCCTTATAAGTCAAAGTTACCCGAATTGACTGTACATTATTTGTAGTAAAAAATACTTATTTAACGTTTAAATGTATTTTTCTCAAAATTAATTTTTATACGAAAAATTCCCTTCTAAAAGGATAACTAAAAATACTGTTACCATTCTCCCATAAAACTTTCTGAGCGTTGTTTATATATTATTGTATAGTACATCTACTAAAAGAATTTTAATTGCGTATCGTTTAACTTGTAGTAGATGCACTAGATAAAAGTTAATAGTTTACTTTAGTAGTAATTTTTTTCTAATAGGTTTGTTTGTTTTTCATGTAGCATTTTTCAAGTTTTTGAAAAATTCCATACATATTTAACATTTTTGTAAATTCTATAGATATATATATATAATTTGAAAGTAAATTATTAATTTTTATTACAACAATAATAAAAAAATGCGAATACAGTGTTTCTTGCAAAGTTAAAAAAAAATGCTTCGAACATATAGGCAGACACTTTAAATCTATTACAGAAAATGTTTTCAAAAGAAAGTTTTCAAACAAAGCACATTGCATTTTTCTAAGCAACTTCCTGTAATGAATTTGTTCGCTAAGCTTTTAAACCTTTATAAATGTCTTTAAGGTTATTAACTAAGTTCTCGTTTTCTTAAACCTTACTTAAATATTTAACCACTAAATTTGCTAAGAGGAAAGAGGTCAGGAAAAAGTGCTAATTATTGTGAAGATCACTTGGTTTGACGTTTAAGACAGATTTAGAGCTCTAAAGACGCAAAAGAAAATTGGCATTTACCTTATTTTTAACAAAAATTAAAAATGACATTGCTTTTTTTTTTCACATGGTATGTATATATTGATAAAAAAGACTTAAGTAAACTTGAGAAGACAAAGAGTTATAGCTTAAATACAGGTAAGCTACATCTTAGTACGACAGTATATTGTGGGAATAAATTTAATTTAAACGACAAATTATTGAAACACTTTTCTTTCTTTCTTTCTTCTTTTGCATTATTTTTCTTCGTCAAATTGTAATTAGTCGGAAGTCAAGAAAACATTCATTGAAAGAAAACAAAGATTGATATTTAAAACCCAATAATATTTTTGAACCATTTAATTATTTTGACTTTAAAATGTATTTAAGTACAACGTACATAAAAAAGGGGCAGTTTTCAAAAAGTACGGTGACTATACAGGGTGTCCGGCCTCAACGGTGTCCAATGACTAATTCCTAAACCGTTAGTCATAGACATATAGTTCCAATTACAAAAGTGTTTTAAATCAGGTAAAGAAACATTTTAAAAGCGATTTGGGTCAATAAAAACATTTCTTAAAAAAAATACGAAATTTAAATTTTTATACGGTTCCCCGGTCCTATAAGTTATACTTAGTAATATTTTCCTATTACACTGACAAGTAAGACAAAAAAGTCCCATTCATATAACGTAAAAATTGACCGAGTTATGAAACTTTAAAAAGGCATGATTTATGCCACTTTTCTACTCTGAAAACAAATGAATTTGGCTTGGCTTTGTGGGATCATATACCAAGTATTTAAAGTATTCGAAGATCTTACTTCATGTGCATCTGCGCTTTGAAAAAAATCCTACAAGTATTATGATTAAGTCTCAAATTGGCTAAAATAACATATGTTTTATTTTGTCAGGATTTGAGACTGTTTCTCTTATGATTTCTTTTAACAAAAATTATGTTTTTTTTTATAAGTTTTTATGTTACTTACAATCGTATGTATGTTTTTCCAGTTCCAAAATTTGTACTCGAACTTTAACCCACTTTTAAATATCCGATCGAGATTGCATTTTACATACTGGCGCAAATCCGATAACAATCTAATATCATTAAGATTTTCGGTGGTTACCATTTACACTTATTTTACAGGATATCACAAAAAATTTCGGATAGATTTCTGCCAAGGAGTTTAAGAAAAGGTTTTAGATTAGATAATACAAGACTGCGATTGTTAGGTTTTTTAACTTTTATGTATTTTTTAGCACTGAATCCGAAAATTACCTTAATTTTTAACCATCATGTCAGGATATTTCGCAAATGACAAATTTTCAAATTTAAAGAATAACAAAAATCGAATACTATAAAGTAGAGGAGATGGTTGTATTTTTTAACTTTTGATAATTGATTTTTAAGCACTTTTTAGCACTGAATCTGAAAATGGCCTTTATTTTTAACCACCACGTTAGAATTTTTTTTGCAAATCGCAAATGTGTAAGTTAAAATATAGCGAAAATCTCATACTATAAAACATATGTAAAACATTTTTTATTTGATTTGATTTGATTAAAAAATTTATTCGATATTTTTGCTTATCCTGGGATTCTTACAGCTAAACAGCTGAGTGGTCCGATGAGATGGGGGAGGAAATTCAATTTTAACATTGAACTTCTTAACTTTGAAATTTGCAATTTGCGAAAAATCCTGATATGATAGTTAAAAAGAAGGTCAATTTCGGATTCAGCGGTACAGAATATATAAGAATCAATTATCAAAAGCTGAAAAAACATGACATAACCCAACTTTTGCAGGCTTGTGCAGTCTAATAATATTTTAAAATACGTATAATTTTGTTGCGTTACGTATCATTGAGGCTGTTAATTTAGAATCATTTTATTTAACAAAAATTCTGTTTTTTCTTTCTTCTTAAATGTTTATTACAAATTGTATATTTTCCATTAATATGCCAGAATGATTAAAGATTTCAAATTTATATTGCAATGTTAATTTTACTCCCAAACATTTTTTATATCTGACGAAATTATATTTCGTCTAAATTTGTGAATGATCCCCAATTTGCAGCAAAAAATATGCTCCAACTTTAAACAGCTATTACTCGGTCAATTTTAATCGTAGAATAACGGGACTTTTTTTGTATTACTTGTCGTAAAAAGAAAATTTCACTAAATATAACTTATAGGGCCGGAAGACCGTATAAAAATTGAAATTTCGTAATTTTTTAAGAAATGTTTTTATTGACCCAAATCGCTTTTAAAATATTTCTTTACCTCATTTTAAACATTTTTGTAATTGGAACTATATGTCTATGACTAACGGTTTAGGAATTAGCTATTGGACACCGTTGAGACCGGACACCCTGTATATCTTAAGCACAACATAAAAATTTTAATAAGGAAAAATGATGCAACATTTCTTTATTTCTATATGGTATGAATGAAATATAAAGAATGCTTTAAACTTCAAACAAAGCATATTAATTTTTCTAAGCAACTCCCTGTAATGAATTTGTTCGCTAAGCTTTTAAACTTTTATAAATGTCTTTAAGGTTATTAACTAAGTTCCCGTCTTCTTAAACCTTACTTAAATATTTAACCACTAAATCTGCTAAGAGGAAACAGGTCAGGAAAAAGTGCTAATTATTGTGAAGAATCACTGTGTTTGACGTTCAAGACAGATTTAAAGCTCGAAAGACGCGAAAGAAAATTGGCTTGTACCTTATTTTTAACAAAAATTAAAAATGACATTACTTTGTTTTTGGCATGGTATGCATATATTTTTTTAAAAAAAGACTTAAGGCTGCTTTTAACTGATTTGCTCAATAAACGCAAAACGTTACAAATTCATTTTTTAACGGAAAGGCATGAAATTAGAAAGCCTGGCTATGGAAGTGATTTGGAATTGAACTGCTTTTACCATTTTTTGATCAATCAATTACCTATTGAGTTATAAGCAAATTTGATCACGTGACAAACACGTTTTAAGGCCGCTTTTGAGTGCTTTTTCTGCCTTCGCGCGGAAATTCGGTTCAAAACGCCCACTTTGACGCTATTTTCTGAAAGATCTATTGCGTTTGAAAAAAATTGGAAAAAACAGCTCAATTACATACTTTCTGAACAACAACACCAGGTAGTTTCATGCACTTTCGAACAAAAATAAATTAAAACTTATGTCAGAAAGTTGCCCTTTTGGATTTGAGAAACCCTTAAGTAAACTTAAGAATATAAAGCGTTATACTTAAAAATATTTATTCAATATATACAGAACAAGATCGCGTTGCATGCATCGAAAAATACATGCGCACACTTAAAGTTAGTGCTCAACCCGACAACACAAACATAAAGTTATGGGACTCGTCGATTGGAGACACAGGACCTCTTCTGCAGCTGCAAAGTCATCCTCTGGTGAGCGCTCCAAAGTCTCTAAGTCCACGAAAGGGTTCGAACAGCTAGGATCTTTATATCGACCGGACGCAGCAGATGGAAAGCTGAGAGAAACTTGCCAGAATCTAGGGACATGAGACCTCGCCAAGAAAACGTCAGAGAGCCAAAAAAGACACCATTCGGTCTAAGATTTTGAAGCTGTGGCCTTAGGACTTCGTATTTTTGAACTTTTTGGAAATGGGCCTCAGCAAGAGAAAATTGGTCATTAGTTATTTGTGAATCAATTACAAGAACATGATCGATGCAGTAGGCCACAACGTCAGGCTTCCACCTCCTACCATTGGCACGGAACAAGGACTCTCGGTGGACAGGGTAGCCACGCTGTTCAAGAGAACGTGCCAGGTTGTTTGACAGAGCATCATGGCGCTGTATTCTTAGCCATGTGTTGAAAAGCATTGCTGAAAAACATGATTCAGGGTTTCGGGTACGCGGCAGCCACGTGAGCAAAGCTTCTCAGCATCGCGTCCACGGGCCGCCCTAGCTCTTGTGTATAAACAATTGTACAGAACCTGAATCGCAGCAATATAGTCCCTACCGGACATAACGAAAGTGCGTCATAAAACCAAGCCGACGCGGCAAGGACGGCACCACATTGCTGTAGGCCAGTCCCATCGCATCGGTTATGCAGGTCCCTCTTAAAGAAGGAATCAACCCTGGCTCTAGATGTTAAGCGACTGCCATCAGGGGCAGTCATGAGCCGAAGGATTCTCTCCCGATCTGCGGAGAGACGTCGCAGGGCCATTACAGGAACAATCCACCTCATGCATGGCAGTACCATTCCGCCATCTTTCACGCGAGCGTGAAAAGCACTCGATGGGACATCATGCGGAAGGTGGAGAAGCTCCCGAACAAACCTGCGCACCTTCAGGTCGATCTTCTTGAGGTTTCCCGCATACAGCTTACCAAGCACAAGCTGGTGATAATATCTCGGCAGGAGCATATGGCGGAGAAGGTACATTTTCTGCTGCGGCTTTAAATAAGCAGACTGCAACGTCTTGAGAACAGAGCCAACCGGAGGTGGTTTGAAAATCCTACCATTAGGGGTCAAAGAGATACCAAGGTAGGTAAAACACTCATCAAAAGCGAGCGGTCTCAGCTGGCAAGACCCCACACAAAACCTCGCATTGTAATCATAAATTATTTTCTTTTGTCTCTTGTAGGCAATCCACGAAAACGTGAAAGACTTTTCACTGTTTATACACAGACCTGTGGTGGGTAAGAGATGGAAAAGAATATTCAACAAGTCTTGAAGACATCTGGCGTCCCTAGTCTGAAGTAAAAGATCATCAGCGTAAGAAATGTGACAAATTCTAATAGACTCTCGTAAGACTGCACCAAGGCGGTCAGGGAGAGCCCGAAGAACAAAGTCAAGAACAATAAGGAATAAAGTCGACGAGAGGGTGTCACCTTGGCGAACACCCCTCTTCGGCGAAACAGATCTGGAAAACATGCCTTTATAAAACAAAAATGTACGAGCATTACTATATACAAATTGAATATAATTAATAAATGACTGAGGGACTCCAAGATGCTGCAACACCATATAGATTGCATCAAAAGAGATGGAGTCAAAAGCCTTTCTGAGGTCAATGAATGCGGCAGAGCAAGAGTTATGAAAGATTTTACAGTTATGGAAAATGGAATCAAGCTGGTCAATGGCACGGGAAATGCCGTCCATTGACAGGAAACCAAACTGCTGGTCAGAGATTGGAATAATATTTATAAGTCGACCATTTAATATTTTGTGAAATTGCCTCAGGAAGGCAGATGCAATAGAGATCGGACGTAACTTCTCTGGAGAGTTTGTATTCTCAGCCTTTGGAAGGAAAATGGTTCTGGAGTCAAGGGAGAGTTGGGGAACCCATCCCAACTTGATCCACAGAGTGTACAACTTGGCAAGAGCTCGAACAGGGATACGGCGCAGACGAGCCACACCGATCCCGTCGAGCCCAACAGCAGATTTACGAGGCGAAAAGGAGTTAAAAACTTCTTCCACAGTTGCAAAAGACAGAAGATCTGCAAAGGATTCAGGTTCAATTCTCGGACAATTGTCCGGAAGGAAACCAGAGACAGGGGACTCAGTTTCAAAGAAGGAGGTCCAAAAATCAAAAACTTAATGAGCACGAAGCTCATCCGAAAAACTGTTGGAGTTAAAAATTCGGTCAATGACCGCCTTTTTACTTTTACGATAAAGCTTTTGCAAAGTGGCATACTGCTGTCTCTTGGCTTTACGCCTAGAAACATTCTTAGGCTTCTTAAAAGGCCTTACCTTAGAAGCTGGTAAATTCGGAGGCGCAGAGAAATCAATATCCAAAATAGTCTCAAGATATTGGAGACATAAATGCTTTGAACTCTCCGGATTACTGTCCGAAGACAAGAGAGCTGCATCGAGAAATCCAATCTCAGACTTAGTTGGAGGTGGTCGAAGAGTCCGATTTGTGTTTAAATCATCAAGGTAATATGGAATAGTACCAATGATTAAGGTGTCATCAAGCTGAGGGTCACTGAAACCGTGTAGCGGTTCATAAAGTGTGTCATGATCTTTTTCAAGATAAGACTTTGAAGTCGACGATGTTGCGACCTCGTCTATGGGACCACAGGGGTCCTTGTCAATGGTAGGGAGAGCAACAACAGAATGGGTTGCAAAATCGAGAGCAAAGTTTGTAATCAGGGTCAACTGGTCAGGGATGTTACTACCAGCGATCATTTCGGTCTTAATTTTCTGGATCAGTGCTTTGTAATGCTCTGTTTTGCGTTTCCCTTTAATGGCTTCGATGGTCCTGTTGGGAAGCAACTTCGCCAGCTCTTTATTTATAAAGCGTTTGCCTTCGTCCACAAGCTGGATCTCTAAACGAGCCATATCTTCTTCCTCTAAATCCGTCCACCGATGGTGCGTGGACGCGTCTAATTTTTCCTTCTCACCACGAAAATAAGTTTCCGGGTGAACCTGGCGAAAATGGCTTCTCATTCCAGCAAAAGTCCTAAACTCCCTCATGCACGCAGTGCATTTGACAGCGGCACCAGCCTGTGCCCCCAAACCTCTGGTCCCACAAGAACTTGATGAGCCAATGGCTTCACCATCGGCTCTTTTTCCATTTCTTCTACTCGTAGCATCGTCAAGCCGCAGTGCCCTGCCGACTTGCTAGGCCGGGAGGACGCGGAGGTCGCTTGCCTGGATTCTGCACGTGCAAACGGGAGAACCCGCTACACCCCGACGGGACCAACTTGGAGGCACCAGGTCAAACTTAAGCAAGGAGAGGCTAGGTCTGGTGTACGCCAGCGACTAAACACCTGACTGTATTAAGCATCACTGGCCCAAGTAACTACGGAGCCCCCATTAGAACACTGGAATAGAAAATTCCTCGAAGGGAAAATCCCACTCCGGTGGCCAAATGATTCCTCCCGAGGACTCTCTGTTAAGAGGTCTCAGGACTCTTAAAATTGGAAAACATGAAAAAAAAAAGACCATATTCAACATTTAATATCTTAAAATGTATTTGATTTTAAGACACACAATTTTAATTGGAATAAAATATATAAGTATGTCCTTTCATTTAATGTACTTAAAAAATTATAAGATGCAGAATTAGCATTTACAGGGGGCTCCAAACTGTTAGACATTTGACGAGCAAAAAATCGGCATAACAGCTTACGCGCACGATTATAAAATAAATATTGGAACTAGAATGAAAATTTCGGTGCCTACTTATACTTCAGATTGTAATAATTACCCTGAACCTAAAAAAAATTGTATTTAAAGCTTTTTTATAATTTTAATACAAAGTTGTATTTAGCTAATGCAAAATTAAGAAAATTTCAACAGTATAATCACCTAAAAAAATATTGTTTTGAACAATAAAAAGGAAATTTTAGGTTCAGTTTATATACAAACTAACATTAAACATAAATTCTGAAAATATCATGAAAAAATATTCATAAGTTTTTGAGATATTGTGCGCGTTATGCCCAAAAACGTCATTCGGAGAAAAATGGCTTCAAAGTTTCCAAATCGACGCTTCAGCTATTGATTGTGTATAAATGTAAAAGCCATAACTTCAGTTCTAATAGGAATTTCAAGGAAACAATTACATCAAAATGTTCAAAAAAGATAGGAGTTTAACATCTAAAAAAATTAAAATTTCGAAAATTTTAAAGCTTTAAGAGTCCTGAGACCCCTTAAGAGAGTCATAGTTACCCCGCCTTTAACTCCTTAATTCTCGCTCCCGTGATATTCACGGGCTGTGACTTTTATTCAGATTATTCAGATTTGTTTGATTCCTACCAGTTTTATAGAATAGTGTAATTGGCGTTAATATGGTATCATTTTACCTGTCAGTAAATAAGGTGAACATTTCTTTTTCAAAAAAGTGGTGCGAATAAGACATTTGAATTTTTAAATCGTATTTTAATGCGACCGTTAAGGGGTTAAGTACAGGTACGCTACATCTTAATGCGATAATATTGTGGGAATAAATTAAATTTAAACGACAAATTAATGATGTTCTTTTATTTATTTATTTATTACATGTTTTCTTTTAACTTACAATTCTGTTTGTTTGTATGTGGCAGTCATATCTTGTTACAAATTTTTCACCCAATTCCTGTTCACATAGAATTTTGAAATATATATATATTCCTGAAAGCAATACATGAACTGGATATTGATTAAAAAAAAAAAAAAAATCGATCCCTAAGGGGGCAACGGAGGGACAACGGTTGATTTCCTATGGAGAAATCAGTATTAGCTTCAACAATGAGTATTTGTTGAAAAGCACTAAAGGCAGGGTTAGCACAATAGCGCCAAATGTTGACCAACTTGGTGAAATATTGCCAAATTCTGCGACAAAATATAAGTTTTCATGTATGAAGCCAACTTGGCGATATCTGGCTAATTTGGCCAAAATTCCCAATTGTACTATTTAGAGCATTTAAAAAATATATTTTTATTCTGCATTTTTGTGAATTTTAATGAAAGCATGTTTTTTTTTTTTTTTTTTTTTTTTTTTTTTTTTTTTTAAAATACATTTTTACCTATGCTTATTTATTTATTTATTTAGCATTATTTTTCTTAGTCAACTTGCAATTAGACGGAAGTAAAAAAAAAAAAAAAATCAGATGGATATTTTAAATGCAATTATATTTTTGAATCATTTAATTATTCTGACTTTAAAATGTATTTAAGTACAGCGTACTTAAAAAAAGGGAAAAATTCAAATAATTAGGGCTTGCTAAATTACGGTGACAACATATCTGAAGTACGACATAAAAATTTTAATGAGAAAAAATTCATGCAACATTTCATTATTTCTATATGGTGATGAATAAAATAATTTTTCTATAAATGAAATTAATACGATATAACAAACGACAAAAACATTGTTTAAGCTACAAATCATTACTTCACTTCACATTCCAATCAAAGGGTAATTAGCTGCACATAAAAAAGTAATTCTGGGTTGATAGTCTAGTAGCAAATCTCTGGGTCGATTAATCATAATAAAGTGACAGAAAAACAGCAATTGTTATTAGTTATCTAAGGTATCTCAAGACTCTTAAAGCTTTAAAATTTTCGGAATTTTAAGTTTTTTTAGATGATAGGCTCCTATCTTTTCTGAACATTTTGACATAATTGTTTCCTTGAAATTCCTATTAGAACAGAAGTTATGGCTTTTAGAATTATACCCGCTAAATAGCTGAAGCGGCGTTTCCGAAACTTTGAAGTTTTTTTTCTCCAAATCACGTTTTTGGACACAACGCGCAGGGTATCACAAAAACTTCTGAATATTTTTTCATGAAATTGTCAAAACATATGTTTCATGTTAGTGTGTATAAGCTGAACGTAAAATTTCCTTTTTTTATTTGTTAAAAAAAAAAAAAAAAATATTTTTTTAGGTCATTATACTGTTGAAATTTTCTGAATTTTACATTAGCTAAATACAACTTTGTATTAAAAATATGAAAATGCCTAAAATACAAATTTATTTAGGTTCAGAGTATCTATTACAATCTGAAGTATAAGTAGGCACCAAAATTTTTATTCTAGTTACAAAATTTATTTTGTAATCCCGCGCGTAATGTGTTATGCCAATTTTCTGCTCGTCAAATGTCTGACATTTCGGAGCCCCCTGTAAATGATAATCCTGCATCTTGCAATTTTTCAAATATATGAAATGAAAGAGCATACTTATAACTTTCTCTCAATTAAATTGTGTCTTAAATTCAAATATATTTTAAGATATTAAATGTTGAAAACGGTCTTTTCAAAGGCTGTTCTCGAATCCAAAAGGGTAACTTCCTGAAATAAGTTTTAATTTATTTTTGTTCGACAATGCGTGAAGCTAGCTTGTGTTGTTGTTCAGAAACTATGTCATGGAGCTGTTTATTCCATTTTTTTGTAAACGCAATAGATCTTTCAGAAAATAGTGTCAAAGTGGGCGTTTTGAACCGAATTTCCGCGCGAAGGAAGAAAGAACACTCCAGAGCGGGCAAAAAACGTGTTTGTCACGTGATCAAAATTCCTTATAACTCGATAGGTAATTGATTGATCAAAAAATGGAAAAATGAGTTCAATTCCAAATCGCTTCCATAGCCAGGCTTTCCAATTTATACCTTTCCGTTAAAAAATGAATTTGTAAATGTGTCAAAACGTTTTGCGCTTGTTGAGCAGAGCAGTTAAGAACAGCTTTAACTATACTTTCATTTTCTGAAAAGCCAACTTAAATATTTAACCACAGGATTTACCACGGGAAATGAATTCAAAAGGAAAATACGCTAATTAATATAAAAAATCATTTGGTTTGAAATTCGAGAGAGTTTTACTTTTAAAATTCTAAATGTGACATAAAAATGGACGCTAAATCTTAATTGCTAAAGAATGCTGCCTACATTCTAATACATTATAAAGAATTATCTGCCTACATTATAATGGCGGTTTTCGTAAAAAAATTCGAAATTTTCTTTATTGTTTTATTTGAAAGAGAAATCGTTTACGATTCCAAATCTACTTTAATATTATTTCTATGTTTACTAGAAGGGGAGTTGTGGCTACTGTAATAATCTAAGCTCTATATTTATATTATTAGGTACTTGAATATAAAACAAGTGGGTAAGTGTGATGACAGATCGCACAGAGGGTTTCGTTTAATATTCCTTTCAAAACACTTTATCCTTTTGCAAAATCTGTTAGTTCCACATTTCGCAAACAGAGGCGCACTCTATAGACGCTTTTAGTCGTGACGTCAGATATGACGTTTTCCTTGGATACTGAAGCCAAATAAACAGTTGCTATGCTGTGTTTTCAACTTTTCTTATATATTATAGCTGTATTTTACAGCTGTATCGCTGAGATATGTGTTTTAATACTTTACATGCACTGGTAACATTTTCTACGATTTATATTTATTAAGAAATGAAACATAGCAACCGTTTGTTTGGAGTCAGTTTCCAAGCAAAACGTCAGGATTGACGACGTCACACTGAAAGCGTCTATTCTAAACAAACCTCTATCCGAACGAAACTCCACTTTACAACCTATCCGTAGATATATTAGTCGAGATATGAAAGAGTGGTCAAAGGGGTATCGACAAAAGTTAGAAAAGTGCCCCCCCCCCGAGTGAAAAGGGTGGAGGTTAGAAAAATTACTTAAATTACACAAGTTAGAGACCGGAGGGTAAATATAAGACTTTTTGATTTTTTATGATTTGTCGTGTGATCGCAAGTGTTCAGTTATAAGTATTCAAAATTTCAAGTCTTCAATTTAATTAGGGACACAGTTAGAAAAAAAAAGCTTAAAATACACAAGTTTGAGCCCAGACGGGTAAATATAAAACTTTTAAGAAATATTATGATTTGTCGTTTGATGTGAGGTGTTCAGCAATAAATATCCAAAATTTATGTCTCCAACATATATATAGTTTCTGAGAACGGGCTCTGTGACAGACAGACAGATAGAGGAGTGAGACGAATAGATTTTCGTCAGATGAACGAAACCCTAAAAAGGACGAATTTTCATAAAAATATGTTTTTTTAAAAAAAATATTTCCGTTAATTTTGAAGATATTTAAAACTCCTAGCTCAGTGCACAGGTAAGTATAATAGTAGTATATAGTAGAATAGAAATTGAGATATATTTAGTTGAATTGAGTGTACGTTATCTGGCGTAAGCATATAATTTTATTTCAGTATTGTACATTGGAAGTATTGTACGTTGTAAATATTGTAAGTGTTTATTCAATATTGTACAGTACAGCGCCTTTTATCCGAGCAAGTCGGGACCGACCTTAGTTTGCATAAGCAAAAGTTCAGATAAATGGACAGACAATTTAACAGATGTTCCTCACTATACTAAAACCTTCACACTTTATCCAGGCTTAGGACTAAGTAAATTAGGATAGTAAATAATACAAAATTCGCAGGACATTATCTTATTTCAATTCACTAAGTTTTAAGGAGTACACAAGAGAGCAAATTTTGGGGTTACATACCTTACCACTTACGTTAGAAAAATTCTCCTCACCACTTAATTATTAAGGGTTCTCAAATCCAAAAGGGCAACATTCGGACATAAGTTTTAATTTATTTTTGTTCGAAAATGCATGAAACTAGCTGGTATTGTTGTTCAGAAATTATGTAATTGAGATGTTTTTTCCATCTTTTTTCAAACGCAATACATCTTTCAGAAAATGATGTCAAAGTGGGCGTTTTGAACCGAATTTCCGCGCGAAGGAAGAAAAAGCACTCAAGAGCGGGCGAAAAATGTGTTTGTCATGTGATCAAATTCGCTTATAACTCAATAGGTAATTGATTGATCAAAAAATGGAAAAAACAGTTCAATTCCAAATCGCTTCCATAGCCAGGCATTCAAATTTCATACCTTTTCGTTAAAAAAGGAATTTGTAAATGTGTCAAAACATTTTGCGCTTGTTGAGCAAAGCAAGAACAGCCTTAAGGAAAAAAAAATTGTATTGCTTAATTTTAGACTTAGGAAAACTGTTTAACACTCCAGCCACGGGCGAATTTTTCAGTCGGTTACTTTTTTAAAAATAAGATTGTTTGATTCCCACCACTTTTTTGAAGTAGAAATAATCACTTTATTTAATTACAGATTAAATAAGGCGAGAATAAGCCGAATTACACGCTTTTAAAAAAGGGGTGGGAATCAAGCAATCTAAATTAAAAAAAAAAAAAAATCCCACTGGAACGGGAAATGTCGTGAGACAAAACTTTATTTTTATATTGCATTAATGAAATATTATCCTATAAATAAATAATACGATAATGCAGAACTTAAAATTTTTTTCCAACTTGAAATTATTAGTCCGAATTGTTATTTAATTTTCATATTAAATTGTAATTAGCCAATACAGCCCATTGGTAGGGGAGGGAAAAAAAGCCGAATTCAGAATTAATTAGGGGAAAGCTGGAAATTGTTTTAATCCATTTAGTTTAGGTCTAGAATGAATATGCTAAGTTTTGCCCCTCGTAGTAGGTGAGCTTTAGAAAATATGTACAGATTTATAGTCAAAAAACACGATTTTTTTAAATACCATAACAATATCTCCAAACAGCTAACTCTGTCAAAAACATTGTCAATAGAAATGTTGTAGAGCTTAAAATTCTGAGTAAGATGAGTACCTACACTTAATATTTTTGTTGCACATTAAGGTCACAATTCTACTTTAAAATTTTAGACCCATGGTCAGGGGGTTGAACTCAGAATTAACTAGGAGAAAACTGAAAATTGTTTTAATCCCTTCAGTTGAGGTCTAAAATGAACGTACTATGTTTTCTTCCTCGTACTTGGATGAATGTTAGAAAATATGTACATATTTATTTTCGAAAAACACGTTTTTTTTATTTACCTTAACAATATCTCAAAACAGCTAACTCTATAAAAAAATATTGTCAATACAAATGTTGTATAGTTTAAAATTCTGAATAAAATGAGTACCATCATTAATATTTTTGTTTAACATTAATGTCGCAATTCTATTTCAAAATTTTACAAATCAAGAGCTTGAAGCCAGGAGAGACCAAGTTAACTTAACAACATCTCAAAATTGCGGTTTTATTCATAATTCTAGGCTCTACAACTTTTGTACTGACAGTGTTTTTGATAGAGTGAGCTGTTTTGAGATATTGTTAAGTAAACTTGGTCTCTCTTGGTTTCAAGCTTTTGATTAGCGATTAAGGCAAAATTTTGAAATAGAATTGCGACGTTAATGTTGCGTAAAAATATTAATAATGGTACTCATTTTATTCAGAATTTTAAGCTCTACAACATTTGTAATGACAATATTTTTTATAGAGTAGCTGTTTTGAGATATTGTTAAGGTAATTAAAAAAAACGTGCTTTTCGAAAATAAATATGTACACATTTTCTAACATTCACCCAAGTACGAGGGAGAAAACATAGTACGTTCCTTTAGACCTAAACTGAAAAGATTAAAACAATTTTCAGTTTTCTCCAAATTAATTCTGAGTTCAACCCCCTGAGTACGGGTCTAAAACTTTAACAAAAATATTAAGTGTAGGTACTCCTTTTACTCAGAATTTTAAGCTCTACAACATTTTTATTGAGAATGTTTCTGTCAGAGTTAGCTGTTTTGAGATATTGTTCTGGTATGCAAAAAAAAGTGTTTTTTGAGTATAAATCTATACATATTTCCTAACGCTCACCTAGTACGAGGGGGAAAACATAGCATATATCTTCTAGACCTAAACAGAAGGGATTAAAACAATTTCCAGCTTTCCCCTAATTAATTCCGAATTCAACTCCCTAACCACTGAGCTAATAGTCAAGAAATTGATTTTCTATTGAAATTTCAATCAAGCAATATTCAATATTATTTAATTATAAAAGAAAAAAATCAGAATATTTTCTTAATTATTCAAATTTATAACGATTTTTAAACTTGCTGCCTTCTTGCTTTTACAACATCCTTTAGAACAGAAAAATATTGTATTTTTCTAAGCTACGCACAAAAATGATTTTGTCAGCTAAGCTTTTAAATCTTTTTTAAAGACCTCTCAGAGCATTAATTAAATTCTGGTCTTACGAAATTTGCTTAAATATTTCACCACAAGATTTGTTGAAAGAAGTGAGCTTACAAAAAATGCTAATTAGTATGAAGAATCACTTGGTTTGACATACGAAACTAATTGATTTTTAAAGGTCTAAAAGTTAGCACAGAAAAATAACATTTAACCTGACTTTTAAAAAGGAAAATAGTTGCCTTCTTTTGATTTTAATTTTAAAAAAGCGTAGTTAATCGAGTAGGTCTCTTTTATCGTTAACGTAGTCAAATTCGGTTATGATGTTGCGTCTAATGTGTGGATGGTAATTAAAAAAAAAGTGGGGGATTTTGTGATGAGGCAGCGACATAATGATGAGTGATAAGGAGAAAAGTTTTTACCGGCGAACAACTTTTTTGAAAGGCGTTTTGTAAAAAGTATTGTGCAAAAGACATATTCTGATTTTCCCCCCCTTTAGTTGTAGTTAATATTATCATATTTAATTTTTTTTTTTTTTTTTGGCAGTTGAATAATGGTTACCAACGTAATTTTATGATTAATAATCATTATTATAATTAACAATATTGTGTTTTAAAATGTAGATAATTTTAATCTTGCAGCATTCTGTTGTTATTTTTAGATAGTATTGCATGTTAAGATTTACCCTTATAAAAGAAGAAATGATTATTTTGCGATTATTTTGCTGAGTAATGAGGTAAAATATTCACTCCAAATTTTTCAGCAAGAAGTTTACTAAGGTGTTTTATACATTCCTGTAACAAAAGGAAAATGATTTGCGCAGTTATTTAATAGTGTTTTATATTATTAAAGTATGGTACAGTATTTACCAGCATAAAGAAGAAATAATTATTGTGATGAAAAAATTGTCAGAATGATGAGTGGTGAGAAAAAGTTGACTCAAATTTGCCAGCGAGCAGTTTACTTAAAAGGTGTTTTATATTTTCCTGTAACAAAAGCAAAATGATTTGGTTAAATTTGCACAGACATTTAACAGTGTTTTATATTATTAAAGTATGCTGAAGTATTTATTATTAAAAGGAAGAATTAATTATTTTGTGATGAAACCGTGTCAGAATGATGAGCGGTGAGAAAAAATTTGACTCCAAATTTGCCAGCGAGCAATGTACTTAAAAATCGTTTTGTATTTTCTGTAACAAAAGGAAAATGAATTCGTTAAATTTGGGCAGAGATTTAATCGTGTTTTATATTATTAAAGTTTGCTATAGTATTTACCATTATAAAAGAAGAATTTATTATTTTCTGATGAAACAGTGTCAGAATAGTGAATGACGAGGAAAAAATTTCACTCCAAATTTTCCAGTAAACAGTTTTTTTTTCCAAAAGTGCTTTCACAAAAAAAAAAAAAAAAAAAAAAAAAAAAAAAAAAAGAAACAAAAAAGAAACAGTGACGTTGCTACTAGTTTTTATATTGTGAATTGTTAGGCATCAGAAGTTTTAAACTCTTGATTTTTACAAGTTTTGTTTAGTAATATAGTTAGGTAATGCTTAAAATAGTAAAAATATTCCAATTTAACAGCGATGTTGCATGATTAGGGAGATTTTGAAAAGGTGGGCGCTGGACACACGTCATAACTTTAAGCCTTTCAAACATAACTTTAATTTATCATTGACTTTATTTTATTATTATTTTTTTTTTTACACTGAATTTTTAATTCTATTCAGAGACAGAAAAAGACATAATTTATTGTAAAAGCTTTGTATAAATATCTTAAAATTTTATTATTTTATCCTAAAGAGGCCATTTTCGGACATTCATAACGTTAACTGCTCCAATGTACCACCAAGAAAAAGAGTTTTAACTTTTTTCCAGGTGGTTCTAATGGTAAACAACGAATGCATAAAGGAAACGGATGATTTTTTGATAATTTCGTTAAGAGATGGCAGGCTAATTTATTGCTTTTTTGAAGATAGAAGGACTTTTCTATAAAGATTTTTTCTGTATTTTGTTATGTCCGAAAGTAACGTACGTAACAAAGCATTTGATTTTATTATTATTATTACTGGATAACAAAAAGTTAATTATACATATATATATATATGTATACACATACAATTATGGGACACATTTACTACATTCTTAGTCTTAAGAATTTTTTAAATACTAAGAGCAACGTCCAAAATCTGTCACGTACGTGCGAAAAAATGTCCAAAATTTGTAACGTACACAACTGCTAATTAAATGTTAAAAAGCAGAAAAACCAACGTTTAAAATGCACAAATAATATATGAAAAGCAGCAAACAGCTGTTTCGAATCTACTAGCGAGATTCTTCTTCAGTGCAAAAGGAACAGCGTGCTAGAAAAAGCAAGGCTGAGCCTTGCTTTTTCTAGCACGCTGTTCCTTTTGCACTGAAGAAGAATCTCGCTAGTAGATTCGAAACAGCTGTTTGCTGCTTTTCATATATTATTTGTGCATTTTAAACGTTGGTTTTTCTGCTTTTTAATATTGTTGCACAAAGGCTTTATTTGCTATTTTTATGCTAATTAAATGCTTTAATAATTATTTTTCCAGAATAGTTGCTGTCTTTTAATGTTTGTGTATAATTTTATAGACATACTATAAAAAATATTTATATATTATATTTATAGACACAATACTATACTATTAAAAATAATTGGCGTTAAATTTGAAAATTTGAAAAATTACATATAGTTAACGTTTAATGATCCCACCTTTTGAGAATCTCACGTTAATAATATTATTAATAATAATTACTAGCTCTAGTGAAAAAAAAATCCTTAAGAATTAGATTCTTGAAGTATTATTTGAATTGTAGTTTCTGAAAACGTATTCTTTTCTAAAATTAAACAATGGCTCATCAACGTAATTTTATAATTAATAATTTTTATTAAAAAAATAATAATTGTATTATTTCTTCATAAAGCAGATGTACATTACATTCAAGCGGGTGTTAAGAGTAGTTGATTGTTTTAAACTTCAGGAACGCAGTAGCTACAATAAAATAATAAAATCTTGCAGGATTTTGATGCGATCGCCTACGACTATTTACAGAGGTTTTAATATCGCACGCAGAGTCTTTAAAATAACCTTCCAGCAAATTGGAGCAAAATTTATCATTCTCTGAAATCAAATTAAGAATATCTGGAAAATCTATTTATACAGAATCAAGAAAAGAGTTTTTAAATGTGTCATAAAATTTATTCAAAACTATGCTGTCGATCACGAAGAAGAAAACAAAAGAACGGGTCTTGATTCTGAGAATTTTGGTCAGATGCTCCGCGATTTTCACAACACTGGGGTTCGGCAAAGATTATCTTCAGACGTCGGCAAAGATTATCTTCAGACGTCTTTGACATGTACTTTTCTTCAAGCCCGAAAACTATTTCTCTCTATTTTCTTTATCTGAGGGCAAACAGAAAAATCAAGGGTTAAAATAGTTTATAAATCTAAATTAGCTAATTCCTCAGATTAAGAATATCTGAAAAATCCATTCACATATTAGAAATATTTCAGATTAAAACCGCGTCAGCATCAGGGAAAATAAAAGTACTTTAGAGCGGCTTTTAATTTTTAAGATTTTGATTTGTTAAATCACAGAGGTGCAAAGATTATCTTCGGAAGTCTTTGACATATTCTTCATTTAGACATGAAAGCCTCTTCTCTCTGTTTTCTTTTCCTGTAGGCGAACAGAAAATGGTGGGTTAAAACAGTTTTGAAATCTATTACCTATTTTCTCAGATTAAGAAAAACTGAAAAATCCCTTCACGTGTTAGGAATATTACAGAATAAAATCGCGTTAGCAGTCAGGGAAAATAAAAAGTATTTTAGAGAAGCTTTTAATTTTTAAGATTTTGATTAGATCGCCCGCGTCTTTCAAATCCCAGAGGTGCAAAGATTACCTTCAGAAGTCTTTGACATATACTCCATTCAGACATGAAAACCACTTCTCCCTGTTTCATCTATCTGAAAGCGAACAGAAAATCAAGGGTTAAAATAGTTTTTAAATTTAAATTAGCTAATTCTCAGATTAAGAATATCTGAAAAATGCATTCACGTATTAGGAATATTACAGAATAAAATCGCGTTAGCGATCAGGGAAAATAAAAGTATTTTAGAGCAGCTTTTAATTTTTAAGATTTTGATTAGATCGTCCGCGTCTTTCAAATCACATAGGTGCAAAGTTACCTTCAGAAGTCTTTGACACATTCTCCATTCAGACATGAAAACTACTTCTCCATGTTTTCTGTAGGCGAACAGAAAATGAAAGGTTAAAATAGTTTTGAAATCGAAATTAACTATTTTCTCAGATTAAGAAAATCTGAAAAATCCATTCACGTATTAAAACTGCGTAGGTGATCAGGAAAAATAAAAGTATTTTAAAACAGTTTTTAATTCTTTGAATTTTGATTAGATTGTTCCAGACATGAAAACCATTTCTTCCTTTTTTTCTTTATCTGTATGCGAATTGTATGGCCGTATATACCGTAACTGTATGTACCATAATCGAGCGTTAAAATAGTTTTGAAATCTAAATTAGCTGTTTTCTCAGATTAAGAATATCTGAAATATCCATTCACGTATTAGGAATATTACAGAATAAAACCGTGATAGCGATCAAGGAAAATAAAAGTATTTTAGAGCATTTCTTAATTTTTAAGATTCTGATGAGATTGTCCGCGTCTTTCAAATGACACGGGTGCAAAGATTCAGAAGTCTTTATGACATGCACTCCATTCAGACATGAAAACGACTTCTCCCTGTTTTATTTATCTCTAAGCGAACAGAAAATCAAGGGTTAAAACAATTTTTTAATTTAAACTGGCTAATTTCTCAGATCAAGAATATCTGAAAAATCCCTTCACTCATTAGGAATATTACAGAATAAAATCGCGTTAGCGATCAGGAAAAATAAAAGTATTTTAAAGCAGCATTTAATTGTTAGAATTTTGATTAGATCGTCCGCGTCTTTCAAATCACAGGGGTCCAAAGATTGTCTTCAGAAGTCTTTCACATATACTCCCTTCAGACATGGTACTCACTTCTCCCTGTTTTATTTATCTGTAAGCGAACAGGAAATTAAGGGTTAAAATAGTTTCAAATCTAAATTAGCTGTTTTCTCAGATTAAGAATATCTGAAAAATCCATTAATATATTAGGAATATTTAAGAATAAAACCGCGTTAGCGTTCAGGGAAAATAAAAATATTTTAGAGCAGCTTTTATTTCTTAGAATTTTGATCAGATCCTCCGTGTTTTTCAAATCACAGCGTTTGGCAAATATCATCTTCAGAAGTCTTTGACACATACTCTCAGACTTGTAAACTATTTCTCCCAGTTTTCTTCATCTGTAGGCGAACAGAAAAATCAAGTGTTAAAATAGTTTTGAAATCTAAATTAGCTATTTTCTCATAATATCTGAAAAATTCATTCACATATTAGGAATATTAGAGAATAAAATCGCGTTAGCAATCAGGGAAAATAAAAGTATTTTAGAGCAACTCTTAATTTTTAAGATTTTGATTAGATCGTCCGCGTCTTTCAAATCACAGAGGTGCAAACATCATCTTCAGAAGTCTTTGACATATTCAACATTTAGACATGAAAACCACTTCTCCCTGTTTTCTTTATCTGTAGGCGAACAGAAAACAATGGGTTAAAATAGTTTTGAAATCTAAATTAGCTAATTTCTCAGATTAAGAAAATCTGAAAAATCCATTCAATTATTAAGAATATTTCAGATTAAACCTGCGTTAGCGATCAAGGAAAATAAAAGTATTTTAGGCCAGCTTTTAATTTTTAAGATTTTGATTAGATCGTCCACGTCTTTCATATCACAGAGGTGCAAAGATTATCTTCAGAAGTCTTTGACATATTCTCCATTCAGAGACGAAAACCACTTCTCCCTGTTTTCTTTATCTGTAGGCGAACAGAAAATGATGGTTATTGATAATATAAATTGTAGCTAATTTCTCAGATTAAAGAAATCAGAAAAATCCATTCAATTATTAGGAATATTTCAGATTAAACCCGCGTTAGCGGCCAGGGAAAATAAAAGTATTTTAGATCGGCTCTTAATTTTTAAGATTTTGATTAGATCGTCCACGTCTTTCATATCACAGAGGTGCAGAGATTATCTTCAGAAGTCTTTGACATATTCTCCATTCAGAGACAAAAACCACTTCTCCCTGTTTTCTTTATCTGTAGACGAACAGAAAATGATGGGTTAAAATAGTTTTGAAATCTAAATTAGCTGATTTCTCATATTAAGAAAATTTGAAAAATCCATTCAATTTTCAGGAATATTTCAGATTAAACCCGCGTTAGTGGTCAGGGGAAATAAAAGTATTTTAGATCGGCTCTTAATTTTTAAGATTTTGATTAGATCGTCCACGTCTTTCATATCACATAGGTGCAAAGATTACCTTCAGAAGTCTTTGACATATTCTCCATTCAGAGACGAAAACCACTTCTCCCAGTTTTCTTTATCTGTAGGCGAACAGATAAAGATGGGTTAAAATAGTTTTGAAATCTAAATTAACTATTTTCTCAGATTAAGAAAATCTGAAAAATCCATTCACATATTAAAACTGCGTTGGTGATCAGGAAAAGTAAAAGTATTCTAAAACAGCTTATAATTCTTATAATTTTGAATAGATTGTTTGTGTTTTTCAAATCACAGGGTTTGGCAAAGGTTATCTTTAGAAGTCTTTGTTGACATGTAGTACTCTCCTGAGACATAAAAATCATTTCTCCCTGTTTTCTTTATCTGGTAAGCGAACAGAAAATCAAATATTAAGATAGTTTTGAAATATAAATTAGCTATTTTTTCAGATTAAAAATATCTGAAATATTCATTCACGCATTAGGAATATGACAGAATAAAATCGAGTTAGCGATCAGGGAAGATAAAAGTATTTTAGAGCAGCTTTTAATTTTTTAAGATTTTGATTAGATCGCCCGAGTCTTTCAAATTACAGGATTTGGAAGATATATCTTTATAAGTTTTTTATTTGTTGCCTAATGAGGTGTGAAAGCTAATTCCCAGTGGGCTGACAGAAAATCGAAATTTAATTGCTCTGTTAACGAAAACTACGTCATCCGTAAGGCACAAAATTTGCAGGGGTTCTTACCCAAATTTTAAAGAATAGAACACCGTTTGTCATTCTCCTGATTCCTAGAACTTTTTATGTAACGGCAACAACAAAAATGCATGTAACAGATACACTTTTGCACCTTAAATCAAAAAATCTGTAGCGTTATTAAGATTTTTTTAGGAAATCGGGATGCCTAGACCTTTTTATGTAACTACGACCCGGGTTACAGATAAAATTTTCGCATGATTGCTGTATTTTTAGTAGATTATTTTTATAAAAACTAGTTTTGTACATTTACATCTTTTTTCGACAATGTACTAATAAAACTTTAGTAAGTCTGTAACTTTACATCTGTAGAATTACAGAATTTTTTTTACAGTGCATGAGAAAGCAACGACGTTGTACAATTTTACATTCACGTTTTAGTATATTTATTTACATGTAAAATGGAAAACGTTGTTCAATTCTTTGGTAGAAATTTCAGGCTTTTACCGATAGAAATGAATTAAAAATACACACAACCAATGAGAATTGAGCCTCAGATACGAGAATCGATATTAGAACATCAAACTCAGTATCAGAGAAATACATAATGATGCAAATTAGATCATCTTACAAAATCCTGCCATTTGAAAATTTGAGACACTTAATTTCAGAAAGGCGGAACGCTTCTATCAATAAAAAGTAAGTCATAATTTGTATATTACCATAATACTGAAACATTGTAACATATAAGTGAAAAAATCAAAATGGCGTAATTTTTCGCCACTTTTTGCTACGCCAGTATCAATGTGAAAAAAAAAAAAAAAAAAAAAAAGGACTAAAAAACGGAAATACTACTGGCAATCTAGACGCCAGTACTATTTCCGTTTTTTTACGGGAATTTTTACCCATAAATTACAGAAAAGTTTCCGTTTTTCTGATTAAAAACGGAACTTTTTCTATAATTTATGGGTAAAAATTCCCGTAAAAAAACGGAAATAGTACTGGCGTCTAGATTGCCAGTAGTATTTCCGTTTTTTAATCCG
Organism: Maratus speciosus; assembly: GCA_963932465.1. NCBI lineage: Eukaryota > Metazoa > Arthropoda > Arachnida > Araneae > Salticidae > Maratus > Maratus speciosus. The sequence goes on along the minus strand of OZ010799.1, from coordinate 84,785,323 downwards.
TTTTTTTTACAGCGACTGAGACTAGGAGGGTATATACGTTATATTAATTTTGTGAATTAAAATTCATGCATAAGTATTAATTGCATTAAATGAATACCAGATGAATAATTACAGATTGTTATTGTACATGAATAAATCCAAATTGTTGTGCATGTAAAAAAAAAAAAAAAAAAAAAAAAAAAAAAAGTAATGCTTTTTTTGTAGCAAAAATTCAAAAATTGATATAAGACTGCCTAAATTTCGTGGAATCACTGTGATATATATTTTCATGCATTCAAGGGGTAATAATGATTATATAAATATGTCATAAAATTTCAAATTGTTGAACGCACGGGCTGCGGGGGTGAGGGGTTGAGGGGGAGTGAGAACACCCGTAAAATCCCTTTCCCGATCAGAGAAAATGAAAATATTTTAGAACGACTAAAGATTTTTTTTTGATTAGATGGTCTGCGTTTTTCAAATTGCAGGGTTTGTCAAGGATTATCTTCAGAGGTCTTTGACTTGTCCTCCCCTCAGATGTGAAAACTATTTCCCGCTGCTTTCCTTATTTGTGGGCTAACAGAAGATCAAGGGTTAAGTGTTCCGTCAACGGGAGGCCTGACTGAAGTGGGAAATTGGACCACGGTCTCTTCCTCCCTTTTGACCCCGACTGAGCTCAGTGTTGAGCTGCAAAGAAGTAAAGAAAAAAATAAAGAAATTCCTTTCTCCACTTTCCCGTTTAAGTGAAATATGCGTTATTCAAATATGGAGGGGTGTAAATATTATAAGACATTGAAAAATGTTGGCTATTTGACTGCAAACTCCAAATAATAAAACGATTTTGTTATCTGTGATTTCGGAAAATAAAAATTTTTACAATATTATATGTAAATTTTGGATTAAAAAAAACTTAAAATAAATCAAACATTTTTTCAAACTTAGGATTTTCTACTGGACAAAGCAACATGTTTGAATATGTTTTGTTTTTAATAAAACGCAGCTTTAAGTCTCTTTACGCACAAATGCATACAAAATAATAATAATAATAATAATAATAATAATTGCAATAATAATACAGAAATACATAATCTTCTTTAAAGCACCTTTTTTTTTTTTTTTTTTTTTTTTTTTTTTTTTTTTTCTACAATAGTTGGTCCAGTCAAAAACATAACAAGATTTTATGTCTGTCTTCATTGTAATGGTGAAAATGATATCGAGTTAAGCAATTAATTCTATTTATATCTATAAATTGATTTTTTTTTTTTTTTCTCGAATTAATAATTTTACATTTTTTTTTCAATTTTATGGCTTCATTAAGGAACGTTGTATGGTAGATTTTCTTTAGGCTATATTGTGTTTTCGTTTCCACGAAATTAAAATTATTTTTTTACTTTAGTCTTTTTTTTCTCGAATTAATAATTTTACATTTTTATAATTTTATGGCTTCATTAAGGAACGTTGTATGACAGATTTTCTTTAGGCTATATTGTGTTTTCGTTTGCATGAAATAAAAATTAAGATTTGGTAAAATTTTGAATATTTCTTAAACTTCTATACTATCAGAAAATTAAAAAGTGACGTAGGCTAACTTACCCCGTTATCGGGGCAGGTTGGCCCAAGCGACTTGGTGTCAGTTTCAGCTTCTAAATTAATACTTATAGTTAATATTTTCAAGTTTTACTTTTGCGACTTCTTCCTGAAAATACACTGATAGTGGTAACATAAAAAGAAATTTGAAATGTTCTATTGCAATTTTTTTAAAATTATTAGAAGAAAAAGCGGGCCCACTAGCCCCGGTCTACTCAACTAAAGAAATTGATTTCCCCAGTTGCCCGTTTTAGTGTAATTATAAGTTTTCAAAGGTGTGAATTCATATTACAATAAAGGCTGTTCTTTCATTTAATATTTTTCTAAATTATTTTAATTGAAAGTTAATTTGAAATGCAGAATGTTTGTAAGAGAAAATAATTCTTCTTACCTGTATAGGTGAGAGCGCTGGATCTTCAGAGTATCACGGAAGTTTCTGCATCCACTTTATCCTATTTTAACTCTGAAAAAGGTATTTTTATTTAAACGTTAGTGAGTGTGTTTATGTAATCACAGTAATCCAGGCTTTTGACTTTAAACGAGATTATTATTTTTAATTAAATACAATTATTAATGCACTCTACATTTCTTGATTAAATATGTATTGGGTTAAGATATACAATTTTAGCTAATTATGATTAAATATGTATTGCATTCTTGAGAGCCAAAGTTAGCTTCCCGAAAAGCGAATGCATGAAGTGACAGACAGAAACATATGTCCTTGTCGCTCAAGAGATACGCCCTAGACTGAGATGAAAGGGTTTCTTTAGTAGAAGCAAGGGCTCTTGGTCGAACACTCATTTCACAATGGAAATCTGCTGATCATTGCTGAAATGGAGTGTATCAAAGTCTAGCAAAACAGTTCTGCTTTCATAGTCTGTCAAAGTTTATTTGTGGTGCTGCCATCTACAGGAATATTAAGCAGTTGCATTATCACAGGCAGCTGACGTAAATGAAGACTGGATTTTTATGCGTAATTGTCCGGTCTATAAGAATTGTTTCAAGTTTGTCCGTGAGGTGTCGCCACCTGCCGCATATTTCACAAAACGAAAAGTCGAAACACATTTTGAACTATTTCCGACATTCCCCCTTTTCGACTGAGTCTTGTGGTGGGAGAAGTTGGAGTTGATTCCTTAGGTGTTCGAAGTGAGGTTTGGGGATTGGTTTGGTAAGGGCATCGGCGATCATTCTCTTTGAAGGACAGTATACTAGTGTAATGACACCGTTTTCTTTCAAGTGCCTCACATTATGGTATTTGATAGACACATGTTTCACCCTAGATTGATGTTTTTCATTATCGCTCAGCTTTATACAGGCGGTATTGTCCTCGTAGATGGTAATCGGTAAAGTCTGGTGTAGTTCCAAATCCTTTAGTAGATTGATTATCCATTGAATTTCTTGAGTCGCGTTTGAAACGGATATGTATTCTGCCTCTGCGGTGGACAAAGCCACGCAGTTTTGTTTTCGTGATGTCCAGGACAGGAGATTGTTTCCTAATTTTAATACGTTCCCGGTTGTGGACTTCCTGTCATCTCGATCTCCTGCCCAGTCAGAGTCACAATAAACTGTTAGTATGGGTGGCTTTTCTTTGTCTATAACTAGTCGTAAGTACTTTGTGGTTCGCAGATATCTTATTACTTTTTCCACAGCATCCCAGTCAGCCTTTCTGGGAGTTTCGTTTTTCCTTCCCAGAATGTTCACCGTAGCAGCAATGTCTGGTCTGGTCAACGTGGCTACGTACAGGAGTGCTCCCACTGCCTGCCTATACTGTTTGTTATCATTTAGCGGTTCGCTGTGTGCGTCTGTATTGAAATAATCCGTGCTCATGGGTGTGTATGTTGGTTTAGAGTTTGACAATTTAAATTTTTCCGCTATTTCATCGATTTTATTTTCTTGGTCTAGCTCAAGGTTTCCGTTGTCTAGCCTTTTAATATTTATCCCAAGAAATTGTGATACCTCCCCAAGATTTTTTATTTCGTATTCCTTAGATAACTCTGCGTGTATTTTGCGTGTGTTTTCTTCGCTTGCGGCGACTAAAATGTCGTCTACATATACGATTATATAGGAAATGTCCCCATTTTCATTCCTTTTATACAAGCACTGATCTGAATCACACTCTCTAAAATTTAAATTTCTTAACGACTTATTGATTTTTATGTACCAAGCCCTTGCGGCTTGTTTGAGGCCATATATTGCTTTTCTCAGTTTGCATACTTTCTCTTCCTCCCCCTTGACTACATATCCCTCGGGTTGCGTCATTAGGACTTCCTCGTCTAAATCTCCGTGTAAGAACGCTGTCTTTACATCCAGGTGAGTAACTTTTAAATTTTTATACACGGCGGCATTTAGGAAGCTTCTGATTGTGGTGTGCGCTACCACTGGTGCGTATGTTTCATCGTAGTCGCTTCCGTACTTTTGAGAGTAACCCTTCGCGACGAGTCGCGCCTTGTACCTCTCTACTTCTCCGCGTGCATTATATTTTGTCTTAAATGTCCATTTGCACCCTATGGTGCGTTTTCCTGGTGTGGGGTTCACCAGTTCCCAAGTATTATTTTTCTTTAATGACTTTATTTCCTCATTCGCGGCCTCAATCCATTTGTTTTTAATTTTAGCGTCTCTGATTTTGTTTACGTCTTCCCAGTTTTTCGGGTCTTGTACTTTACAGACATTCGCACTTATCCCGTAGCGGTTAGGGGGGACACCTCTGTTATTTCTCAGTGATCTCCGCGGTTCAGCGGTGTTTTGCTGCGGAGTATTGTTTTGATTTTGTTCGTCATTATCTAGCTCAATCTCTACTATTTCAGTAGGTGTCTTCGCGTCATTTTCGTTTTCGTCATCTTCATTTACTCCGTTCTCAAAGAATTTTACCGTTCGCGATATTATTACGTTGTTTCCCCCTGTGTGTATTCTGTACCCTTTGCTTCGGTTATCGTATCCTAATAGAATACCTTGAACGGCCTTTTTGTCAAATTTGGATCTCTTCGATTCCTCGACATAGGCATATGCCTTACATCCGAAGGTCCGTATATTCGATAAATTAGGTTTTCTGTTATTCCACAGCTCGTAGGGAGTTCTATTGTTTTCGTTTGCCTTGGTGGGCAACCGATTTATGAGGTATGTCGCTGTAAGTACGGCTTCGCCCCAAAAGTGGTTTTGTAAATTCGCGTCAGATAACATGGTGCGCGCCATTTCGACTATAGTTCTATTTTTACGTTCGGCAACGCCGTTCTGCTGGCTACAATATGGTACGCTTAACTGATGTTCTATGCCGTTTTCTGTCAGGTAACTTTCAAAACTATCTCCCAGATACTCCTTCGCGTTATCGGATCTGATCGCTTTTATAGTTTTTCCGAATTTGTTCTTCGTCAGGGCTACAAATTCTTTAAGTTTTGTTATGGCTTCTGACTTATGCGAAATTAAATATATCATTGTAAATCGGCTATAGTCATCGGTAAAGGTTATGAAATATCTTTTCCCACTGAATGTTGGCGATCGCATCGGCCCGCATAAATCTGAATGAATTAAATTTAATGTTTCCTTTGATCTGTTAGTGGCGGATTTGGGGTAGGGTGCGATTGATAGTTTGCCCTCAATGCATTCTTTACAAACAGTTTCATGTTTACAATTGTGTATTTCTATACCCTCGGCTAGTTTGTGTTTTGTGAGATATTTTATCGCTTCGAAATTTTTATGTCCTAGCCTTTTGTGCCAAATGGATATGCAATTTTTATTGTCACAAGATGTTTGTGTCTGCGCGTTATATCCGTAGTCATTTTTGGGTTCTAACTCATATAAATTATCATTTAATTTTGCCGTTAAAATTGTTTGGCTATCCTTTACAAATGAGCATTTCTGTTTTTCAAATATTACCTTAATATCATTCTCTGTGGCTCTTTTGACAGATAATAGGTTACTTTGCAATTCGGGACAATATAATACATTTTTAAGAGTTATGGAATTTTGTGAGTCTGTATTTATATTCACGTCTCCCAGACCCTGTGAACATAGCCGCTTTCCGTTCGCTATGGTTATATCGCCAAAGTTTCCTGGCATAAAGTTTTGTAAGTTGTGTTTCGTAGCTACAACATGCCTTGTGCATCCAGAGTCAATTATAAAAGTATCTTCCACCGAGGTTTGTGCTCTGTTCGCGGTCACTTGTTCGTTTTCAGGAATTTTTTCTTCTGAGGATTTGTTATCATTGGGGGGAATCAAATTTTTTTCATTATCACTATCTTCAGCTTTGCTTCCAAAGCAAAAATTCGAGGTTTCCTTGGGGTTATTTTGGGTATTTTTGTAACTATTCGTGTTATTTCTATAGTTGTTCGGATTGTTGAATGCTTTGCTCCTGTTCCAGTCATTTCTTGCGTAATTATTATGCTGGTTTTTATTTTTCAGGTGATAACACTCATTTATTGCATGCCCCTGCTTTTTGCAGTAGCCGCAGTATTTTTTAGTTTTGTTTTTGTTTGTTACTTTATATGCGGTTTCACGCGCGTGATAATTTGTTCCTTGATTCTCACTCCTGTGTCTGTATTCGTCAGATAATTTATTCTTTACGAATTCTAAAGTTAAATCACTTTCGTTTCGAGCTTCAAGACCTATAATTAAGGGGTCATAGGATTTAGGTAGACTGCACAATAAAAGTGCAACAATGTGAGTCTCGGGTATTTCTTCCCCAATGGCGTATAATTTGTCGCGTAAAGTTAATATATCGTTGATATGTTGGTTCATATTTCCACCGTCGCATAACTTTTTTGAATAGAGTCTCCTCAACAGAAACAACTTAGAGGATAAGGTGGATCTCTGGTGGACTCGCTTAAGGGTATCCCAGATTTCCTTGGCAGTTTTTAAATGCCGAATGTGGACAATCTGAGAGTCATCTATGAATAAATTTATTGTTGCACGGGTTTTGGCGTCTTTTTTTCGCCAAGTATCGTCTGGAGTGAGTGGGGGCGTGTCGATGACGTAACTAAAGAGATCCTCTCTGGTTAGCAACATTTCTAGGCGAAAGGCCCAAAGATCATAATTGCTATTTGAAAGTTTCTCTACCAGGGATATTTCCTTTGCTGCAGAAATTGCCATGGCTTATCGTTAGATTCTACCCTAATTTTTTTTTTTTTTTTTAATTATTTATATTTTTGTGCGTATTGTTTATGTATATTTGTTCACCAATGTTACACTATCACACATAATATTCGTAAAATATCGATGTTTATATTTTATGCGTATTGCATTTATATGTATTTTCTTATTAATGCCACACTATCATACACAATGTAATATTACTGTCTATATAATGGTTCTTTATATACTTGAAGTATTTATTATCAACAGGTCATTTATATTTATATAGTATATTCAAGAAAAATTTTTTTTTCCGTATATATATACTCAATATTGTATCACTTTATATATATATAATATATTCAAGAATTTTTTTTCGTTTTTATATATTTTCAAATTTTCAATATTGATCAATATTATTTATTATATTCAATATAATCAATATGCATTTCAGTAGTATTATTTTCAACAATAACAATCAATTACTTTACAGCCTTTTCTTTTCTCACTTTTCCAGTGTCATAATCTATAAGTTTTCAAAGGTGTGAATTCATATTACAATAAAGGCTGTTCTTTCATTTAATATTTTTCTAAATTATTTTAATTGAAAGTTAATTTGAAATGCAGAATGTTTGTAAGAGAAAATAATTCTTCTTACCTGTATAGGTGAGAGCGCTGGATCTTCAGAGTATCACGGAAGTTTCTGCATCCACTTTATCCTATTTTAACTCTGAAAAAGGTATTTTTATTTAAACGTTAGTGAGTGTGTTTATGTAATCACAGTAATCCAGGCTTTTGACTTTAAACGAGATTATTATTTTTAATTAAATACAATTATTAATGCACTCTACATTTCTTGATTAAATATGTATTGGGTTAAGATATACAATTTTAGCTAATTATGATTAAATATGTATTGCATTCTTGAGAGCCAAAGTTAGCTTCCCGAAAAGCGAATGCATGAAGTGACAGACAGAAACATATGTCCTTGTCGCTCAAGAGATACGCCCTAGACTGAGATGAAAGGGTTTCTTTAGTAGAAGCAAGGGCTCTTGGTCGAACACTCATTTCACAATGGAAATCTGCTGATCATTGCTGAAATGGAGTGTATCAAAGTCTAGCAAAACAGTTCTGCTTTCATAGTCTGTCAAAGTTTATTTGTGGTGCTGCCATCTACAGGAATATTAAGCAGTTGCATTATCACAGGCAGCTGACGTAAATGAAGACTGGATTTTTATGCGTAATTGTCCGGTCTATAAGAATTGTTTCAAGTTTGTCCGTGAGGTGTCGCCACCTGCCGCATATTTCACAAAACGAAAAGTCGAAACACATTTTGAACTATTTCCGACAGTAATAAATATACGCCATTCCAAAATTCAGATCACAAATATCATAAGACATTCCAGCACATTGGCGTAGCGTATGGGGCTGTGTGAAATATTCCCTATCGCAAACTTATCAGAAATCCAAAAAAAAAAAAAAATCTTGTATATAAACTATAGCATAAAATACTACAGCAGCTATTAAGGAAAGCTGCAATATTTTAAATTTGCCCGGGTTCTCAAAAGCCGCACACGCCACTGTTTAATCACATTAAATAATCCTAGTTAACAGCCAATCAGTAATACTATTTGATTGTTTTTAGATTTACAGAAAAATAAAATCTAATACTTATCTCTTGTAAATCTTGGTGAGGGATATAGATACTCTAATCACAACTTTTATTTTTTTTTACACATTCATGAAGTTTTTTTTTTTTTTTTTTTTTTTTTTTTTTTCAGAGTACACGATACTTGCAGTTTTTCAGATACCATTAAATCAAACTTAAATCAAACAGCGATTCTCTTTTGCTTATAAAGTAAAAAAAAAAAAAAAAAAAAAAAAAAAAAAAATGCAAAATGTTTCCAAAATTGATATTTTAAGCCGATTTTCATGACACTACAGTCATCAAAATATCCGCATCAGGAAGTTTTGATAATAACTCAAGATTTATCACATGTATAAAAAGAGGGAAAAACACTGCTCGATTCTGTGTGAACTCATTAGTAATGTTTGCAAAATTCAGTTGTTTATTTATAACAAATCGGAAATTGTACGTCAAACGTGGCAAATCAGGTGCGTTCATACTATAACTAGTTTTATAAATATTCAGACTGCAATAGCTATTGCACTCTTATGCAAAAATGCATGAATACAAAATTTATTACAATTATATATATTAAAATCAGTTGCACGGAAACAATAGGACTCCATCTTAAATAGGACCAAATCACCATGGCAAGCTTGAATCATTCCCTATCATGGGATATCATTAAATTAATTACTGTGGTAGAATTTAATCGAATGAAGAAAGCTTTTATTAATATTTTTTCTATACGTAGAGGAAAAGGTCCAAATACCGGCTACCACTTTTGCTTTCCATCTAGATCATAGAATTTTCAAAATTAATAAAATAAAAAGTGACAGCAGGGTACCTTGAAACGTCTTACACCTGTTTAGAGAAAAAAAATCAGTTTAAAAGTTGTTTTCTGTTTATAAGAAGCAAAATTCCGAAAGTCTTCAAATTTTGAGCTTTTAAATGGGGTCTAAATACCGGCTACCTAAGTTTTTTTTTCCAAAAGATCACACAGATAGAGCTAATGACAATTATTAAGCAATAAGAATATTATTTTAATAAATTGTATTGATTAATAACATTTCTTATGCACAGAAAAAAATACGCAATTTTTAATAAACAAGTATTTTTTTCAAATTTCTAAAATTCTTTAAGACTATCTCTCACAGTCTTCTTCCCATTATGTTTCTAATTTTGTTTTTAACGTGTAAAACAACAAAAAAATAGCTTGCTGATTGAAATGAGAATTATTTTATCTGAAAAAATCAAAAGCATAATACCACTCTCTGCGTCGGTATAGTCCCTATCAACCCACATATCGCATTCTTAACACTGAACCCAGAATCCCCTCCCCCATTCTTGTCCACAGAGAAAGCACCCATGCAGAAGACACAAATTTATTATCTTCCTCTGTTGGATATTTTCCTTTTTCACTTTTTTAGCCCTCTCGCTGCGTAATTGTATTATCAAAATAGCTTCAAAAATTGCGTATTTAACCCCTTCGCGTCGAGCGTCTTTTAAGAATTTTTATTCTTTTGTCACCGATTTTTCAAAACAAAAGTTTTTGTCTAATTTAACCGGGGAAATGCTCCGATTAAATAAGGCATAATTTACAATAAACAAATAACTGGTGAGAATGATAAAGGAGGGTTAATTAAACGGGAAAAATGCATCACCGAGGAAATCTCGGGTTGCATAAATTTTGCTACTTTTATGATGCCCAAGGAAATCTTGGGTTGCGCAGCGAGAGGGTTAAAATCAAATTTCTGCATCTTTCGCCTGGTTTACACCGTCATTTTTTTCTTTCTCTTCACATTTATTACAGGCAATTTTGTAGTGTCCAACAGCTCTTTTTTGGAAAGTGATCCGGTAGCCAGTGTCGGTCCTGAAGAATTACGGCCATGGTTGCTTTTTTCATATTCCGAAATGGGACGGGGACTATTTCTGAACCATTTAAATTAATTTATTAATTATGGAACTATTTAAATTAATTTATTTCCCCCCCCCCCTTCAAGCAGAGCAACCGAGAGAGGTCCAAATACCGGCTAGCCGGTATATAGACCACACTAGGTAGCCGGTATTCGGACCACTGATATGTTTAAGTTAAAACCGGTATTACCCATTCATATAATAAAATACCAATACTGTGCGCATGGCAATTGAGAGCTAAATATATCTAGAAAATAACTTAATCAACAATTCAAGCCAATATACGATCAATATATTTTAAAAAAATGAGAAACACATATCTGAAAAACTTTTGATGCACCAGATTACGTAGATTCGACTTTTTTGTATTTACTATTTGTAAATGACACAGACTTCAGCGACATACTTTTCGTAACTTTCTTCTCTCAATTAAACTTACGATTTCTGTCTATCACCGCTAGGCTGCGCTGTGCTCAGTTCTCAGAACACCTAGTAGCCGGTATTTGGACCCTAGCCGGTATTTGGACCTTCTCCTCTATTTATATAATTACAGAACGTACCTAAAAACGAGTTCGTGATTATGGCAAAAACAATTTGCAATGTCCAGCGGGGGAAAACAAAACAAAACAAAAAATAATAATCGTGAATCCTTAAGGCTGTTTTTAACTGCTCTGTTCAACAAGCGCAAAACGTTTTGACACATTTACTAATTCATTTTTTAACGGAAAGATATAAAATTGGAAAGCCTGGACATGGACGCGATTTGAAATTGAACTGTTTTTTCTATTTTTTGATCAATCAATTACCTATTGAGTTATAAGGAATTTTGATCACGTGACAAACACGTTTTTCGTCCGCTTTTGAATATCTTTCTTCCTTCGCGCGGAAATCCGGTTCAAAACGCCCATTTTGACATTATTTTCTGAAAGATGTATTAAGTTTGCAAAAAAATGGAAAAAACAGCTCAATTTCATAGTTTCTGAACAACAAAACCAGCTAGTTTCATGCATTTTCGAACAAAAATAAATTAAAAAAATATGTCAGAAAGTTGCCCTTTTGAATTTGAGAACACCCTTAATAAACACAGTTAGAAAATAAGACAAATGAATAGGAAAATTTATATGACGAGGTGAAATCTAAACATTAATTTTTATTAAAGTAAAAAGAAATCGATTCTGACAAAAATTTCTAAGAAAAGTGTAATTCTACAGATTATTTGGAGAAAAACAAATCATGGTTTAGAAGGTGCAAATTTAACCAACTCCTTTTCGTTTTGTTACAGGAAAATACAAAACACCTTTCAAGTAAACAGCTTGTTGGCGAATTTGGTGTCCATTTTTTATCTCATCACTCACTAATCTCACATGGTTTCATCCAAAAATAATTAATTTTTTTTTTATAATATTAAATATTATAGCATACTTTGTAAAATAAAACATTATTACATCTTTCTGAAAATTTAACCAATTCATTTTCCTTTTGTTACAGGAAAATACAAGACACATTTTAAGTAAACTGTTTGTTGGCAATTTGGAGTCAACTGTTTTTCTCATCATCCACCATTCTGGCGCAGTTTCCTTCCAAAATAATAAATTCTTGGTAAGTATTATAATTATAATGGTATATAAATGGTAAATACTATAGCATATTTTAATTGTATGAGATACTACTAAATGTTTATGTATATTTATCCAATTCATTTTTTTTCCTTTTTTACAAGAAAATAGAAAACACCTTTCATATAAGCTGCTCACTGGCAAATTTGAAGTCAACTATTTTCTAATTTCAAACCATTCTGGCATGGTTGCATCCCCAAATAATTAACTCTTCTTTATAATGGTAAATATTATAGCACACTTTATAATACAAAATACTATTACATCATTTCGAAAATTTAACCAATTTATTTTTCTTTTGTTACAGGAAATTACTTTTTAAGTAAACTGTTCGCTGGCAAATTTGGTTTGAGCTTTTCTCCTCCCATTCTGACTTTCCATTCTGACACGGTTTCTTCACAAATAACAAAAAATCGGCGCAATATATCTCCATAAATTAGTAGAATGAACTAGGTATACAGAAATAACAATTAATCCATTGATACAACCTGTGGCCAGAAAGTTCGGTGAATGAATTTTTATTTCAAATACTGTATTGTACACTATCAAATACAATTTACTGTCCTTCAAAATAATCCCCATGGATGGTAATGCACTGTTGGGAACGAGTATATAAGTCCTTGAAACTCCTGTAAAACATTTCTTTCGGAATGGCTTTCAGCTCGTCCGCCGTCGCTTAAAAAAACCAAGGTACGGTCGGAAAAATCGCGCATAAAGACAATGCTTTTCGCATTCTTCGGCTCTAAGGGTCTCATTCACAAAGAATTCCTCCCTGAGAGTACCGCATTGAATGCTGTTGCCTACGCCGATGTTCTGAAGCGTTTACTGCAATGGATCCGCCGCGTTCGCCCTGAGTACGCCACGCAAGGCTCCTGGTCTCTTCTCCACGATAATGCCGCCTTGGTTGTACGCAGTTTCTGGCCGCGTGACATTTGATCATCCCTCTTATTCACCTGATTTGGCACTTACAGACTTCTTCCTCTTCCCCTGATTGAAGTCAGCCCTGAAGGGAAAGAGATTTATCGACGTCACCGACATTCAACGCAACGTGACGGCCGAGCTCAAAGTCATTCCGAAAGAACTGTTTTACAGGAGTTACCAGGACTTATATACTCGTTCGCGACAGTGCATTACCATCCATGGAAATTATTTTGAAGGACATTAAATTGCATTTGATGCTGTGCAATACTGTATTTGAAATAAAAATTCATTCACCGAACTTTCTGGCCACAGGTTGTATTTTCAGAGACACGATAGAACAATGCATGTATTGCCTACATATATGAACATTTTACAATATTACAAAATATTTTAATTGTAGTTATTATCAATTCTTTTTTTTTCATTATTGGGATTAATTATTTGCTGTTCTAATGTAGTTTATTGTTGATATTTTGTGAGTAAATTATTAAACTAAGCGGAAATACACCTATGGCAGATTTTTTTCTCTCTCAGTTTATTCAAAATAACTATAAACACGGTACAAATTTTCTTCCCTTGTTACATATTCAGCCCATCAAATTTGCATATTCTTTCGCTACACAAAATTCTAAGTGTTCTCCACGAAGTTATCATGAATCATGAAAATGCGTGGTTTTGTTGTTAAGAGCCTGGATGCTGAGTAATATTATTAACTAATATGGTAATTCTCCAGGAGCTTATAAACAACTCATAATTTTGGACATTTTCATAAGTGGTGTTAAATACAGCGTTAATAATCTGTGTTTAATTTACTTATGCTTTAAAAAATGACTAAATTGTGTAAAAAGGATATTTAAAAGTTTGAATAATTATAGTTAAAGATTTAATTTATACTTTAAGTTTATCTGTTTGGATTACGTAGGGCTTAAAAGCCTTTCATGATTTTGATTTATCTTATTAAAAATATCTGTTAGTTTTACCGGAGAAAAAAAAAACTGCCATCCATGGCGCTAGTAAAAAACTGTCTATTTTACAGGAATAATCTGTATGTATTACGAACTCACGGGCAAAATCTTTTTATGCAGTTTTATATGGGTGTCAGGTCTGGCAGTTTTTCTGTAAAATTAGCAGATTTCTTTTGACAATGTGTCAACAACGTTAAACTTTCTGAGATTTAATTTATATTTTTAGTTTTTCTGTTTGTATTATGTAGAATTTAAAAGCTTTTTCATGCTTTTAACTTTATTTTCTGTTGATTTTACAAAAAAAAAAAAAAAAAAAAAAAAGTCAGCCAGGACGCCCGTCTTGTTTCTTTTACAGGAATAATCCGTAAGTGTTACGAAGTACGAACTCACGGGCCAAATATGTTTAAATAACGGAAAGTTCGTATTAAGTACATGTGATTTCTGTAAAATATGAGGTTTTCAACAGCTGACAGACTTTTTTTCTGTAAAATGATTTTTTTTCAGTAAAACTAAACATTCTTTTTTTTTTTTTTGGACATTTTGAAAGAATGCTCTTAAATGTAGCGTATAGAAAGTATGTTTAAGAGGTTGGGGGGGGGGGGAGGTTAATTCGGTGGGAAAAAAAGATATTTTCAAAATATTTCTGTAGACGATACGGGTAATGCTGGTTTATTTAATTAATTTCCATATAATAATACAACATCTGAACGATATTTTCCTAAATTTTATTTGCAAAATATTGGGAAATAAGCCGTTGGCTGCAAATCTCCGCACGCGCCTCGAAAAAAAGTTGTTTTGCGGTGTACGTTATAACTCGTCACTGGATCATCTGAAACAACAACAACAACAAAAAAATCAAAATGCTTTAATTAAGTGAGACGTTTCTCGAGGTAGCCCTGCCGAGGTTTTTTTTTTTTCGATTTTTTCATTTTCGGTAGCACTTGAAATTCGAAAACACGATTTTCTCTTTAAAAAATCGGCGAATTTGTTATTGTAAAATAATAAATAATAAAAAAAAATCGACAGCGTTACCTCGAGAAACATCTCATTTAATAAGCGCATTGGGATTTTTTTTTTTTTTCGATGATCTAGTAACGAGTTATAATGTACACCGTATAACAATTTTTTTCGAGATTTGCTGCCAACGGCTTATTTACCATACAACTTATATCTTAGATCAATAAAAATTTAGGAAAATATCATTCAGATGTTATATTATTATACGGAAATTAATTATATAAACCAGCATTACCTGAATCGTCTAAAATTTTCTTTGAAAATATGCTTTCTTTCACCGAATTAACCTTACCCCCACCCCCCCCCCCTAAAGTATTTATGCATTTAAAAAATTAATGAGCTCAAACAAAGTCTAAATTCTTTAAAATGATTGTTCATGAATTAATTTATTCAAATTAATTTATATAATAGTAAATGTTTCTGTTTCTATAACATATATTTTAGATCTTCCTTGGGCGTATTTGCGCTTTAATCTTTAACTATAGGTAGTGGCCTCCAAGACAAGTTTTTTTTTTTTTTTTAATATTTATAGTTTAATTTTTAATCAGCTCGGAGCATTCACGATGAAAGTACAGTAGAATCTGGATTATCGAAGTAACTGGCACCGACCATCTTCAGGAAAATCGAAATTTTCGGGTAATCGAGAAAGCTTCCATTTTAAGCTTAATAAAATTGCTTAATAAAAATAAAGCAATAGCAAAATAGAAACAAGAATAAATTACCCGAATTTTAATTTTGAAATTAAATATATTTTATATATATCCCAAGGGTTTGAAAAAATATTTTGTTTGTCACAGTTTCGATTGCCTTTGCTTTGAAGCTGTATAACAGTGTTTTTAAAAATTAATAGTTTACCAGTATCACAGTGTTTCAGCTGCTCCAGCCATGCCAAACCTTTTGCAAAACATTTAAAAGCTTCAGAATTACAAATTTGTTAGTTTTCCTCTGCCACTCCGTAGTTGCGGGAGCTCAAATTAAATTCAAAGGAACTCTAAGAAAGGGGATCGAAAATATTTATATGTATTCAGAAAAAACCGCTTGCATACAATGAATATGATAGTTAAAAAAAAAAAATTCAAAATCGATTTTGCCCACAAAGAATGTGATATTAAAAAATAAATAAATAAATAAATAAATAAATAAAAATAAAAAGCTTTAAAAATTGATTTCGCTTAAGGGTGTATTCCGATCCAAACTGTTTATTTTCTGATTCATTTTAAAATTCATTTTTGCCCTCAAACGCATCAAACTGGGAAATTCTCTTATTTAGAAACTATATAATGTGCCGTGCTTCTTAATTTTTTGATAAATGCAGAAAATACTGTAAAAAACGCTGTCAAAGTTGGCGTTTTGAACCGAATTTTCCGAAGCGGGCGATCTGGGAATGAAAAAAATGGTCATACTGAGAAAATAATTGTTTAAAAATCAAATTCTAATTAATTGAGCTGAAAATGAAATCACACGGCATATTAACCATGCCTTCAGAAATCACCCCAGCAAGTTTCATGTTTTTACTTTTAAAAATGAGTCTGAAAATGTCTCAGAAAATTTCGAGCTGTTGAGGGTGGAAAAATATTTTTTCGAATACACCCTTTCAGACTCATTTTTAAAAGTAAAAACATGAAACTTGCTGGGGTGATTTCTGAAGACATATTTATCATGCCGTGTGGTTTCATTTTCAGCTCAATTAATTAGAATTTGATTTTTAAACAATTATTTTCTCAGTATGACCATTTTTTTCATTCCCAGATTGCCCGCTTCGGAAAATTCGGTTCAAAACGCCAACTTTGACAGCGTTTTCTACAGTATTTTCTGCATTTATCAAAAAATTAAGAAGCACCGCACATTATATAGTTTCTAAATAAGAGCATTTCCAAGTTTGATGCGTTTGAGAGCAAAAATGAATTTTAAAATGAATCAGAAAATAAGCAGTTTGGATCGGAATACACCCTTAAATGATGTATATAAAATTTGCTTAGGGGGCTATCTACATAATACAACTTTGTTTTTTTCAATAGCAGTACTCAATTCTGACAGCATAAATGAACTCTGCACCCTTCAATTAGCCTAAAAATAAATTTTTATGCAATTCGTACCATAAGTTTCCGAGACATTAATTATTTTAAAACGAGCGTATTTTAAGGGCTGTATCCAAATTAAACTTCCGTACTCGTTTGTTAACCGAGAGAGACCCTTACTTGATCAAGGCATCTTAAGCGCCACTCAAGGAGTCAATGAATCCTGTTAGATTACAAGACAGCAGAATAAATTTCAAAATATCTACTCAATTCTATCATAGACGGTCCCTTAAACCATCCTTTTGCCGTTTTTTAAGCATAATTTGAAAACTACTTGGTAGAAAAATGTGAAATTTTGGATTTCCATAAAGTTAATAAATCTATATCCGTCAAAAAAATTATAGGTTGCAATTCATAATTTTTTCGAATATTAATTTTATAATTCATAATTCATATCATAAAATTATAAAAATTGCAAATTCAGCGTATTTATGTTTGGGTACATTTGTATTATTGCTACAAAAAAATTAGCACATTAGGAGCATAATTTCAGGAGATATAAATAAAAATATGAAAATGTAATTTAATATTAGAAGCACTAAATTTTGAATGTTTATAATTCAAAAACTTATCATTCAAATGACTTGAAATTCGGATTCTAGGCATAGTTTGAACCGAAGATTTGAAATATCTCGTTAAAATTGGGTATTGCCATTGAAAAAAAAGAATCAAGTATGGATTCGTTTTAATATGTAGATGGCCCCCTAAGAAAATTTTATATACATCATTTAAAAGTAGAGTTTATTTCCAATCGTTCGGTACCAGTAACTTCCTTCTACAATAATTTGTTGAGGAGTTAGTAGGGGGTATTTACTTTTTTTTTTTTCCCCATGACTATACATTTAGATAAGCAAAAAAGGATGAGAAATAAAAAATCTCCAAAATCTAATGAACACATTCTATTGTATTTAGGGATTATTTTACATACATTTAACATTAGAAAAACAATGCGTTTTCAATACATGAATTTGGATTAAAACAATAAGTTGTTACTTACTATTTATTGTTCTAGCTGCCCCGTTCAAGTCTTTGAGTATTTTGAAAAAATCTTGCAATGAAGTTTGAACCGACCAATTTTTATTATTTTTCTCTTAGCAGCTCCTTCTAACAGCAGAGTGAGTTTTCTAAATTTTTTCTAGTGACTTTTTTATTTGTCGCTATCACTTGACTATCGCGGGAAAGTTTCCCTTCATAGAACCAAAATTCTTCAAAAAAGTGCATATTTAAGTAAGGAATTTTTTTCCCAGGTCATGCGACGCAAATACGAGGTGACGTAAGTCGAAGGGACGTAAGTCGGAGTTCTACTGTATAACTAAACAACATATAATAATATATTGTATACTAAAACTATCTTCGAAAATTTATCTAACTAACAGTGCAAGTCCCTTCAAAATCCGTTTGTTAGAACTTTTTAAAAAGGCTAATCTTTGATAATTGAAGTTACCTGATTACAGTATTTTCCCCCATAACTCTATAACTAAGCAACGTAGAAAGATATGTTATATACCAAAACCTTCCATAGAAAATTATCTAACTTACAAGATGAGTTTTATGGAAATCCATTCAGCAGAATCTTTTAAAAAGACTAATATTTCATAATCGGGTTCATTTGATTATAGAGTTTTCCCCCATAATTCTATAACTAATCAAGGTAGAACAATATGTTATATACTAAAACCATCCCTAAAAATTATCTATGTAACGGTGCAAGTTCCATAAAAATCCATACAGCAGAACTCGAGTTATAAGCAGCCGAAACGAAATTTCCATTTGTATTATATACATATACTAGATTATTATTATTCTTGTTGTATATATTGTGTTAATAAACTATTAACTATCCTATAATTAAATTTGTGGCTAAATTATATTCTTCTCCTTCGCTTCATCTAAAATATATTACATTAAGCTGTAATATACGATACAAATTTTCACCGCCTGCTACATATTCATCCCATCAAATTTGCATTTTCTTTCGCTTCACAAAATTCTAAGTGTTCTCCGCGAGGTTAGCTTGAAGCACGAAAACGCATGATGTTGTTGTTCAAGAAATAGAACCAGCGAAATAATACTATTAATTAATATGGTAATTCTACAACGACATATAAATTACTAATTCTTAGACGTTTTAAAAGAATGCTGTTAGTTAAATGCAGCGTTTATGTCTGTATTTAAGGCATTTATTACATTAAAAAAATTCTAATATATGAGGACAAAAAGGGTTCAAAATAATTGTTCGCGAATTAATATATGTAGTAAATATGTTCAACAATTAATTTACCTAGTAAAAGTTTCTGTTTAT
Source organism: Maratus speciosus (assembly GCA_963932465.1). Taxonomy (NCBI): domain Eukaryota; kingdom Metazoa; phylum Arthropoda; class Arachnida; order Araneae; family Salticidae; genus Maratus; species Maratus speciosus. Next base: position 84,766,250 of record OZ010799.1, on the reverse strand, counting down.
ACAACATAGATTTTAAAATATTAGCTTGAAGTGTTTACACTTTAACCTGTAACTGTTATTTGCGGCCTCCCGTTAAGGCTGTTCTCAAATCCAAAGGGTCAACTTTCTGACATAAGTTTTAATTCATTTTCGTTCGGAAACGCATGGAATTACGAGGCGTTGTTTTTCAGAAACTACACTATGACGCAAAAGTTTAGACAATGACGTCATTCAGCTTTAAAATGTAGAATTATGACGTCAGAATTACAAAAACCTGTAAATATATTCAAAAACTGATTTAAAATGCTATGTACAAAAGACAGTCGTTTTATTTGCTATAATACTAATTTTTTTCATAAAAATTCAAATGTGCTTGTCGCAAAAGTTTAGACACTATTCTAAATTTCTTTGAATATTCGCTGGCATATGCAAATTTAGAATCGATGATGTCACAAATTTGGAGTACTTAAGTTCTGCAAACGATTGCGCTTCATAGTCGACATGCCGAGAGCTAAAGAAATTCAAGTGAATGAGGTTTCAAGGATTTGGCAGTTGAAAGGTGAAGGAAAGAGCGTTTCTGAAATTTCTGCTATTATTAATAGGTCAAAAAAAATCTATTTATCGAGTTTTATCGAGTGGTTCCGAATATAAAGCAAAATGTCGGCCTGGGAGGCCACGTGTGACAAATGTACGAGAGGATCGCCTGATACATAGACTAGCGAGTACTCAACAAATGAGCGTACGTGGAGTTCAAAGCTCATCGGGACTCTCTGTATCAAAGGATACGATTCGTAGACGAATTTTGGAAAAAGGAACAATCGTTTATAGCAAAATGCAGAAGAAACCAGCTCTGAAACCATATCATAAGTTACAAAGACTTATGTGGGCTCGAAAGCATATGTCATATGGAGAGAAATGGCAGTCAGTCATATTTAGCGATGAAAAAAAGTGGAATCTGGATGGTCCAGATGGTTGTTTATCGTATTGGCATGACTTGCGGAAGGAACCTCGACGTTTTTTTAGTCGCAGACAAGGAGGGGGCTCAGTGATGGTTTGGGCAGCCTTTTGCTATAATGGACAAGTATCTCTGACCTTCACCAGTGGTTGTCAAACTTCACAGCATTATACACAGACATTAGAAGAAAACCTACTGCCATTTGCTGAGCTTCTAGGGGGTCCTCAGTGGGAATTTCAGCAAGACAATGCTTCAATTCACACTGCAAAACATTCAAAATCTTGGTTTAATTCCCATAATATAAGAGTTCTCGACTGGCCAGCATGTAGCCCAGATCTTAACCCTATAGAAAACCTTTGGAGCATCATGTGTCGCAAAGTTTATAGCAACGCTAGACAATACTCTTCTGAAAAGGAACTTAAGACATCTATTGGGAATGCATGGTACGATATCGATCCACAAACTATGCAAGATTTAGTTTCTTCCATGCAATCTCGTGTATATGACGTAATACATAAGCATGGATGCGCAACCAGGTTTTAAAAATTGTTTATTTCGATTTTATTTAATTTGTGTCTAAACTTTTGAGACAGCAGTTTATTTTTGTTACCATTTAATTTATTGCAATATGCACAATTCTACTTTTCTTTGTTATAAATATTGTTTATATGTACAGCACATTAATTTCAAGCAGTGATTTGAAAATTGAATAAATATTTTTCAAAGTATGTAAGAATTTCTTCATTGTCTAAACTTTTGCGTCATAGTGTATGTCATCGAGCTGTTTTTTCCGATTTCTTGTAAACGCAATACATCTTTCAGAAAATACTCTCAAAGTTGGCATTTTGAACCGAGCTTCCGAGCGAAAGAAGAAAATCCAGTCAGTAAGGGGAGAAAAATGCCGTGTCACGGGATCAAAATCTCTTACAACTCAATAGATAATTGATTGATCAAAAAATGGAAAACACAGATTCCGAATCGCTTCCACGGCCAGGATTTCCAATTTTATATCTTTCCGTTAAAAAGTGAATTTGTAAATGTGTCAAAACGTTTTGAGCTTCTTGAGCAGAGCAGTTGAGAACAGCCTTGTAATTTACTTCGCGTATTCGCCACGAAAGTATTGTAAATATTAAAAGGTATTTATTAAGTTAAAACATGAATACATTAAAATGATTCTCAGTTTTTATTACTAAAATAGGTGCTAAAAATACAATTAACAGGTTTTAAAACATTAAAACCAATAATCAGATGGTAAAAACTTCCCGAGCGCTTTCGACCAAGCTCTGGTCATCATCAATGGGGTGAAAAATGAGAAGACCTTCAGAATGCATACTAGTATAAATAACGCAGGGCGATTCCAAAAACTGTAAAAAAGGGGGTGGGGGGGGACGGATGAGTCCATACAGCTACATTGATCATTCCAATCCAAAGATTCCATTGACTCCAAGTAAACCAAACCAAATGCTTGGTATATGACAGGACAATGTATCAATACAAGTGTTTCTACCTCTGGTTAAATTTCAATAGACTCTCTCAAAATACATGTGTTAAATTGATTTGTATGTGTGATGATCTTTGCTTTACTAAAAAGGATGTCAATATCAGCTTCTAAATTTAACCGAGGTAAAGCTGTAGATGGTTTCCCCTTTCCTATATCAGCCATATGTTCTTTCAACCTTTCCTGTAGCCTGCTGGTTGTCATTCCAATATATGTATAAGTTCTATTATTATTTTTATATCTGAATGGGATCATATAAATTCCTGCTTTGTCATATGAATTAACTGGATCAACTTTTCTATGAACTCCCATTCAGATATAAAAATAATAATAGAACTTATACATACATTGGAATGACAACCAGAAGGCTACAGGAAATTTTGAAAGAACATATGGCTGATATAGGAAAGGAGATCATCTACAGCTTTAGCTCGGTTAAATTTAGAAGCTGATATTGACATCCTTTTTAGTAAAGCAAAGATCATCACACATACAAATCAATTTAACACATGTATTTTGAGAGAGTCTATTGAAATTTAACCAGAGGTAGAAACACTTGTAATGATACATTGTCCTGTCATATACCAAGCATTTGTTTTGGCTTACTTGGAGTCAATGGAATCTTTGGATTGGAATGATCAATGTAGCTGTATGGACTCATCCGTCCCCCCCTCCCCCACCCCCTTTTTTACAGTTTTTGGAATCGCCCTGCGTTATTTATACCAGTATGCATTCTGAAGGTCTTCTCATTTTTCACCCCATTGATGATGACCAGGGCTTGGTCGAAAGCGCTCGGGAAGTTTTTACCATCTGATTATTGGTTTTAATGTTTTAAAACCTGTTAATTGTATTTTTAGCACCTATTTTAGTAATAAAAACTGAGAATCATTTTAATGTATTCATGTTTTAACTTAAAGTATTAAGGTGAATGTGTCGTTTCTCTTACATATAGTTTTCTATATATATTTAAGGTATTTATTAAGTTTAACTATTCTAACGCGTAAATAAAATCTGTTACTGCTTTTTATTGTTATTATTATTATTGTTTATAATTTAATTAAGTATTAAGGAACGTATAATTAAATTCGCTGCTAAATTATTTTTCTCCCCTTTCTCTTCATCTAAAATATATATTAAGTTGTAATTCAGAAAACAAATTTTCACCGCCTGCTACATACATATTCAGTTCATCAAATTTGCATATTCTTTCGCTACACAAAATTCTAAGTGTTCTCCACGAGGTTAATCTGAAACATGTAAACGCATGAATTGTGGTTAAAGAAGTGAAAACAGCGTAATACTATTAATTAATATGGTAATTCTACAGCGGCATATAAATTACTAATTCTTAGACATTTTAAAAGAATGCTGTTAAATACAGCGTTTATAGTCCGTATTTAAGGTACTTATGCATTTAAAAAATTCTAATATATTAGGACAAAACTATGTAAAAGGTTACTACTAAAAGGATTCATTACATTGTGTTACAATAAATAAAAATAAGAACGGCTAATATAATAGGAATATATTTGTATTTTATTACTGTGAGTAGTATGTTATTTTAATTGAAGATTTTCAATACATTGTACACACTGATTAGCCGTTCTGATTTTTATTTATTTTTATCTGTATAAAAGGTTTCAAAATAATCGTTGGCGAATTAATAATAAATATAGTCAAGAATTAATATATCTAGTAAATGTTTCTGTTTCCATAACATAGACTTTAAAGTATTCGCTTGAAGAATTTACTCTTTAACCTGTAAATGTTGTTAGTTGTTTCCCAAACATATTTTTATTTTTATTTTTTATCGTTTAACTTGCAATTTACTTAGAGTATTCAACATGAAAGTAATGTAAATATAAAAAAGTATTTATTTGTCTTAACCATTTTGACGCATAAATAAAATCTGCCAATACAGCTTTTTTTATTACTCTTATTATTTATAATCTTTTAATCAGCTATAAGCGAAAATATAATTAAATTTGCTGCTAAATTATTTTTCTCCTCTTTCTCTTTTTCAGAAATATATTACATTAAGTTGTAATACACGGTACCAATTTTAACCGTCTCGACTGCTATATATTCAGCCCTTCAAATTTGCATATTCTTTCGTTTCACAAAATTCTAAGTGTTCTCCACGAGGTTAGACTGAAGCATGTAAATGCATGATGTTGTTGTTGTTAAAGAAATGAAAACAGCGTAATACTATTAATTAATATGGCAATTCCACAGCGGCATATAAATTACTAATTCTTAGACGTTTTAAAAGAATGCTGTTAAATGCAGCTTTTATAGTCCGCACTTAAAGTATTTAAGCATTTAAAAAATTCTAATGTATGAGGACAAATTATGTAAAAGGTTTCAAAATAATTGTTCGCGAATTAATTTATGTAGTAAATATGCTCAAGAATTAGTTTATTTAGGAAATGTTTCTGATTTTATAACATAGATTTTAAAATATTCGCTTGAAGTATTTACGCTTTAAGGCTGTTCTCAACTGCTCTGCTCAACAAGCGCAAAACGTTTTGACATATTTACAAATTCATTTTTTAACGGAAAGATATAAAATTAGAAAGCCTGACCATGGAAGCGATTTGGAATCGAACTGTGTTTTCCAGTTTTTGATAAATAAATTACTTTTTGAGTTATGAGTGATTTTCATCACGTGACAAACACGTTTTTCACCCTTTCTTGAGTGTTTATTCTTTTTTCGCGCGGAATTTTGGTTAAAAACGCCCAATTTGACACTATTTTCGTAAAGATCTATTGCGTTTGCAAAGAAAAAAAAACCCGGAAAAAATAGCTCTATTACATAGTTTCTGAACAACAACACTTGCTAGTTTCATGCATTTCCGAACAAAAATATATTAAAACTTATGTCATAAAGTTGCCCTTTTGTATTTAAGAATAGCCTTAACTGTTGTTAGTGGCCTCCCAGGATATTTCTGTTTTTTAGTTTAACATGTAATTCACTTCAAGTATTCACCATGAAAGTATTGTAAATATCAGGTTGTAACGAAAGTTTTCCGCCGCAGCTAATATGGTCTGAGGAAACGTTTCGCGCAGACGTGTTTGCTCATATTTTGTCAAAGGATTTTTGGCATTTGAAAGAAAGAGACTTGCTTTATAGCAATGTGTTGTGAAATTTGTAAAAAAAAATATCGTTATCGTTATATACAAGGTGTCTGAAATGGAATTATCACGCTACCAAATTATAACCATCATTTACTTCCAGTTCTGTTGCAAAAAGTCAGCTGCAGAATATCACCGAATAAAGTGTACAGCTTTAGGTACTAGCGTTGTACCATATGACACCGTGAAGGTTTGGCGGAATGGTGGTTATACATAAAAATACAGTTAATTATATCTATTATAATTAGTATCATGTAATGGTGATTTGGCGGAAAACTTTCGTTACAACCTAATATTAAAACGTATTTATTAATCTTAACCATTTTGACGCGTAAATAAAATCTGCTAATACAGCTTTTTTCATTACTATTACTGTTTTCAATATGTTAATTAACTATTAAGGAACATGTAATTAAATTTGCGGCTAAATTATTTTTCTTCTCTTTCTCTTCATCTAAAATATATTATATTAAATTGTAATACAGAATACCAATTTTTATCGCCTGCTACATATTCAGTCCATCAAATTTGAATATGCTTTGGCTACACAAAATTCTAAGTCTTCTCCACGATGTTAGCGGGAAGCATGAAATTGCATGATGGTGTTGTTAAAGAAATGGAAAAAGCGTAATGCTATTAATTAATATGGTAATTCTAGAGCGGCATATAAATTACTAATTCTTAGACTTTTTGAAAGAATGCTGTTAAATGGATCGTTGATAGACCGCATTTAAGGTATTTATGCCTTTAAAATAATTAATATATGAAGACAAACTATGTAAAAGGATTGAAAATAATTGTTCGCGAATTAATTTATGCAAGAAATATGTTCAAGAGTTAATGTATCTAGTAAATATTTCTGCTTCCATACATAGATTTCATAATATTCGCTTGAAGTACTTTCGCTTTAACTGTAAGTGTTATTATTGATTTCCCAGAAAGTTTTTTTTTTTAATTTTATAGTTTAACTTGGTATTCACCATGGAAGTAATGTAAATATTAAAATATATTTATTAATCTTAGCCATTATGACGCGTAAATAAAAGCTGCTAATACAGCTTTATTATTATAAATGTTGTTGTTTATAATCTGTTAATTAACAATTAAGGAGCGTGTAATTGAATCTGAGGCTAAATTATTTTTTTACTCTTTCTCTTTCTCTTCATCTAAAATATATTATATTAAATGTACTACAATACAAATTTTCACCGCCTGCTACATATTCAGCCCATCAAATTTCCATATTATTTCGCTACACAAAATTCTAAGTGTTCTCCACGATGTTATCGGAAAGCATGAAATTGCATGATGGTGTTGTTAAAGAAATGGAACCAGCGAAATAATATTATTAATTAATATGGTAATTCTACAACGACATATAAATTACTAATTCTTAGACGTTTTGAAAGAATGCTGTTAAATGGATCGTTGATAGACCGCATTTAAGGTATTTATGCCTTTAAAATAATTTAATATATGAAGACAAACTATGTAAAATGATTGAAAATAATTGTTTTAAAAGAATGCTGTTAAATACAACGTTTATAGTGTATAATATAGTGTTCTCCACGATGTTAATGGGAAGCATGAAATTGTATGGTGTTGTTAAAGAAATTGAAATAGCGTAATACTATTAATTAATATGGTAATTCTAGAGCGGCATATAAATTACTAATTCTTAAAATTTTTAAACATAATGCTGTTAATGCAGCATTTATAGTCTGCATTTAACATATTCATGCATTAAAAAAAATTCTAATATATGAGGACAAATTATGTAAAAAGTTTCGCGAAATATTTCATGTAGTAAATATGGTCTAGAATTAATTTATCTAGTAAATATTTTTGTTTGTATAACTATATTTTAAAATATTCGCTTGAAGTATTTACGCTTTAACGTGTAACTGTTGTTAGTGGCCTCCCAGAATCTTTTTCAGGTGCATTCGTAATTATATAAATACGTAGCACCTATAGTCGTCGTTCAGTCCGTCCGTCTGTCTGTCCGCATATAACAGAGCAAAAACTACCCAACCGAATGGTCTGAAATTTTAAATATATGATTGTTGCAAAATTTTGTCGAGCCATTTCAAATTTTATGAAAATCGGAAGTATAGTTTAATTACAGGGACAGTCAAAAGTTTTTCTTTACATTACGGCCAATGGGAAAAATTATTACAAGTGCATTTTAATGATGTTACAGCCTTCCGAATGGTCTGAAATTTTAAAGATATAATTGTTGCAAAATTCTGTCGAGCCATTTCAAATTTTAGGAAAATCGGATGTATAGTTTAATTACAGGGACAGTCAAAAGTTTTTCTTACATTACGGCCAATGGGAAAAATTATTGCAAGTGCATTTTAATGATGTTACAGCCTTCCGAATGGTCTGAAATTTTAAAGATATAATTGTTCCAAAATTTTGTCGAGCCATTTCAAATTTTAGGAAAATCGGATGCATAGTTTAATTACAGGACAGTCAAAAGTGTTCCATTACATTACGGGGAATGGGAAAAAAAATTATTGGAAGTGCATTTTTATGATGTTACAGACTATGCACTTTATGAAGTGCAAAAAATTATACATTCAGTACAATATGGGGGTGCAAAAAATAATTATACAACTAGTTATAGTACGAACGCACATCATTTGCCACGTTTGACGAGCAATTTCCAACTTGTTTATAGTATAAATTGCAATTTACTTTGAGTATTCACCATGAAAGTATTGTAAATATTAAAAAAGTATTTATTCATCTTAACCATTTTTATACATAAATAAAATCTGTTTAATTATTGTTTACAATCTGTTAATTAACTATTAGGGAACGTATAATTAAATCTGCCGCTAAATTATTTTTCTCCTCTATCTCTTCTTCTAAAATAATTAAGTTGTACTACAGAATACAAATTTTCCCCTCCTGCTACATATTCAACCCATCAAATTTGCATATTCTTTCGCTACACAAAATTCTAAGCGTTCTCCACGATGTTAGCGGGAAGCATGATGGTGTTGTTAAAGAAATGGAAACAGCGTAATACTATTAACTAATAGGGTAATTCTAGAGCAGCATGTAAATTACTAATTCTTAGATTTTTTTAAAAAAGGATGCTGCTAAACTTTAAGGGAGACCAAACTGATCGCTAAGGGCGACTAGTAGGGTAAGGTGCCCTATTATCGTCCCCAGTCACATTTAGGTCCTTGGAAGTTGTAATTGTCTGTGAAAAGCTACCAAATTTGGATTTTGCGTAGACTAACTACCCACGCACATAGAAACATAGGCAAATGTCGTACAAAAAAATTTAACAATGCGAAAAATTATTTTTTCAAAAGCATCTAAAAAATGCAAAAAAAAAAAAAAAAAAAAAAAAAAAAAAAAATAGTCCCAATTTCGTCCCCCCAAAAATCAAATACGCCGAGGCTTAACATATGACTAAATCAAATTTATTTCTAAATGAGTAAATAATTTAATTTACATTAAAGTAAGGCACAAAGAAATGTACTAATTATCAGCGGAAGAATAACATAACGAAAAAATAGCCATCCAAACATGAGGAAAAAATTGGAAAAAAATGTCATGAAAAAGTATTCCTAATTTCGTCCCCGGGGCGAAAATAAGATCTGCAAGGGGGACGAAATTGGGACCACGCTACTTCCCAATATGACGGATCTTTAGTTCCCGTAAGATGAACTGAGCGTCTTAAAACTCACTGTATGCTACTGTCAGCATCTTACCAACGTAAAAAACATGCAATGAATAAGAAATAAATACTTACAGTACAGTAAATAATGTTCTACAAACGATGTAATAAGATATCAGGTCTTCTAAAAATAGGAAATTCGCCATCTTTAATTTATGTTTGCGTCTTGGCGAACGAAACTTTCAACACTGACACCTTTTAACTCCCGTCTCCTGTGCCTTGCGTCATAAGTGACGCCACTTTCGCAAAAGCGGAGAAGTTAAGGGGGACGAAATTAGGAGAGGGGACGAAATATGGGCACTTTACCTTACTATTAATTAATACGGTAATTTTATAGTGGCATATAAATTACTAATTCTTAAACGTTTTAAAAGAATGCCGTTAAATACAGCGTTTATAGTGTATAATATAGTGTTCTCCTCGATGTTAATGGGAAGCATGAAATTGTATGGTGTTGTTAAAGAAATTGAAACAGCGTAATACTATTAATTAATATTGTAATTCTAGAGCGGTATATAAATTACTAATTCTTAGATTTTTAAAAGAATGCTGTTAAATGCAGCGTTTATAGTCTGTATTTAATGTATTTATGCATTTAAAAAAATTCTAATATATGAGGACAAATTATGTAAAATGTTTTAAATAATTGTTAGCGAATTAATTTATGTAGTAAATATGTTCAAGAATTAATTTATATAGTGAATGTTTCTGTATCCATAACATAGATTTTAAAGTATTAGCTTGAAGAATTTATGCTTTAACCTGTAAGTGTTGTTAGTGTTTTCCCAGACAGATTTTTATTTTTATTTTTATAGTTTAACTTACAATTTACTTCGAGTATTCGCCATGAAAGTAATGTAAATATTAAAAAGTATTTATTAAACTTAACAATTTTGACGCGTAAATAAAATCTGCTAATACAGCTTTTTTTTTATTACTATTATTGTTTATAATCTGTTAATTAACTATAAACGAAAGTATAATTAAATTTGCTGCTAAATTATTTTTATCCCCTTTCTCTTCATCAGAAATATATTACATTAAGTTGTAATACACGATACCAATTTTCACCGCCTGCTATATATTCAGCCCATCAAATATGCATTTCTTTCGCTACACAAAATTTTAAGTGTTCTCCCCCAGGTTAGCGTGAAGCATGTAAACGCATGATATTGTTGTTAAAGAAATGAAAACAGCGTAATTCTATTAATTAATATGGTAATTCAACAGTGGCACATAAATTATTCACTCTTAGATATTTTTATTAAATGGCTGTTAAGAGTAGCGTTTAAAACCTCTGCTTAAAATATTTCTATTTTTAAAGAAATAATTCAGTATATAATGCTAAATCATGTAAAATGACTATTGAATAATTCTTCATAAATTTGTATTTAAGGAATATTTATGTTTATATATCATGTATTTGTTATATGATTGAGATAAAAATCGTTTCTCATATTTATTAGAGTGCTACATGGACAAGCTAATGCTTTTGTTAATGAATATATTTTTTGGTACTTTTCCAGTATAAGAGCCTTGGCAAGATGGAAAAAATGGCCATGACGAGAGATGGAGGTTTGGCAGCATATTTCCTGGCAGCCTATTTATTGTTTCATATGCAGTCAATCATCATCATTAACAACCGTTTTCAGCCCACTACTGGTGGTAGGTTTCCCCAGATTTTTCCATTGTTCCCTGTCTAGTGCTTTAGACACCCAATTAACACCGGCTACTTTTCTGATTTCGTCAATCCATCTTACATGAGGTCGTCTTCATGGTCGTTTTACATCTCTGCGATACCACTGTAGGGTGTTTGTGCTCTATCTATTGTCTTATCTTCTTGGAATGTGCCCAGACCATTTCCATTTTAGTCGTTTAATTTTCTCAATGATGTCAAAAACTTTCCTCTGACTTCTTATACAGGTTATTCTTTTTCTGTCTCTTTTAGTTATACCTAGCATACATCTTTCCATATTTCGCTGTGTTGTTTGTAATCTGAGTACCACCCGTTTTGTTAGCGCCCATGTTTCTATTCCATAAGCTAGTGCAGGCAAGACACATTGGTTAAAAAACTTTCTTTTCAAACGAAGATGCATGCTACTCTTTAGAAGAATATTGTTCTTCCCAAAGCACTCCATCCATTTCATATTCTTCTATTAATTTCATTCATGATACTGTTATCCAATGATATTCCCTGTCCAAGGTACCCATAACTTTGACCTTCTTTAATCTCAGTGTTGTTGTGGTCGATTTTCTTTTTGAATACAAATGAATTGAACATTACCTTAGTCTTTTCCAAATTTATTTTTAGTCCCACATTAATGTTAGCTTCTGCCAAATATTTTAACACATTTTTCAATTCTTCAGGGCTATTTCTGAAAATTAAAATGTCGTCAGCGAACTGGAGATGGCATAAATATTCCACATTTATTCTAATCCCTTTGTTTTCCCAATCCAGGTTATTGAAAATATTTTGTTAGACAGCAGTAAAAAGCTTAGGCGAAATGGTGTCTCCTCATCTTACACCTTTTCCAAGCTTGATCTTAGCTTTTCCTTTGTCCAACGGATGGTTACTGTTGCTTTCTTGTAAATCTTTTTTATGATATAGATATAAGATTTGTTTATTCCAATGTCCTCCAGAGATTCTACTACTGCTGAGGTGTAAACCGAATCAAACGCTTTTTCATAATCAATTATGGCAAGGCAGAGAGGTAAATTATATTCCTTATGTTTTTCTATGAGTTCCCTTATGGTTTGAATATGATCCATTGTGCTAAATCCACTTCTGAATCCTGTTGTTCTCTAGGTTGAGCTGAGTCCAGAGCTGATTCAAGTCTTGTCGTTAAAACTTTGCTGAAAATTTTATAAATCGCTCACAGTAAGCTGATCGGATGATAGTTTTTAATGTTTTCCTTCTCTCCTTTCTTGTATACACTCTAAAAACGACGTTTTCAAAAATGAGTAAAAAATACTCAAATCTGAGTATGCCGCATCGTCAAAATGGCTCCGAAACAAAATTACTCAAGTTTGAAACATGTATATACTCATTTCTGAAAACATGCACACACTTAATAATGAAACATCATGTGCTCATTTTTGAGTATGCCAATGTTTCAAAAATGAGTATGAACTGACCACTATGTGCTCATTTTTGAGTATGTCCATGTTTCAAAAATGAGTATGAACTGACCTCTATGTGCTCATTTTTGAGTATGTCCATGTTTCAAAAATGAGTATGAACTGACCTCTATGTGCTCATTTTTGAGTATGTCCATGTTTCAAAAATGAGTATGAACTGATCTGTATGTGCTCATTTTTGAGTATGTCCATGTTTCAAAAATGAGTATGAACTGATCTGTATGTGCTCATTTTTGAGTACGTCCATGTTTCAAAAATGAGTATGAACTGACCTCCATGTGCTCATTTTTGAGTACGTCCATGTTTCAAAAATGAGTATGAACTGACCTCCATGTGCTCATTTTTGAGTACGTCCATGTTTCAAAAATGAGTATGAACTGACCTCCATGTGCTCATTTTTGAGTACGTCCATGTTTCAAAAATGAGTATGAACTGATCTGTATGTGCTCATTTTTGAGCACGCCCATGTTTCAAAAATGAGTACGAACTGACCTCTATGTGCTCATTTTTGAGCATGTCTATGTTTCAAAAATGAGTATGAACTGACCTCTATATGCTCATTTTTGAGCATGAAAATACTCAAAATTTACATGTATTTTTAGGTTTAAGGTGCATTGGCGAGATATAAAATAATTACCAATCCTGCACGCCTCCTAAGAGAAAACTGGTTCACTTAATAAAATGAGCATATATTTGAAGCCTGTAAATATATTGAAACTATTTTATAAAAAATGTATCAGTCGGTCAAAAAAAATAAATAAATAAACCGTATTAACTCTAATACAAATTATAGAAGTGAAATAAAATTGCTGTCTACTTCAATTTTAAGACTTTAAAATTTTTAATCAAGGGGTCATCTACATATTAAAATGAACAGTAACTTTATATTTTTAATATAAACCCCCCCAATTTGATAACAATCGGAAAGAAAACAACTCAATTTAGCCCAATTACAAATTTTTAAGACATTTCACAATTAGTCCAAGAGTTAGTAGACATAGGACTAATGAGTTCTCAGAGTGAAAGATTTTTCTCTTAAAAAAGTGTTTATAAAATTCGTGTTACTTATAATTCCTACCT